>CM017467.2:600000-992666 GCA_007827005.2 Populus simonii
TGAAATTTCTTATTTGATCTTTGTTTTTTAGTGTCTATCATTAGACCCTGTTCAATGACCTTGTTCTTTTCACCCGCACCTGAGGATCCCGATCTGAGTGAATGATCACTGCAACATCGCACTCATGCGATAGAATGGCAACTCTAGTAGGGACTTTTCTATGGACTATGCTTTGTTATTCATTTGTTCATTATGTTTGAATTATTTGGTATATGTATTTATTTTTTAACATTCATTTTCTTTAAATATTTCTTATATACTTTAATTTTTGCACTTTTTTCTCATGCACTTTTATTTTGGATATGGATAAATGTTTTCATGCATTACATGCTTTAATTTTTTAGAGCACACATAAACTTCTAGGTCAGGTGAGGGATTAACAGTCTGCCTTATGACTATCAATCAAAATTCAAGACTCATGAAATACCCAACTTAGATTTTAGTGCTTGATTGGCAATGATTGGTATACGTGCCTTAACTATTTTTTGTAATGCCCCATACTATCCTTACGAGGGTCGTCACTGGACAGATTTGAGATCCTTTTGAGACCATATAAAAAACTTACCCATGTTCACTTAATGAATAAAACCTATCCTTAGGTTGTATATACTATCTATAAATTTTGCATCAAGCATGACCATATGTTCCTTGTACTGCAAGACTTTGAACCAAGAATCATGACTTCCTTTAAATACTCATTTTTTGAAAAATTTAGGAAAGAATCTGAGCTAACATAATTAACCGAGGGAAACAGTCCAAGAATCGATGCTAATGGATTGCCATAAATTACAAAGATAAATCATACTATGAATGACATAAAGAAGTTGTTACCCATCATGGGATATATAGATGAGGCTCTTTTTGAAATAGAATATAGGAAGATCCCACGGTTGATAAGGCTATCGGTACAAGCATCAACTATAAGAGCATTACTGGATTTTTAAGATCTTAACTATATGTGTTTTACCTTTAGAAATATTGATATGACACCCACATTAAAAGAATAAAATTAGATCTTGGATTTTCCAAATTACAACCATAGGTCTACTTCATGTAAAGGTTTGAAGATACTTCTTCAGAGATAACCAGATTATTATTCTTGGGAAAGGTCGACCAGTGTAAGGTAGCTAATTGGGGCTTTAGATGGAAAAGTATTGAAGCTAGAATGAAAAAAAAAACATGAAGGAGAGAAAATTAGGAAACAAACGATATAAGATAGTGTTTTTGCTATATTCAGGCTAGTCTTGTTTTCATCTGAAGCTGGACTCATCAATGTAGAAGTTGCAAATGCATTCATGGAGTATGATCACACTAAAATTAACCTTTTCGTTGTGATTTTGGTTAAAACCATCCATTATTGGATGCATGGAAAAGGGGTCATAAGATGTCATGTTTTAGTGTTGTATCTATGGAGCATCAGTCATATCAAAACACCGAGAGATATTTTCAATAACTTTTGGTGGCTTGACCTTCGACCATTAAAGATCGTTATAAGTGAAATTTGGAAGAGTCTAGATGAGAAAACATACGTGGAGAAATATATAGCATTACCAAAAAGCAATTTCAAATGGAAAGGACCTTAGATGAATGAGACATCTTGAATAATGAGTTGTGGTAGTAAATATGGGTCCCTTTGATTAGAATCACTAGTTATATTGGTTACGCTCCTGCATTGATAATAAGACAGCTTTGTGAAATACAATATGTACTAAGAACCTTTAATTTAGTAGATTTCATTAGATCATTTAGAAATCGGTCATCATTGGAAGAGCTTGAACTTATTAGACAAGATTAGAGAAAACCTTTTATGTTAAAAAAAGATAAAGGAAATGAGGTTGAATCATCATTTAGCCAAAGTTACACCATCTGGAGAAATAACAGGCTTCCTAGAATGATTGAATCCATGCCTCCTAAAAACCCAGAAGTAGAGTAGTCATAAGTAACTAAAGAATGACCAAGAAGAAAAAGGATTGATAATGAAAGAGCAGTTAGAAAACTGCAGAATTGACCTCAGCAATAACAAAGGGCAACAACAGCTCCTAAAAAAACAATTGGAAGAAGGAGATAAGTTGAGGAGTTTCTTACATCAGCAAATAAAAGGAAATGATGAACAGTTAGCAACCTTGGCAAAAGATCTCGAGATGGAAAAGGAATGGAAGAAAAGGGTTGAGGTGGCCGAAAAAATAGCTAAAGGGATACAAAATGAGTTGGGAATTCGAATAGCCAAGCATGATGAACTGGTAAACAAATGTGTGCAAATAAAAAACACAGGTTAAGATATGATAAGTTCCTTAAGAAAGGAAAATAACCATCTTAAAAAGAAATTACATGCTGAGAAAGACAGAATTCAATTAACTGAAATTATCATAAAAAAGAAAACAGGATTCGACCCTAATATATAGCACAGTCGGAGAAAAAAATGAGTGCTAGGAAAACTGTTGAATATGATATGAGAGCCTACAAGAAAAGGGTTGGTTCTTCAAAAGAACAGCTCATGGTGTTATGATCTGAGCTAGGAATTCAAAAGGAAGAGTTGATGGTGCTAAAATACCAATACTTTAAATTGGAAAAAGAACTAAACAAATCCAAGCAAGAACATCAAGAATTTTGAGATTACATCTATAGTTTTGAGGTCTAGATTAACTCCAAAATAGTCAAGCTTAACATAGAAATGGAAGAGCTGCAAAGAGCAATAGCTAAAGTAACATATCTGGAAAAAACAATATAAATGCTTGAAAGAAATAATGACACTTTAGCTTTTAGTAATGGTGTTCTAGTCACTGAAAACATTTTATTCCATGATAAGATAAGGCAAATGACAAGGCAGGCTAAGTAAGCAATACGCTAGGCCGAGAGATTGCAACGATAGGCTACACAAATTGGAAATGATGTTATGAAGTACTAAGAGCACTTGATTGCAACAACCGCTTTTATTAGAAATATAGCTAATAAAGGCAATGCTTTATATAAGTAGTGATATATAAGTTTGGAATTCAATCATGATAAGAACTTGATGAAATACTCAAATTAAGAACTTGATGAAATACTCCTTTACAACTATCAGCCAAAATCAGAAAACTTGTCGAAAATCAAGAAAATAGAAGTCGTGAATTAAGTTGAAAGAAGTTAATCCATATCCAACATAAGCATATATCAGCATTAACATGCAAACATTTTAAAGTTTTACATGTCATGTATGCATATATAGGAGAAATGCAAACCCATTCTTTTAACGCCACCCCTTGCCAAGAAGTAAATGGAAGACGAAAAGGACTTTCAACCTGGATAAAAGTAGAATAATTTTCTAAAAGGGGAAATGGCTCAATTAACCGATCTACTAAGACAAATTATTCACTCTAAAATGAGGCCCCCACATATGGAAGCCAATATTGGGGAGTTTACTAGGAATATGCCCTCTTGTCCCTCCTTTCACCCTTATTAAAAAAATGTTTCAAATGATTATCTAGTCAATCAAAATTTGTAAGAACTTGCTTCCAATGCCCCGGGTATGACAAGATCAAAAAGTTGATGTCTTATCCCAAGTGCAGGAGTGTCAAAGTAATAAATAACCCGACAAGACCGGGGTCGAACCACAGGGAGGTGAATTATATAAATTACAAACAATAAAATGATATTGATGTTGATGAGAACTTTGAGATGTAATAAAGATGAAAAGATTAAACAAGGATAAAACAATTGTCAAGGTTAGAGGATCCACTAATTGTGTTTCAAATAAATATAATATAAACTCTTTTTATTACTCAATTGGAAACCACACACAAAGGAGGTTCCAATCGGATGATTTATCGTTATTAACTCATTATAAATTATTAACATGATCTTATTAATCATCTTATCTAAGTAACACCATACTTATAAATATCATCAGGCATTCATGTTGCTAGCTTATGTTAACAACAAATCAACTTCCTCGCATAACAACGATGTCGGCCGAAGACTATGAAGGATCAAGCATTTGATGTACCAAGTGTTATACAACACAAATCTAGTTAACCATTTAACAAGCAAGGTATTAATAATTAGTAAGAAAAAAAGATAAGACATGTTAATAGCAAACTTTCTTGGATATAAACATTAAAGTCCATGTTGAGATTATATTATACATATTCTAACACCATTAGAGAAACCTTTTTATCTTGACATAATAAACTTAGCTAAACATAATGAAGAAGAAGAACATAAATAAACTAGATAAGAACATAGTTATGATGAAAAGCATAAACAAGAGATTAATGAAAGCAAAACTTAAGCATTACAAAAATATAAAGAAAGAAAACAAGAACATGATCTTGATTTGAAAACCAAGATGACTAAATACATGGCAAATGCCTCCTTTTATAGGCTAAAAATTGGAACTATTGATTGGTTGACAAACTATTTAGTTGGTGGCCAACCATTGACTTGGTGACTGGTTTTTGACATTGTTGGCTGATGTTTATTGATATTGTTGGCTGCTTATTGATATTGTTGGCTGGCCAAAACATCATTGCTAACATCATAATTAGAGCCAGAGCTTTCCAATAAAAAAACCAGAGCTCATTTGGACTTCTAGAACTCGAGATATAAGCTAAAAACCGAACAGTATCTGAGTTGCAGGACAGATTCTGACTTCTCCGTTGATGCTAAGATTTGAACTTGAAAATGGCATAATTGAGTCCTGGACTCCTTATGAAAGTTTTAGGTCTATGTCTTAGCTTTTCATACATATAAAGCAGACCTAAATTCAATGTCTACAACTCCAGTTATGATCCAATAACCGAATGGTGTTCCAGTTAGAACTAGCATCTCTTCTCTTAGACCTTTTTTTATCTTCTTTATTTCAATAGTTAATCACATCAATCAATCCTTTGAATTGTGAGATATACCTGCATTCAAAACAAGCATTTACCATAAATTAAAGATATATTATATTATCAGACTTGTTATTATAAAACATGCTTTAGTTAGGGAATTTAATGATACTTTAGTGCAATATGATGATATAAAGCTTTAATGAGAATGCACTTTTAAATACTAATCAGGGTATATCAAAGATTCATGGTATCTTATCTCTAAATTCACTATAAATTATTGCAAATCAGATACAGTAAACACCTTCACTTATGTTCCACCTTAGATATCACGAATATCTAAAATGCAAAAGAAAATGTATGTTTTCTCCCCTTTCAAGTCTCATAAATGCCCATCAAATAGTGCCTCAACCACTTAAGCCTACCTAACCACCCTTTTCTAAATGGTACAACAAGAATGCATAATGTAAATACCATGTACAAAAAGTACATCATTCCATTAATGTTATCATGGATTTAAAAGAAATATTGATCAGCTAATTCAACATGGGTGGCTATCCTTCTAGGAGAAAAATGGTGCTTTTAGTACAATTAAAAAAATAAAGATTTGTATGATCAATTTCCAGCTAAGGAAATATGCGTGAGCAAGTTGTTAAGATTCTTAGAAAATTTGATGCTCCTAAAATTTTCAAGTATACAGAAGCAGCATAATGCGTAGAGACTTACCTTAAAGTCTTGATCCATAATGAGAAACTCTTTATCCATCATTTTCTTGATAGCTTGGTCAGACTTGCCCTCAACTGGTATATGGGTTTGAATGGCTCTAAAAAATAGAAATGGAAGTATTTGGCTAATGCATTTCTGTAAGAAGTCAAATTCAGCTTAAAGATAACTCCAACTAAGTAGATCTTTAAAGAATGGGGATGAGAAAGGTTGAGTTGGTCAAGAAATATGCAATGAGGCTGCATGAAATGGCAACACAATTTTATCATTTACTACTTGAGAATGAGCTCAATTCTATCTTCATTGTGATTACTTGATTGGTAAGTCATTAGTTTATTTTCTAGAGGTAATAATGGCAGCTAAGAGGGTGGAGCAAAAATTGAAATTGAGAAAAGGTTTTGGAATCCAGAAGAGAGGTTAAATGTTATACTAGTTGACAAATCAGAATATAGCTCTCACATGGAAAGTATGAATCCAGATAATTATGTGCCTTGACATCCTAATAATTTTCCTCATATGATTAATTAGATTTTATCTAATAAGCAACCATATGAAAACTCATAAAAGCTAAAGAAAACTTTACCACCCTTTCCTTTATCTTTTAAAAAGATATTTTAAAGATTAGTCAGTATTGGACAGATTATTCCAATTCCTTAAAAACCATTTTGACCCTATATTCAAAGTGGTATGGGTCTGACCAAATACGTGAGTATCATGGTTGCACTAGAGGGTATAGTAGTGAAAAAATTTATACTTTTAAAGACAAGCTCTTCTAGCTTATCAAGGTGGGATGAATCATTTTCAAGAAAGCACTAATTAAGAACTCAAACCCACCTCTAAATCATACCTTTAAAATTGAAGTAGTCAATGCCATTGAAAAGGCAAAGAAGGTGAAATAGTCTTAAGAGCGACCATATAGAATCTATATGGAATGTTGATATAAGCAGGATACCTCAAAGCACCATCCAAGACATAAATAGTGAGGAATATTGGCAAGTTTTGTAAATATCATTGCCAACATAGTCATGATATTGACTTATGTGATGAATTCCATCATGAGGTTGAGAAGATGATGACTATTGGAATATTAAGAGTTGAAGATATCAAGATTGATTTTGAAATTAGAATGATAGTATCCCAAGAGTTGAAGAATGGGGTATATTGATCACTTGAAGAAGGAGCTTCTTATTAAAAATCAGTCTATATTGAAGCATAATTCATTACTCACACAGATACAAATCAAGACTTCTTTCCAAATAGAGCAATAAACTCACCTATAAACCCATATATCATAACCCAATTTTGGGTTTCCCTAAAATTATCTTTTCCTTTTATACTAAAAAACTAAAGAAAAAAGGTTGAAAAAAAAGAGCAAGAAGATAAGCTATTTGGTTAGAAAAAAGAGGCTGAAGAAGGATCTACATGCATAAATGAGAGACAGAGGGACCAAATTGGATCTTAACATTTTTAAATGTGAAAGGCAATTGCACCCTTAAAAGACCTAACTGTGAAAGACAATGGAAATTCAAGGTTAACTTAAATGAATATTGGATGAATTTGCATAAAAATTAAGTATGAGGACTTAATTAGATTTTTAATAAGCTAATATAATTTAATCATAGGCCTAATTAAAGATTTAACTAAGTTTATAAATTAATTTAGACCGAAATTAAAAAAATTAAATGCAGGACTTAATTAGACTTTTAATGGGTTAAATTAATTTTATTATGGACTTAATTGGTGAGAAATTAAGTTTGGAAGCTTAATTTGGGATTAATTGAGAATATTGAAATTTTGAAGGACTAGATTTAATTTTTACAAGCTTAATTGGATGAAAATAGCGATGAAATTGCCAGAAAATCAAGGTTTAGAAGTTAATTAAAGAATTTTTAAACCAAGAACTATAGTGTAAAAGGCATGTAAGTTCAGGGATTGAAATCAATCAAAATCAGAAGTCAATTTGAAAGAAATTGAAATTTTGATAGCTGATAGGGGTCAAATTGAACAAATTAAAACCAAGGACCAATTTGAAAAAATTGCTTAAATTATAGGAGTTAAATCAAAGTTTCTAGGGTTGTAATTATAAAGATTAAGAAGTTTCAGGGTCAATTACAGGTGCATATGACAAAATTGAAATTTACAGAATCCTAAATTAGAAATCCCTAATTTTTAATGTTTACGCATATGACATGTCACTTATTTTTAATGAAGAAACAGAGTGACACATTATCTATCTATGTTTTATTATCTTATTCAACCGAGAAGGTTAATCGAGTTGTCATCTTCAGGCGAATTAACAAGACATCTCCAACCACCACCATTCGATAGAGGAGATCCCTCTCTATAAGTCTGTGACACCCTTTTTGATGTTTGTGCCCCATCTATCACATAGAAGCTCTCAACGTTTTGTCTCATGGTAGCCTTGTCTGGTTCAGTAAAATTTAACAGTGTTACACTCAACTTTGGATTATTGGTGGGAAAGCTACAGGCCACCAAATCAAGTATGGTTTGATCATAGTTGAAGAATAACACCCCCTCTACAGGATATATGGCTTGGTTGGTTTCAATAACCTCCTATTTGCCACAATTAATTCATGGAAGGTGCACCCTCACTCAACCATTTTCATCTAGGTTTAAGTTATGAAGTTTGTAACTTTTTTTAGAAGTTCCAAAAGTTTGTTAGACATTCAAGGAGAGGGAAAACAAAAGAAGAAGAAGAAGAAGAAGAGAGAGAGAGAGAGAGAAGAATGGTCTCTTAATAGATCAGAGGTAAGAATGAGAAAGAATACCCTATGATCTAGTTTTGAAAAAACCACCTTCAACACCACAAATAGTTTCACAACCACCTGTCCTTTTAAGGCTATAAGAGAAGGATCCATGGTAGAAAAGAAAACAGAGAAAAAAGAAAGCTTAGAGAAGAGAAAACTATTAAAGTCTCTTAATAGGAAGCTTATGAAATATTGATAAGAATTGGCAAGAAAAAGGTAGAAGAAAAAGCTCTTGAGTCCAAGACAAAAAAATAAAAATACCAAAAGATCTGAAGCTTAAAGAAAAAGCAAGAAATTCTAAGTAAATGAGACAATATTGTTAGTCAAAGTATTCCTCAAACTTTGATGAGGGGTGGAGCTTAATGAGCACACCCCCTCTCCCTTTATTTTGCCTTTTAAATTGTTACTCATAATATTTATTAAGCATCATTTGAAGTCATTTGTTAGTTTAAAAGCCATGATTTTTGTTTTGAAATGTTTAAGCATGCTTTGAAAACAGTTTGTGTATGCTCAAGTTTGTTTCATTATCTTGATTTGATGTGTTAAAATGTGATATTGGAATGATAAATGATAACATAATGTTGTTTTTCATGTGTGAATGTTTAGTTAATTATTTTTTAAGTCATGACAAGATGTGTTAAGTATAGATATAGTTGTGGTTTAACATGTTTTAGGTTAGTTTGTTGGATTTTTTTGAAGTTGTAAGCATGATGTTTGAGCTTAAAAACATTGAAATTAACCAATGGAACAAAGGTTTTGCCTAAGAAAATGCTATTTTTGCTTGTTATTATTATGGACTTTGCTTGATGTTTTGCTCTTGACTTTTTGTTTCTTGTTGTTCTAATTGTTCAAACAAGTTGTGTTGAGGTTGCTTAAGCTTTGGTTGCTAGGTTTAAGTTTTTTTTCTAGGCTTTTTATGCATTTTTTCTAAGTTTAGGCTTATGTTGGGTTTTTGGTTGTTCATGCCTTTTGGGTTTAGTGTTCATACATCGAAGATTGCATTAGGTCCTTGATTTATATGTCTTTTATATCATTTATTGGTTCTTACATATATGTGCATGCTTGTTGATCATTAATTTAGGGTCTTAATAGCTTAAAACACTAAGATCATGGCATTTAATCTTCAGTTCTTCCATTTTATTTTTTGTATAAAATCAATTAATTATGATGATTAGGTGTTCATTATGATGATCCAACCTTATATTCTTGTTTGAATAATATTTTTACATGTCTTTGTACCTTCAATTTAACATAATATGGTCTAAATTAAAATCCATGTTTTTGGGTTCTTTGCGTTGTTCTTCACTACTTTTAATGAGATTCAAGCAAAAAACCTTGTTTGATTTCAGTGTTTTGTATCTATTTCTATACTGTGTTTTTGGGCTTGGGCTTTGGGCCAAGAAGCCTAGTCCACGTGGTTGGGCTAAGTCCATTAGCTTAAGGTCAGGTTTGGTGTGTTCAATTTTTATCAAAGGAAAAAACACAATATTTTGTCCTTAAGACATGGTTTCCAAACATGACCATAAGACCTTTTTTAAGCCTCTACTTATTTTCCAGCAATGTTTATTTTCTTATTTTTTTGTGTTTTATCCAAACAAAACTTAAATGAATTCAAATTTTTTTGAAAAAGTTCAAAGACCATTTGAATTTATTTGTGGGTCCCTTGCATGTTTTCCAACAATTTTATTTAATATTTGGGTTATAAACTTACACTATAAGATACTGACCCAATATTAAGTATACTTGTTTTTCCTTCAAAATACCAAAAAAATCCTTTTTTATATATTTTTATTTGTTTCCATACAACCAAAATCTAAAATTTTTATGTATATTTTATTTAAAAAATGCATTTTATCATACTTTAAAAAATACAAAAAAAAATCAATTAATGGGTATCACAACAAGTTTGTGATTATCCATTAGGATTTGACCAAAATCTCAAAAACACCATAAAAATCATTTTGATTAAATTTAGGATATGTATTTTACATAATTTTTTGGTTTTAGAATGGTTAGGTTTTAACCTGATAAGATAAATACCTCCTAACTGAAGATGACCTTTTTCTTGAACCTTGAACAAAATAACAAATAGAAACATGACTTAGAAAAAAATAATCAATCAATAATGGTAGGGTGCATTAGGGATAATGTGTCTTTTCCGTGCATAACTAGTTCCCCTCCCCAAACTCTCACAGACCATTAGGTTTTCTAGTGATTATAATACTCGTTGGCAAATCCTAAACCATTCAAATCATATTTTTATGATTTATCCCAATACATCCAAAACCCCATTGATTCAAGAGCTAGATACGTCATCCGATGTTATGCACACCATGACACCATATTTGCCAAGTTACATACCCGAAGAACAAATATCATCTTTGGGTTCTTCATACAAAACATACTTAGAGGTGAATATTATGCTACCTTTGTGCCAAACCATAGGTCATTCTTGGATTGTTTACCTAACTGTGTAAAGATTGTAGCATTAACATACCAAGGTATTTTACTTTATTAGGCTCATAATAAACTTCAATAATATGTGTTGGAGCCCGCTACTAAGCGATGACATAAAATCTAGAACCCTAAAACATAGTACCATGCTCTAAGAGTTGGCATGATAGTGGTGAGATCATATCCCTTGCATTACAAGATCGTATGGTTCTCAAAGCCCGAGTTTTTGCTCTCACAAGGGATTTTATCTGTATAATTGGATTTGATGTAAATTGTTTGATTCAAAAGCTTGTCAGTATAGGCAACTAAACGAAATCAAGTTACCACAAGATGGATCACTTCGTCACATGAACCCATTATCTATGAATGGTTTACTTTACTAGCTCACTTGGAAAAGAGACATATTCATATTTGATAGGAACACGAAAAGTTATGAGCTTTGTTTAATTTCCCCATTAGTCTGTAGATGTGATAAAGATATATAGATCATGATTGTCGAGTTTAAAGATAAACTACATGGATGAGAAACACAACTTTATAGAATTATGGGTCATAGAAAGTTATATTATAAGAGAATGGCACAGAAGGTACATGGTAAACATAAGTGCAGCAATAGGGAGGGGACCTCATATGAGCCCTCTTGCATTTTACAATACCAACACTAAAGTAATGGGAGGATACATTTCTGATATAATTCTTTTCAACTTCAAAACTCAAAGAATTACTATGGTGCAACTATGGAATGGAGTATTTCATTAATGTTTCCCGTTTCGGATCATTCCCAGCATAGCAAACGAATATAAAAAATATTGGTGAATGCTGAGAAGACATTGGTGTTGCTAAGGAAGCTAATTTAAGAAGGGGTGTTGCATTGTCAATCCTTTAGCTATAGAACTTTGCTACTCTTGTTTTGTTGTTAGTATGTTTTTCATGTGTATTGAGATCTCATCATATCTTTTAATGAAATATGAATTTCCTTTATCTATTTTTTGTTTTAAAATTAAAAGATGTCTTAGCATTTTATTGTTGTCCATGATTGAACAAATATAACGGTAAAAATAATTGAATCCTATTGTGTGCCACACAAAATGTTAAGAGGCAATCCTCACCCTTTTTAAAACATTTTTACCCTTATAATTGATTTCATGGATATATTCAAAGCATTGTGACCAAATCAGTTTTGTAAAATTAAAAAACCCTTTTTCCAAAATATTTCTGAAAAATTGAATTTACTTTTTTATTTCAAAAATAATTCAATGTTTGTTTAAAAAAAAATTTAGACACCTTTTTGTAAAGTAGCAAATGAATCATTCAAACAATTTCTATTTTGAGGTGACGAAATAATTTTAAACCAAGACATGAAAGAAAGAAAAAACTCACGTCCAATGTCTCTTGGACCATATTTTAACTATACACATAATTGCATATAGTCCAGTGAACCATTTCACTGGACGACGACAAAATTTATACCCTTTGTGGTCCCTATTTGAGTATGAATAAGTTTTTCTTTCATAAAACGCTAACTGGAATCACACCCTACATTAGAAGGCAAACAAAACTTTAAAGATTAAAACCAAATAGAGGTTATGAAAAGCTAAAGAGCTTGAGAAATTCAAATTTTGGAGGGGTGCCCAAATAAAAAAAAAAATGACTACGTCAAGGTAAAAAAAAAAAGATACCCCACCAAAGCAAACAAAAAAGAGTAAATCAAAGAAATACGATTGAAAGACACAATGATAATGATTCTTTCACAACCAATAGTCATAGACTGCATTACGTGCCTTTAAAATGTCATTTCTTATTAAGCAAGCAAGTAACATGAACCAATAAATCTTGTTCTCAAAATGCAAAAGAACTTTTTTCACAAAAATCATGACATTGTGAACAAAGTTACTCGTTATTATTAATGTTGATAAAATAAGTGCGATGAATGAGACATTTTTTTCTCAATAAGACCTCGAGTTTTACTCAAACCTTTTGCTTTTAAAAAAAAAATCATTTCATCATGTACCTTCACTAATTTCAATATTACTTAAATAAAAGATCAAATTATCCTTTTCCTAAAGATTAAATCTTGTAGGAGTTGTAAGAAATTCAAAACAAAATTATTTTAAACTCATATAAGATAAATTTCTACTTTCAAAATATAAGAGTCAAAATTTCAAAATGTTTAGTCAAGTCATATATAGCACAACTTTGAGCCAACACTTCTTTTTTAACCTTTACCCTATCAATTGTCAATCCAAAACACATGAAAGCTACATCTTTGTGTTGAATGACATGTCTTAAGTTTTTTATCAAATAAATACTTTTAAAATTATATCTTTATGATTTTTTTTGCAACAATAAGATTGTAATGCATACAATCTTTGAGATTTGCAATTTGATTCCAAAACAAGAATTATATTTTCAAAAAAATGCATACAGACTATTTTTTTATTTAAGATGATTTTTAATTTTTTTATTACAATTTAATCCTTGAGTTTTTTTCCTATAAAATAAAATATTTTCGTTGTTATTATTGCTATTTTTTTACCTTGCAAGATTTTTTTTAGATTGATTTTTTGTTGTTTCATCTCACAACATTTGATTAGCCGGGTATTTATATCTTTTTAGTTAAGTTTGAGTCTTAAATTTTACGGCTTGCGGGTTTAAGAGATTGACCGAGTCTTCCTTGTTTTTTATTTTCTTTTTATTTTTGTTTCATCCTATAATATTTTATTGTTTTTTAAATTCATTTTCTTTGAGATTTTTCAATTATTTTAAAAATAACACGGGTTACCTCAATTTTATTTTATTTTGTCTTTGTTAGATTTAGCTTTTTTAAAAGGATTTTCTCTTTAAATTAAATTAAATTATTTCATCCTCTAATATTTAAATCTTCAAGTGTTGAGCTTCTAGGTTGAGTCCGTGTTGAAAATTTAACGATTTGCAAATTTGAAAGTTTAATCTGGATTTAAAAGGTTCACTCGTGCTTTTTTTCCTTTGTTTAAGTTTACTTCTTTCGATTTCATCCTCTAGTACTTTTTTTATTCATTTTCTAATAAATTAAATTAATTACATGGGTGTAAGCACGGGATACTCGCTTTATGATGTTTTGTTTTGTTTACTTTTCAGAAAAATTTAACTCGGCTCATATTATAGCGCAGTCCATCTATCTTGGTTTGTCCTAAATGTTATCTTAGGTGTCAATGTTCATAACATGACTTAAAATTTTTTACAATTTGACTAATATATATTCACTTAGACACTTTATTATGCAAAATAAATAGATAGACACCTATATATATATATAAAGTTCAAACACTGAATTATGAAAATTATATGAGTTCAAGCACTTTTACTTATGACAAAATTAAAGATCAAACACTTAATAATAATAATAATAAGAAGAAGAAGAAGAAGAAGAAGCACAAAACTCAAAATTAATATCTTAAGTTGTATTTGGTATTTATTTTATAAATTGATTTCAGTTGTTTCTTACTTAGAAAATTAAGTCAAAATTTTGATTTAGTCAAAGTTGAAATTTTTAAATTTTGATTTACGCATTCTAACCCATACTACACTAATTCTTAAAAAAACATTGCTTTAAGTTATTTTTACCAATTATATTTTTTATTTAAACTCATTTTTTCCATAAATTATTTATAATAAACAACTTTTGGATTATGATTTAAAATAAGAAATCATATTTCAGAATCATGTCAAATAAAATGGTTTTCCTTGGCGTGTAAACAACTTCTAAAGAATTTTTCTTTGGAGTTCGTCTGGCATGGCCTCCTTAAATTTCGAAGGCCTGTTTCCTCCTTCGAGAATGTAGACAGTTGTCTATATGGATTTCAATGGAGGCCCAATAGGATCAAAGACCTTTAGCCCCCTAGAACTTGGTGGGCCCGTTTCCCACTCTTCAATGTGTAGATTTTTTTGCATTGGCCAGGCCAATTGTTCACAGCTATTCTTGAAATTGAAATTGAAACGATTTTATTTGTTTCTTTATTCAAAAGAGTAGAGATTTTTATTATCTTTTTTTTTCCCCGATAAATAACAATCATAGACTTATAGTATGATTAGAACTAATTCTCTGTTATAGAGTTTAATTAATAAATAAAATAAGTTCATGTGATTAAAAAGATTTTATCACTGAATTTAATTTATTTTATTTTATTTTTCATATTACACTTATCATCTTCATTGAGGTTTATTAATGGTGGTGCATATTTATTCTTGACTATAAAGAGAATATTATGGAAATGTAATCCATAAAGATTTTCTTTGCTATCAAATATATATAATGGTGATTTTTCTGATACATATTTATAACTAGGATGGTTTTTATGAACCAAAGCTGCCATATAAGGGTATCTCGTCAAGAAAAAAGATGGTAAAATGGCAACAATCTTGCTATCTTAAGATGGCTTTAAACACTGTCTATTCTCACAGGGAGAGCATGCAGCTCAGTAATTTCATTGTTCGAAAAGAAGTAAATAATCATAGAGAAACAAATTAAGTCTTCCAAAGTTCTTGCAATAATTATGAACTTCTTACATGCCTCTTGTCCCTGGCTAAAGTTCTGAAATCCAGTCACAGAAGTTTTCATGTCCAAATGAAAGTACAAATGCTCTTGAAATCATTTACACATTACCAACACCAAGAGAGAAAGTTACATAGTAGGTGTTCCTTTATGAGCAATGAAGAGCACGAAACTCAAAGCATCCATCCTGGAATGAACCCATGGACTTGCTGGGTGGCATGTGTTGTTGCAGTCATCTGGTCTGAACCAACAGGGTTGTAGCTGTTTTCACCATATGAACAAACAGAAAGAGGATTAGGATATATAGCTGATAAATTGACGAATCAATATTATGGACACCGGCTTAGCCTTGGATAGTTGATTTCAGTACTGATTAGATAATGAACAAATGACAAAGTGATTGAGAGATCTTGAGAAGTTGAATGTTTACCCTATTTGCAAAGTGGGATTGCATTCTAAAGCCTGGAATAGCCCCTGAGACTGAGCATGCTGGTGGCCATAGGACATATTTTGCTGATCATCACCTTCCCATGATGGTCGGAGGCTATTTCTTGCACTGATTTCATCCAGCTGCCAAACATTAGAAACATGAAAACAGAAGGCAAATCATATTAGCTACCAAACATGAGTATTTCAGCATATTAGTATGTCTAGAAAGAGCTCATATAGAATGTCATGTTCTGAAGAATTGAATTGTTGCTAAATTTGACAATTGGAGTGTGCTAGCCAGAATTTTAGTACATAGAAAAAACTGAAAGTGAGAATGAGACCAAAGCATAACAGGAAACTCCTGATTCCAGTATAAGTAAAGAATTAAGACAGTATTAAGTGTACTAAACATGGTTTTTTTTTTTTTTTTTACACTTTTAGATTGTAAAAGGAAATACTGGTAGCTATTGGAAGCTTTCATGGCTAGCTGAACTTTGCTATCCATTAATCATCGGAAAAGGTGGGGAGTTTGGTTTTAAAGATCACTATATATGGATTCTTAAGGGGAAATGAAAGATTAAATATCCCGATCAGCATGAAAGATGCAAGGCCTTTAAACCATGTTGACGAATAACTCCTGACAATCTTGCAGAAAACAAATTTCTATAAACCTGGAGCTAAAAAGTGCCAACCAGCAAGTCTAGCCTCTCATAAAGTATGAAATCAATTTGGATATAGCAAGTTAACACATTACCTTTATTGTCAAACCTCTGTTAGCTTCCAGCAACAGATGTTCCTGTGCTCAAAACACTTTTCAGTTAGCATTCGAAGCAACATAAAGTGAGTTACTCTAATTATACCACCACTTTTATGTACCTTATTTTGAAGATCAGCAAGTTGGTCGAGCATATACTGGGTCTGCAAAGTGGCATGGAATAATAATATTATCAAACACAATGTAGAAGAGCTTGTATTTCTTATCAGCAAAAATCAATAAGAAGCATGATATACAAAGCACATGCTTTCTCAAGAGATAAGAACAGCAGGTTCTTAACCTATGCAAGCCAAGCCAAGCCAAGCCAAGAAACAATCTTCTAGTTTAACTAACATATACTACAGTAGAATTGCTTGATACAAAATGATCAGCATGTATGCTGATAACAGGTGGAGATCAGGGCAGCAAAGGCATAATTAATCAAGGTAACGTTGATCTTTCCTAACAAAGATGGGACCATTAAATACACATACAACTACAACATGCTGCACAAACAAATGGTTCAAAGAAAGATAGCCATCTACACCTATCTTTAAGGCCATAAAGGAAAACCATGAAATGAAAGGAGAGAAATAGGGAAAGAAAGCTATTAGTCAACAATAACTGCATAAAAAGAAATCTTAATTAATACAAGCATTAATTGTTAGCTAGAACACCTTCTAGCCCAATCTTCCAAGTAATCTTGTCTTGTTTTCTGGTTCATGTAACTTTAACATCATAGAACATTAATGCAAGAAATTGATACAGAAAATCATTTGGATTGTGAAATTCTGGCATGTGAAATTCGTTGTTCCCTTGACGCTAAAAAGAAAAAAGTAACACTAAAAATTAAATTACCTTAGTTGACCGAACTTGGTTCAATGACGACTCTAACTGACGCTCGAGCTGCTCAAGCTCTTTGGTATTCAGAGGTCCGAGGTCCTCTCCAAGAAGGTTCCTGCAGAATTTATCAAGGATAGGAACTGCTTATATTTGATAACAACGCAGCATCCACTAAAATGTTTACGGTCAGGAAAGAAACTTCAGCTTGAATCACAACATCTTCATGTCATGGTGAAACTAAACATCTTGAAAGTAAAATTTGCTAAATAGAACGATCCAGGATGCTTGCTATTGTGGTTACCTCTGAGTTCGTTGTAGGGCCTCAAATCTTGCTTTCACTTTCAAGTACTCCCTGTAGCTGCTCTGCTACCATACACCCGAATCAGTTGAAAATACAAACCAAGAAATATAACTCAAGTTATTCTAATGCAATAGATGATCAGAACATGACACGTTGATGGCTTACTTGGTTAGAAAACCATAGCACGCATGAAGTCAGCTTATAATAAAGGCAAAGTGAACTCTTAACCTTAATTCTTCTTCGTTTCTTTATGTACTTAACCTATTCCTATATTGTGCGACTCAACTTGATCTATTTCCTCAACTATCATCAACCATTGAGGACTAATAGATAGTTGATAAATTAGAGTACTAATACCATGATTGCTTGTATTAAGAAGATTCAAGCCTATGCGATTTGGCTAAGCCTTGAAAAAACTGAAGCAACAGACAGCCATTTTCTTTGGCTTGCTTCCCCAATACAGCAATACAAATAAATCTTGCGATTGGCTCGCGCATTTGTTTTTGCGTAAAAGTTATAGGCTAAAGCTTTATCATCCAAACACCATTTTAGTTACGTACTGATATTCCCACTGTCAATAATTTGAGGAAATACTTCACTTCTGTTTTTGATTTGAGGAAAATACTTCCCGTATATCATAAAATTTGCATAGACGGGTATTTATAGCTAAGAAAATATCTGTAACTTTTATGTCACCATACGTTCAAAGTAGTCAAAGAGCGTAACTCTAAATAAAACCTGTACGTCATTTGTTATTAAAATGTTTCAACAGATGATCATATGTTATAACAAATTTTGTTAGATTATGAAAGCATAATGAATACTCAATGTACTGTATCTAAAAACAGTATTATCCTGTAGGAAACAGAATACAACTAAGCTTACCTCGAGCTCCTTGGCTGGTTTATTGACTTCTTCTGCACCATAGCTGCACTTCTGATACCTTTCCAGGGTCTTGAGCATGCTGCAAAAGGGAAAAACACAAAACAAGGCTAATAAAAACAGTCTGATTATCGGAAAAATAGCAAAGCAAAATGGAATTTTGTTCTTATTTTTTATAAAACAAGACCATTGTATTAATGACGAGCTTACAGGGAAGAAAAAAAAATTCCTAGTTAAAAGTAGCAGTCACTAGTAGGGTTTTTTTTTTTTTTGGAAAACTCTATTTATTCAGGTATGGACGAATCGTTTTTTCTATCTATTATTATGGTAAAATAAAAGGTATTGATCGTTCTCACATGCTGAACTTTCTTTAAGATCAAACAATTTCATCAAATTAAATATAATTGTATGTATGATAGTATCTATTATACCGAAATATCAAAAAACCCGATTAGTGAAATTGCTCAGGATTGTACCAAGGCACACACTCAAAAGTAACCTGTCTGTTTCATCATCTGGAAGCCACACAGATGTTTCTTTACCCCTAAATGCAATGTGGGAATCCCTGCAGACAACCCTCCATAAACTGTGATCTCAAAATCTTGATTGATTTCTTTTTAATCTGGTACACATTACTAAACTATTAAAATTAAGCCATTAACCATCTTTCTATGACCTGATTGATTTCCTTCAAGAGATCGAGAGGTGGATTAAATTATAAGATCTGGTGATATTTGATCTATCCACACATTGCAAGACCTCCATGCCCTTCCACGCAGTTGAGAAACTGCATTAATGGTCATATTGACATCAAGATGTACAAGGTTTATTATGAAATAGGAGTAGCCCGGCCCTGTACGTGATACCTCTATTTTGAGTATATTTTTTAGTTTTTATGGATCCAGCACCTCTATTTCTTTCCAAATGCCAACCTCTCTGTGTACCACGAGAAGGGGTCTGGTTTAACCAATATAGAGTATGATGCATGGTCCATAGAGGTAGTGATCCATATATATATGACTATCCATGTATCATAAATCTAGGTTTTCTTATGTACAAATATTTCTAAACAAACCTATCACACACTTTCTTGCATAAAAATCATCGGTGTACCGTTAGTTTATATATACTTTCCTAATAGGCCTATCTATCAATTTTTCCTATTAAAATGTTCTCATTAAGATTTCCAATTGATCCTTAAAAATTAAAATTGTTATGTCATCGTAAGATTTATCTTTTTAAATCCTATTATAATACCATTTATAATTTTATTAATATATATGGAGAGATTATTTTTATCGGTATATCTATGATAGAATTTTACTATCAACTTAATTCTATTAGTAAAATCGTTGGTAAAAGTTACACATCATCATACTTTTCTGGTTTTTTTTTGTTTTTTTTTCATTGTAATTCCCTCAGTATATACTAACGAAATACTTCCATCATTGTTTACTGAGGAATATAGCGATGAAAAAGTCTGTTAGTAAAATTCACTGAAATTTACTAACGGAAAAAATTTCATCGATATTTTTGCTTGTATTTATCAAATTTCTGGTAATGAAATTCCTGAATAGGTCAATAACAAATAAACCAATCAAAACCAAATATTAAAACCCAACTTTGAAGTAACAGTCTAATTCCTTCACAAACAAAAATTTTCATTTACAACCTTTAAATTTCTTGCAATCTATATGATCTTTAACTTATGAAAACTCTAAAATCAACTCCATTTCCAAACTTTTCTTCTTCAATTTTACCCCAAAAAAACTTTAAAGTTAACAGTATAATATTTAAGACATCCATATGTTTCAAACTCCAATTCTTCGCAGTTCAAGTTCTGATCCACATCCATCCATCTTTTCCAATTCAATGATTAGGCCAAGGTTTAAAACCTGAAAACAAAATGACCTCTATTTTTTTTTTATTTCACTTGATTTATTTTTTTCCGTGTACTATATAATATTTATAGTATTGTGCTACTTACCCAAAAAAGATAACAAAAAAGTGTACGAAGACTATATAATTATAACAGGCTTATTTTTTGAAAATTGATATTGAAATATACAAACAATATATTATCTGATAAATTCTACAAAGATGGCATTCAAAGTTGGTGATCAAAGAATTTGCTCCACGAAAAGATCAACAGAAGTAGCAAATACACGAGAATCAATTGATGATTTCATGTTTATTTTCCCGGTAGCTGGTGTTATAAGATAAAAACCCTAGTTAATGTCAGTTTTACGTACATTTCTAATGGCAATCTCTAGACCCGCTTGCTTGTTGTAAAAAGTTACATAATAGCAACAAACACATGCATAGTTGCACTGAGACGTTTAGAAGAAGAAGAAGAAGAAAGGTTTTGAAACACTCAAGAATCTAGAATGGAGTTTGCTAATATCTCGCACTAAATTAATCCACTACATGCTTAGTTTCCTTTTCATTTTTTTTCTTAAAAAAAACTCGTAATCAAGTGAACAAATCCCAAGAAAAGTGTAAAATATCCAAAATCTTATGCTACTAGAATTTCTAGAAGAAATCGTACATTTATTGTAAGTTTAGTTAATAACCACACTTTCATTGAATCAGGTGCATACAGGGATTTCTGGAAGAACCATGTAACAAGGGCGAAGTACTTTCTATACCTAGCAGATAACACTTATTATGGCCAAGTAATTCTCAGCCTTTTCACACTCCAAAGTTTTCTCTAACGAACCCAAATTGTCTAATGGGTAAGAACATGTTTCCTGGATAATCAACTCAACCTCATTTAATGGAGAGCTACCCGCCGCTAGATATATCAGTTTCTTTTGCTGTTTTTTCAACCTAGGGGAAAGATAAATTAGAAGAGAAAACAAAAGAAGCAATGGAGTTTTTTTGGTCGAAGAATTTGAAATTTCTTGAGAGAAAAAGAGGAATCTTGAGCCACTATTGAATAGATCACCTTAATATAAATGCTTGATCAATTAGGTACTCTATTGCTCACCAAAGCAAACATCAAGATCTCAATCATGAACAACAGAAAGACTTCAAATTTAATTCAGATCCCGTGAAGCAAGAATCACACCGAGAAGATCAAACAAAAACCTAATAGATTTGAGCTTCACAAAGATCACAACAAGACAAAACAATAAAATTTTATATACTTCACCAAATTCTTAACCTTGATTACAATCAAACTTGAAAAGTGATCGTTTCAGAAAAAAAGAACTCTGAAAAATTGTTAGATAGAAAGAGATTCAAATAAGCTTGCTTTGTGGGACAAGAATCACACAAAATATCAAGTCCATGAACAAATAAAGATAGACGATAAATGGATCCAACCTAAGATTATTATTTTCTTAAAAAAAATGGCTTAAAAGATTGCGATAAGAAAGAAAAAGAAAAGGGTCATACTTAGATGTGCTACAAAACTCGTAGAGCTTGCCACGGTTAGAGAAGATGATGAGAGCAACCTCAGCATCACAGAGCACAGATAACTCATAAGCTTTCTTCAACAACCCATTTCTCCTCTTTGCAAATGTCACCTGCCTGTTTATCTTGTTCTCTATCCTCTTCAGCTCCACTCTACCTCTCCCCATACTCCTTAACTATAATCACAAGCCAAAAAAAACCAAATAAAAAACCATCTTTCGTTATAATTAATACATAAATCTAACCATACAAGTTAATGATATATTTACTTTTGTATTAGTCTTTATTTCCTTTATATCTTTCCTTTTCTTTTGTTTTTTTTTTCGTTTCTTATTCTTCTCTCAAGAGCAAGAAGAAGGTGATCTACACCTTTAGGAATCAGAACCCAAACTGTAACCAAATATGTGAAAAACGAAGAGAAAGTTAGATATTTTAAAGAAACCCTAGAGAGAAAGAAAGACCCACCAATAATAGAGAGAACAACAAAAGTTTGTAGAAAGAGAAAGTTATAAGTTTGAAGAAGTACTTCGGTTGTCTTCTTCTTTTCTGTTATATATATATAAGCTTTTCTGTAGAAAAGAAATGCAGCTTAATTAGGGTTAGCTGTTCTTTCTAGTTACATGCAACCTCTGTGTATTTTACAGTTTTATTTTTCAGTATTAACGGCAATGGGGTTCTCTACTTGACTTTCTCCTAATTAAGTATCTCCTAATCGGTATTATGTATGTCTTTCGCATTTATATAGTTATATTTATAAATTATATTGAAAAAAAATAATTTCCTTACAATTTTCTTGAAGAATTGATATATATATATATAAAGTAAATTCATTTATTAGCTTTCAAAGCTTCTTGGTTTTTACTTTTTTGTCACATCATTGATTACGAACGTAGGTTCTAAGTTTGGAGAGTGTATTCACGCGCCACCGTCTCGGTCATTGTGTCAGTGTTGTTGGAGGTAGGGTTGTAAGTGTGGTCACGCGCTGCGGTGGGGGGTAAAAATGGGACAGTGGTCCTTTCATGTAAGAAAATTTTATGGGGCATCAATTTGTCATTTCCAGATGTTTCCACACGTGGCAGAAAGAAGTCCTGTTCCTTAAAATGGAGCTCCTCCACGTGTCGGTTTGATACTGGAGAAAGTTCTTGATTTGGCTTCTCCGGATGAGGTTGTCTGATTACGGCGTTACTGTTTGGGGCATTGAGAAATCAAACAAACTAGAAATTTAGTATTTAGAATATTCAGTCTTGGTTGATGCTTTGCCACGGGCTCAACTATTTTTTTATATAAAAAATAATATTTAAATATTGAAATGAAATTAAAAAAAAATATAAAAAAACAACTTATAATAAGCTTGTAGTTACGGTAATTAAAGTCGAGCCAACCTGAGATATCTTATCAAATTTGTAGTTTAGATCATGAAATTGAAATAATTCGATAAAAAAATTAAGAGAATTATAAAGTTTTTTTTATAAGAAAAACATGTTAACTTTTTAAATTCGTGACCTAGATCATTAGACCCAAAGCACCTAATCTAAACAAATTATGAAACTTAATTCTCAAGTAATCAAATATTGAAGAATAAAATTGAAAAAAATCAATTATACAAAAGGATTAAAAAATAGCAATTAAAAGAATGAGAATTAAAAGTAAATACAAAATAAATTTTATATTTGATTGAAAAGTGAAATTGAAAAGAAAAATAACTTTCACAAAAGGACCAAGAAAAAAATTAGAAATCAAAACAATGAGGACTAAATTGAAAAACATAATACCAATAATATGAATTGAATGATAAAATCAAAAACCAATCAAACTTTTACATAAGGGCCAAGACAAAAAAAAAAGAAGAAATCCAAAGAATAGGAATCAAATTGAAGAATATAATATTTAGTAAATTTGGATTGAAAGATAAAATTGAAAACAAATAAAACTTCAACAAAAAAAGCCAAGATAAAAAATTAGAAAAAGAATAAGTACTACAATTGAAATACCAACAACCAATAGGGCTAAGCTATAATTTTCAAGGGAGGAGAGAGAAAAGAAGGAAAGAAAAAAAGGTCCACCGGTGACAAATTGAACCACCATCGGAGAAATGCGTTGTACCAACAGAAAGATGACATGATGGCGTTTCTAACGAGATAACAGAAGGGTATTTTTGGATGTTGGGAGACATCGCATGCGTCGCCTAAATGACATGAGCACCTCCCACGTGCCTTCGGGTGCACCACATGTGCACGTTCTTTTTTGTTTTTTTATTTAGCCAAATAGCAAAGTGCCACTAAACTAACTTTATAATTACAAAAACACCATTGTGAAAAGACCAAGAAGCCCTTTGACTCTATTTTTTGCTTTTAAGGGTATTTTTGTCATTTTATTATGCATTTTAATTGTTTATTATTTTTTTATATTTGGTCAAATATAAAATTTCCCCTTAGCTAAAATAATAAAAAAAAAAACCATTATGAAAAGATAAAAATACCTCTTAACACTTTGTTTAATTTTTTTTTCTTTTATTTTTGTTGTTTTTGTAAACCCCTAGTCTAAAATAAGAGTATTTTAAGAAAAAATCCAATGAAAATTATTTAAGTGAATATTAAAGAGTAGATTAAACAATGAGAAAGTTGGGTGTGACATTAAAATTTGTTTAAAGGATAGGGACGCAAAATAAAAGACATTAAAATCCTTAGGGACCAATTTATAAATAGGTAAATTAAGGAGTATAAATACCTTTTTTCTCGCCTTAAGGCCGACAACTTGGTTAAGAGAGGGAGTTATGGTTTTTGAAATTTTTTCTTCAAATTCTTGGTAAATCTCTTAAAAACTAGTTGTTTTAGGAAATCAAAAGGGCTAGAGAGTGATTAAAGAGGGAAAGTGAGTGATTTTAGTGGGTTTAAAGGCTTGGAGGAGAAAATATGGTGTTAAAAAGAAAGGAAAGAAAAGGTGAAAGGAAGCTTGAATTTTCTTCCAAATTTCTCTTTCGTTCTTTGTTGTTTCAAGGTGAGAACAACTTTTATTGTGTTTGGTTTTGAAAAATGTTAGCATATTGAGGTTTAAAATGATATTTAGTATTATGGAAAAATAGATTTTTATAGTTGTGATTATTGTAAGGACATTTTTTTTTGTTAGAATCAAGTTTAGAAGCATGAATAAAGTTTGAGTAAGTGGAAAAATTGTATAAATTTGAAGGAAAATACATTCCCTTTTAAAGGTACATGTTTGGCCAGAGAGGGAGAGTAGGATGGAATTTTTTTGATTTTTTGATAAAAATGATGAGTATTATGTGTTTAATTGAACTAATTATGATTGAATTAGGTTAAAATTGGATGCTTCAAAAAAGTGAGGGGCTTTAGAGCCGGCCAAGTTTAGAATTTGGGAGAAATTGTTTTTGGATAATTGGTATTGAACTCATTAAATGGTAAAATATTTTGTAGTATTATAGAGATAATAATTGTTGAGAAAAGGATAATTAAATTTATAATAAGAAATGAGAATATGAATGAAATTATCTATAAAAAATTATTGAAGACTTATTGGATAAAAAGGAGAGGCCAATTAGGGTCTCTAATTGTGTTTATAAGAATATTGATAATATTGGTTATAGTATAACATGGGACATCACTGTAGGAAGGCCATAAACAGGAGGTGCAGGACCTTCATGTGCAAAAGTTAGGTACAACAGTGCCTAAAATAAATAATTAATTAGCAATGCATCTTATCTTATCTTTTCAATTTTTTTATTGTTTTGCTTTAAATAAATGTCAAGGGAATAGTTTGTGTAGAAAGTTGGTAAAGGGAATGAATATGGAAGAAAACAATCCCATTAGTCGTCCAGGGAACTTGGAGACTAATGTTATTAGCAAAATTAATATCAACCATAATGGAATTCTCTTGATAAAATAAAATAATTTATAAAAAGGAAAGTAGAGAATAAATTAGTCATTTAAGGTAAGAATGACAAATGCTAGTAGCATTGTGAAAATTGACATAAATTTATTAATCACTTGAGAAATAGTGATTAATGATAATGTTGAATATCATTGGCAACATGGATTAATTACCAGGTGAGGTGAGGGTAATTAATGATATTATAAATATTGATATCATCATAAATTGATTAGTCCCTTGAGAGAAGATGACTAATGACAACAATGGATATTTGTCGGCATAGATTAATTACCAAATGAATGTAATTAATGATATCATGGGTATTGATATCAAAATAAATTGATTAATCACTTGAGAAAAGATAACTAATAATAATGATGAATATCATTGTCGACATGGATTAATTATCAGTTAAAGGTAATTAATGATATTATGGGTATTGATATCAGTATAAATTGATAGTTACTTGAGAGAAGGTGACTAATTATAACAATAAATATTATTATCGGCATGAATTAATTACCAAATGAGGGTAATTAATGATATAATTGATATTGGTATCGATATAAATTGAGTTTTCATTTGAGAAATGGTGACTAATAATAACGATGAACATCGTTGTCGGTACAAATAAATTACCAAGTTAAATAATCAATGATATAATGAATAATGGTATCAATATAAAGTGATAATAAAGAAAAGGGGTCTTCTTACGATGCAATAATAAAAATGAGACATTGATTAATTCTAAGATTGAGAATAATGAGTGACCAAAAAGAAATACTATTATGGTAGTAAATTTTTTTTTAAGGCAGAGGTTGTGTTATATTAATTATATACTAATGTTTTATATATGTTATAGGTTCCTTCTAGACTTGTCCATTATCTCGTGAACTGTGCTTGTAATAGATTTTTATTATAATTTAGGTAGTGGTATAATTTCATCTTAGATTAATGTATTGGAATCTAAAACTTAGTGAATTAATGACAATGTGAAATGTTGAACTTATAAATAACTTTCTAGTTTATATGTAGTGATATGTAACTTATAAGTTAACACTTTTTTGTTAGATAAAATGTGATATTTTTATCTCTTCCATTAATTTTGTTGTTATAATTTCCTTAATCTTGAAAAATAATTAACAATATAATGTAATTATTTTTTGCTATGTAATGTGTATAAATACTATATATAATGAATATAGTTTATTTAATAATGTGGTGATCATTGGAAACATGTCTAGGATGATTGGATTGTGTGATAAAAGATGGTTGACATAGAAATTGATGATGTCTAACTTAGTAGCGTTACCGAATAAGGGAATTGTTATCAGATTTATGGCAAACTATATATTAATGTATATGTGTAATCCTGTAAATTAAAAATTGACGTTGTTACAGTTTTAATGTGCAATTGAGATGGGAAAAGACTTATAGTGAGTTTGGTAATGACTAATGGGCCCGTGAAAAGACTTTAATGCCCTTGAAATCTATTGTCAAGTTTCTTGGATGGAGGAGCAAAACTATCATTACACTCTTTTCAATGAATAGTGCCAATGAGCCTGGAGCTATAGTATTTTTCCAATGCCAATTAGGTTATATTAATGTTATCCATTCTAAGTTGCGGGTAGTATTTTAAATTAAAAGAAAAAAATGCCAATATTATAGATATTTATATGTTTTTCAATATCATGATTTTTTTAATTGAGAAATGTAAAAATGTACCTATACACTACAAGAATTTTGCATGCTACTAATGTATTTTTCTGTTTAGACATTGATTCTATCATAAAAACATTTATCGATGAAATCATGGACGATATATGTTCATCGAAAAATATATCGTTGGTGATTTCTATCATATCAATCATTTTGTCAGTAATGTAATAATTGATGGATTTGCAAAAGAAAAAAGGGCGCCAAAAACAATTTACCGCCACTATTTTGTTAGTAATTTCTTCAGTGAGTTTGACAAATCACCGACAGAAAATACATTTATAATTCCATCAGTGATTGTCAGTGGCATTTCCTATAGTTTTTTTCAAACTCTCTAGAATTCTTCGAGGGATTCAATCCATCTGTGATTACATTTGTAATGGTTAGTAGCTTTTCATGTAATTTTTTTTATCTCTCCAGAACTTTCCGATAGACTTAGTCTGTTGGTAATTTGGTCTGAAAGTTTTTTAATATTAAAAAAAATTAGAATGAACATAACAGAAAAAAATAAAAGAAATAAAATAAAAATAAAAATCAAATATCTATTACAAATTTAAAAATTATCAATTTGAGTACAATACTGAATCTTTACCAGGACCGGGTGGGTAAGGAGGTGGACCACAAGTACCACCAAAGTTTCACAATAGCTCCATGTACAATCGTCTAAGTTTAGTCGTCTCAGCACTAAGTCGTTATGTATTATTAGTAGTAAGGTCATTTAAACTTCAACTTGTTGTAGTACAATCGCCTGGAACTTCGAAGATTAGGAGCTTAAACTCGATTGTGAGGAACCAATGGTCAATACATTATGACCCATCCATATATTCTCGGTTGTAGTGTTTGAGATACTATAAACTTGATTTTTATTAGGCCTAAAATAATAATTTAGCCTCCAACCACAAATCTAAATCAAGTTTTAGATGGGTCGAATGATTGTCCTCGTATCTCTTCTGCAATCTACTGGTATATATTTCCTAAAAAAAATCCTAGTCAACTAATTTTACATGAACTTCTGAGCTCGACTATCCACGAGCTATTGCACCCATTTTCTAACTATCACATTTTCACATGTGAGTTTCTACAAAAAAAAAACTCCATCAATCTTGGTTCGTGTTCAAGAATCGTAGCCTGTAAAAAAAAACTATTTTTAGTTAAACATTTTCATATAAAACAACAATTTAAATAAAATGGATGTAATAAAAAAGAATCTTATGATAAAGTTTCGTAGTACGAGGGCATTTTATTTGGTTTTTATTTTGGTAAGCAAAAGTTTCTTGGTTTTGGTGTGACCCATATTTGGGTAAAATGAAGTTTTTTTTTTATCTTTTTTTATTGGAAGACTAATGTCATCCACCATAATTTAAATTAAACCTTGATAGATGTTAGCCAAAACTAAAATGTATATTGGAAATCTAAGATTTGCTACCTAGTAATTGTAAGGAAACTAGAGATCCTAAAATATGTACTAGTTCTAGAGATTCAGGTAAGAAGTTAGTTATGCCTAAAGAAAGAATGACATCATTTCTTACAAAAAGTTACCTTTACTATGTGTTTTCTTCTGAATTTATCTTTTTTATTACCATTAATTATCCTAATTATTTTAGCTTATTCTCAATTTATTCTTGATTATCTAAAAAAAATTAACATCAATTCCTAATGATAATAGACTTGTTGATTAGGTTATTCGCAAAAATCAAATCTTGATATTGTTACCTTTTTAATAAGAGACTTGTCATTTGAGCTATTTATAACAAAATTATTATTAAGTCATCTGAAAAAGACACTCGTCTTATGCAATATTTTGACATCGTTCCCTTATAAAGAGAAGATGTGTCAATTAAGTTGTTTCTAAAATTGGCATTGAACCCGTAAAGATGGTTAAAAAAATTAGATTAGGCTTTGGCCTATTTATTTTTGTTAGTTTTGAATATTTCTACTAATTTAAAAAATATC
Organism: Populus simonii; assembly: GCA_007827005.2. NCBI lineage: Eukaryota > Viridiplantae > Streptophyta > Magnoliopsida > Malpighiales > Salicaceae > Populus > Populus simonii. Next base: position 629,468 of record CM017467.2, read on the forward strand.
AATTTAAATACAATTTATCTAGAGGACAAAAGTTGGAGGAAGAGGAGGTGGTGGCGAAAACGAATCTTTGCCAGGACTAGGTGGACGACAAGGTAAACTATATGTACCCTCAAGGTTTGACAACAACTCGTACAATCACATAAGTTCAGCTGTCTCAAACCTATGTCAGGTTGTCTCAGCATTAAGCCAAGTCATTTAAGCTTCAACTTGTTCTCGTACAATCGTTTGGACGATCAAAGATTGGGAACTCGAACTCAATTACGAGGAACCAACGATCGATACACTATGGCCCGTCCGTATATCCCCAGCTATAGTCTTTGAGATATTGTAAACCTAATTTCTATCAAGTCCATAAGATGATCCAACCTTTAACCACAAATCCAGATCAAGTTTTGGATGGGTTGAAGGATCGTCCCTATATCTCTCTTACAATCAGGTGTTATATGTTTTCTGAAAAACTAAAACCAGTCAGTAAATTTAAAATAATAATAATAGCATAAGTAAAACAATTATTGAAATCCCACTTACCACGATAAGATTGATTATCTACGAGCTGTTGTACTCCTTTTCGACAATCCTCATTTTACATATGAGTTTCTACAAAAAGCTTCGTCGATCTTGGTTTGTGTCCAAGAACCGTAGCCTGCAAAAGAAAGCTATTTCTAGTTAAAAATTTTCATATAATGTTACCATGTGTTTTCCATGTAAAACAAACTTAATGGATCCACTGGTGTACGTGGTAATTGAACTATCAATTTTCCTATTTTGGTTCTCCATACCCGACTGTGACCACCGTACAAAATGCTTGGACATCACGTGTTGGATATAAGCTTCCCAAACTGCCTCCAAGAAGTGTGGAGGTTTGAAATCCCTTTACACGACCATGTCTTCCCGACTTGGAAAACCTCTTTATTGCATATTTCTTTAAATGTTTTATGCCACATACTAGAAATCTCGTAAATTATATGGTAGAAATAAATTATCGATTAAGATAACAAAAAATAAAATTTGACCATTTAAAAAAAATAAAAAAAATTGAATTCAATCTTACTTAATGGTAGTGTGATTCTTCCACACCCTCCCCACAACAGCATTGGCAGCCTGCTCCTAGTAAATGTTTTCTTGCATGTCAATTTTATAAAATAATTAGTTTATTAAATTTATAAAAACTAACCAAATTAAAATTAAAATTAAAAAATTATTGATGTATATACTAACCTTGAACTCTCTGAATCATGTATCAATCATAGGCTTCCATTCAGGATTTCAAGAATGACACTTCCAACGATGATTTCATCACCGATGTTATCATGCGAGCAACCTCCGCATTTATAAACCTGAAACTCCATTCTTTCATTGAAATTACTTATTTCAAAATTATTCATTGTTGTTTTTTTTTTTATTTGTGCAGGAAAGTAAAACAAACTTACATGTTGTGGTTGCACTTCCACTAAGTAATGTACTCCCTAGTACATCTTGCTTAGAACAGACACCCCTTTTGCGGGGAGGCATTGCACTTGACAAGCCTGCATTGAAAGGGGGTGCATGTGCCTTTAGTGCTTGTTCATGATTGGCACCTAGTGACTCATGGTCCTCAAAAGCACTACCAGAAGAATCAGCAGCACTCTTATCCATATTACTCATCAAATGGCAGAAGAGATTAGTCTTCCAACAAGGAAGTTCCCAAAAAATAGTTGGCGTTACCCAATTATGGGTCACAGCAAAATCAGGAAACTTCTGCTTATTGGATTGAAAACTAAATACAATTCCCTTATATTGTGAGACCACGTCATATAATTCTTCACCCGACGATATTGGCGAGGCAACAGTCCTCTCAACTCTACCTACAAAGAAGTCTTTTATGTTCTTTTTGTACTTGTGATTGATTGACAATCAAAAAATTATGTTTTACCATTATTTGTTAAGGTGAAGGCCTTGTTATTTTTTGTATAGTATGGATAACCTACTTTTCCATGCATGCTCCAACCATAAAAACATTTCATATGCAGGAAAATCATTGACAATTTATATCAAAGCTATCTTCATCTAAAAATTTTGTTTTCTCGAGACATCATACATTAAAATCTCAAATGACTACAATTATTACAACTCATCAATTAACAGTTGAAGACAAACATCTATATTCCTTCCTAGACTATTAGGATTGGGTATGACTATAGATAAGAACATGAACTCTAGCCTCATATACATCCTTGGTGGCAAGTTGTAAATCATGAATATCACCGGCCAACAAGAATATGGTGTAGCGAATAACCTGAATGGATTGAACTCGTATGTATATAACCTACCATATACATTGAGAATTAAGGATACACCTTATTAAATTATTTTTAGGCTTCACCATTAGAAAGGTGTATCATGACTCTATCCATCGCATTATATGAATGATGCCATATCATGTGCTCAGCAGTATTTGGAGATATGAATAACCTTTGTAATCTAGGAGTAATTACGAAGTATCTCTATTTTCTATGTGCAATAAGAGTCATTCCCTTGTTAGTTCTAGGTTTATACCGAGCATGCCCAAAGGTTCTGCACTCGATCAAATCTTTATTTTTTAGGTAGTACAACATGTAGAAGTTTGGACACATGCCAATTTTTTAGTATCCTAGGCCAAGGGGTTTCATCATGGATTTAACAGCATATAAGTTCTTTTTCAACCTATTTCCTTCAGGTAAAATGCTTCTTACCTATTTGATGATTTTTTCGTAACTGACCTCATTTTAGCCTATGATCTGACTTAATGGTGACACATGTGTAGCAACCAATAATTTACTGTGATTTGTACACCCATCCTATAAATTTTTGTCATGATCTTTTAAAAGAATAAAAATTTGGTTCACAACTGTATTTGGTTCTTCATCTACAAATGAATATTCACCTGTATCGCCCTTATTCATTCCCATTTCATCCATAATCATACTCCCATAATTATTACTATTATCATTCACAACTCTATGAACATTGTTATAACTAGAAGTTAAATCAATCCATGGTTTCTATAATGGTCTCTTTAGGAACATATGGTTCTCCATGTGCAAACTAAAACAAGTATTTCTTAAACAACTTTTTTTTTTGTAAAAGATGCATCAAACATCCGGATCAAGAAAAGTTTTTTTTTACACCTCTTACATGGATATCTAATACTGCCTGCACTAATATTTTTTGGATTACATAATGCATGATTAATAAACTCTTAACCCCATTACAATAATTCATCATATGCAACCCTTTGGGTGAAACTTGATAGTTCCAAGAACAATTATCCTTTACTTATATGAAACCTATATTAAATATTGATGACAACATGTATTAATTAATAATGTGAATTAAAAAAATTATCGGTACCCAACTAATTAACTATCATTTATTTAACTCAAAATTGTTCAATTTGTTTTTATAGTACCCTTAAATCAATATCAATTTTCTTCAAAAAATCAAATTCCTCTAAATTTACTGAAATTTTCAACTTAACAATAAAATTAACAAAATATAAAAAGTACCCATTATATAAGCTATTATTTATTTATTATAAAACACCTATGATATAAAATCAAACTCAATTCCATCAAATGACAAACAAATATTTCAAAAGCTCAAAGAAACCCTAATATGTACAAATCATACATTCATACAATAAATTTCTATGAAAAAAAGTTATAAAACAAGTTAACAAACTACATTTACTACATTAAAATGCCTAAAAAACTAACATTTAAAAAATGGGTTACAAGAAAAAATGGATAGTTCTTATTTGACGTGGTGAATTTTCAAAACAAAATCGAACTAGAACAGGGATGCTGACAAACTGAGTGTTGGGGTAGCCACATTTGTGATGAAATGTGGGGGTGTTGTATGTTATTTTCTATAGAATAATAAAGGAGGAGGAGGAGGAAGAAGAAGAAGGAATGAGGGAGGGGGGAGGGGGGAGGGGGGAGGGGGGGTTCGTCTGTCAGGTTATAACTTCAATATTATCGATGGATTCATTGACGAGAATTATTGACAAACATATTTCCTTAGTAATTCCATCTATAATAATGACACATCATTTCAAACTGTAATTCTCTTGGTGAATACTAATGTAATTTTTTTATTGGTGTATACCAAGGGAAACAACAAAGAAATATTATGTCGGTAAATTTCACTGTACTGTAATTTACCGACAAGTTTTTTTCATCGGTATTTGCGTTTGTATTTGACAATTTTCTAGTAGTGATCTGTGTAATTTTGCAGTGAGGTTGTTTATGCTTTTGTTCTAAATGACGATATGATTTTCTATGTTTTGTTTTATTCATGAAATGAGTTTAGCTTTTTAATTTTATTTTTCTTCTTGCAATCTCCAAATTTTAAGGTATTATAGGATGTTCTCGTGCACTTGTGTCCGAGAAATTATTAGGTATCCACTTGAGAAATTTTGTTTAAATATCATGTGGTGTCTTTATGATTATATATGTGTTGGGTTGATTTGAGTAGACAAATATTTATTTGATTGTGATAATAAAATCTATAAACATTGAATTGATTTTGTTGTGTTTATTAGTTGAATATATGAAGAACTATTATGACATAATATGAATTATGTCAAGATTTTTATTTGTGTTTAGGTTTTATTTGTGTATTATGTAGTGACTTCATAGCTTGGATGTGTATTAAGATGATTAAACATGAATTTATTTGGTTGTTGTGATCATTGCTTTGATAAACTTTTGGATTGCTTGAGATGATTTTGGTGATTAAATGATTGAGATATTGCATTGAGATGATGAATATGTATCATTGATTTGATTATGATTTTATTATGAAGTTGTCATATCTTAAAATTTGGATATATTATTGTGCATAATGATTGATTGTATTTTTAATTGCATAGTTGTGTTGATGATTATAATATTTTGTCGTGTAACTAATTGTGAGGTTATGTTGATGATTATATGTTGATTTGGATAATTTAGTTTGATTGTTAATTTATTGTGGAAGCTTAGGTGAGGATTGATTGTGTTGAGGATTATAATGATTGGTTGTGTAACTAATTATGAGGTTATGTTAATGATTACATATTGATTTGAATAACTTTGGTTTAATTGTTGTTTTTATTGTGGAAATTCGATTGTGGAGATGATTTTGGGTATAATTGATTGACTGGGGAGTTTATTTTAATTTGTGTTAATTGTTCCTTTTAAATACCATGTTTCAAAGAAAAACAATTTCAAGTCCAACAAAAGTATTGATGCTTCATCAAGTAGTAGTGTCGGTGATCAAGCTGCTAATTTAAGTGTTGATCATGAAGAAGTACATAAAGAGGCACCTAAAGAGATACTTACTAAACATGTTACTGACCAAGGCTCGTCCAACAGAGGTAACATAGATGGAATCCTTTTGTCTAGAGATATTATATCAGGAAAATTTATTGCAAACTGAATGGCTAATCACACAATGTAAGTCATGTTTTTCTCACTATTGAAATTCTTTATCTGTATTATGTTATTTTAGTTTTACATTAAATTAAAATGACTTCAATGAATTGATATTCAGGTTTATCAATATTAAAGCTTCCTATTTGATTACTTCTGTTGTAACCTAATTTTGGGTTCCCCTAAAATTATCTTTTTCTTATATATATATATATATATATATATATATATATATATATATATAAAGGGACCTATATTTATAAATAAAAGATGGAGGGTCCAAACTAGATCTTTGATTTTTTTTAGAAACTCAGTTGAACCCTTAAAGTACCTAAATGCGAAAGGTAATGCAAATTCAAGGTTAACTTAAATAGATATTGGATGAATTTGCATAAAAATCAAGTCTGGAAACTTAATTAGATTTTTAATAGACTAATTTGATTTAATCATGGGTCTAATTAAAGGTTTAGTTAAGTTTATAAATTAATGTAAGTCAAAATTAAAAGAATTAATTAAGTGCAAGGACTTAATTAGACTTTTAATTTGTTAGATTAATTTTATTAAGGATTTAATTGGTGAAAAATGAAGTTAGGAAGTTTAATTTGGGCTTAATTGAGATGATTGGAATTTTACATGACCAGATTTAATTTTTCCAAGCTTAATTAGATGAAATCAATGGTGAAATTGCAAGAAAATCAAAGTTTAACGGTCAATTAAAGGTAAAATTGAAGAGATTCAAGACTAGGAACTTGTCTGCAAAAGGCGCGCAACGTTGGGGGTTGTACCAAACTTTTCCAAGGACTACATTGAAGAAAATCAAAGTTTAAGGCTTAATTAGGGACTAAATTAAACAAATTGAAAAATAATGACTACTTTGAAAAAAGATGTCAGCTATGAGGGATCTCAATTGATTTTTGACAAGGGCCTAATCACATAAAATTAATTAGTTTTGTCTCAATTAAAGACGTTTAAGCTTAATTTGAAACAAAAAAAACCAAATTGAAACTTATTAAAATCGCAATTAGAAAACCCTAATTTTTAGGGTTTAGCAGACAACTTGTCACTCATTTTTAATAAAGAAACAAAGAGACATGTCATTTGTCTCTGTTTTATTGTCTTCTTCAGCCGAGAAAACTAATCGAAGTACTATCTTTACGTGAATGAACGTGGCATTTCCTACCACCTCAGAGACTTTAACCACCACCACCACTCGACTGAGAAACATCTCCTCTATAAGGATTAGTTATTCTCATCACATGTTTATACCTCATCTGGCTCAATCAACTCAACAATATCTTGTCCCTGATCAGCCTCCCTTGCATTTGACAAATTCAAGCTAATCAATGGTTCACCTTCCAATCAGTGAATATGGAGTTCTAGACCTCTAAATCAGATGAGATTTGATCCCATGTTAGATATACATCCCCTTTACAAGATCTATATCTTGGTTGGCTCCAATGACCTCCTATTTGCTACGGTTAATTCATGGAAAATGCACTCTCAATCAACCATTTTCGGCCATGTTTCATCCCAACTTTTTTCTAGAAGTATCAAGAGTTTGTTAGACATGTAAAGAGAGGGAAAATAGAACAAAAAGGGAGAATAATGGTCTCTCAACATAACAGAGACAAAAACTAGGAAAGAATTCCATATGACCTAGTTTTGGAAAAAACCACCTTCAAATGCACAAAGTAGTTTCACAACCACCTTCCATTTTGAAGCTTTAAAAGGAGAAGAAATCACAGAGAAAAAAAGGAGGATCCGAGATAAAGTCATAGAGAAAAAAGAAAGGAAATATATATAAATTAATAAGATACCTAGAATAGAATTGAAGAGAAAGTTATAAAGATTGTTTTGTTGAGAAAGAAAAGGTGGAATCTAAATAAAAAGAAGCTGAAATTCAAGAAGAAAGAAGCAAACAATCTAGAGCAGGAAACCACTTTCTCTTTACAAGGTAAACTTTCAAACTTTGACGAGGGGGTAGAGCTCAATGAGCACACCCCTCCCTGTTTTATTTTGTCTTTTAAATGCTGCTCATAATATTTGTTATGCATCCTTTAAAGTTTTTTTGTTAGTTCAAAAGCCATGATTTTTGTTTTGAATTGTTTAAGCATGCTTTGAATATAGCTTATATAGGCTCAAGTATTGTTTAATTGCTTTGTTTTTGAAGTTTTAAAATATGATAATGAAATGAAAAATGTTAGTATAGAATGCTATTTTGCATGCTTTGATGTTTGGTTAATCAATTTTTGAAGTCATTTTGAAATGTGTTAAGTATTGAAGTTGTTATGTTTTTAGTTGTTTTAGGTTAGCTTGTTGGATTTCTTGAAGTTATAAGCATTTGTTTGAGCTTCTGGACAATAAGTTTAATTAATAGAACAATGTTTATGCATAGAGAAATGCCTTTCTTTTTCTTGTTGTCATCATAGACTTTGCTTACTAATTTTGCTTTTGATTTTTGTTTCTAGTTGTTTTAATGATGCAAAGAAGTTGTTTTAATTTGCTAGGTTAAGTTTTGCTTTTTTGAGCTTTATTGCATTTTTTGGGTTAAAGCTTTGTTGTTGGGTTTCTAAGTTCGCTAACATTTTTGGGTTGATGTTCTTGCATTGAATATTGCATTAGGTCTTTGATTTATGTGTCATTTTGATCATTTGTTGACTCTTACCACTACCAAAAAATTGACAAATACTAATAGAAACATTGATGAAATTTTTTCATCAGTATATTGTGGTGCATTTACTGACCAAATTTTCCATCGTAAATCTATTGGTAAACACCAATAGAAATATTCTCACAGTATATACTGAGGGAATCGTAATGGAAAAAGAATGAATAAAAAAATCCAAACAGTACAATGACATGTAAGTTTTATAGACGACCTTACCAACAGAATTAACCCGACGGTAAAATTCATCCGTGAATATGCTGATGGAAAACTTTCATCAGTATATACCAATGACATTATGGAGAGTATTATAGTAGGACTCAAGAAGGCAAATCTTATGGTGACGTGGCATTTCTACCTATAGAATTGCCGACGAAGTTACTATCGGAATATTTTCATCGGTCAATCCATTATTAATATTTAATTTATGACCTAGCACTCGACCCTCCTCTCCCCCTCCTCCATTTCTACTTCTTCCTAGTGTATTTTTTCTACAACAAACAACCACCCCCTCCTCCCCAATCTCAACACAACCTCTCATAACAAATCCAGCCACCATAATACTCAATTTGTCAGCATTCATGTTGTGATTCAAATTTTATTGAGGATTCTCCACCTTAAGTAAACAAATTTACCTGTTTTTTTTATTTGAACACAATTTTAAAATGTTTGGGTGTTTACTTGTTTTATAGTTTTTTCTCATACAAATTTATTGTATGAATTTATGATTTGTACATGTTAGGGTTTGTTTTATATTTTGTAATATTATATTTTTTTTGTATATTGATAAGACTTATGTCGAATTGCTGACTTGGGTGTTTTGTAATGAATTAAATAATTGCTAATTTAACTGGTCCGTTTTATATTTTATCAATTTTATTACTGGGTTGTAATTTTCGGTAAATGTGTACAAATTTGAATTTATGTAGATAATTGATAATGAATTAAGAAAAATATTAAAATGAATTGAATAAGCTTGAGCTAAACTAATAATTTTGCAGACTTATTTAGTTAACATAGTTAATTAATACATGTTGTCATTATTATTTTAAATAGATTTGATATAAGTAATGGATGATCGTTCATAAATGTATCGAGATTCACCTCAAGGTTTGTAGAGGATGGATTATTGTAATGAAGTTCAGGGTTTTATTAATTACACAATATCTAATATGAGAGATATTAGTGGAGGCGGTATTAGATGTTCATGCAAGAGATGTAAGAATAAAAAGTTTCTTGATCTAGATGTTGTAACAATACGTCTTTTACAAAAAGGGTTCATTAAGCAATACATTTTGGTATGTACATAGAGAACCATATGTTACTCATGAGACCATGATAGAAAGGATGATTGGGTCAACTTTTAATGCTAGCAATGTTCATGGAGTTGTTGATGATAATAGTAATCCTTATAGAAATATGGTTATGGATATGATGAGAATGAATCAGGGTCATACTGGTTCAATCGTAGATGAAGAACCTAATGCAAATGTGACCAAGGTTTTTGATCTTTTGAAAGATTTTGACGAACCATTATGGGATGATTGCACAAATCACAATAAATTATCGATCGTTGCACATGTGTTCACATTAAATCGGATCAAGGAGTACAAGAACCCATCCTATCTCAATGAAAAATATGAACAACTCTCTGCGGATTATGAAGAACTCCATCGAGTGGTAATGGAGATGAGATCATAAATGGGTGGTACATATGCATCCCTTTATTGGCCCCACAGTCCCGGGGACGACTAGCCTTTTCCTTCTCCTCCTCCTCCAGAGTCGCCTCTATTCTAGTTTTATTGTATTTGAACATACAAATATTTAAATTTGTAATAAATATTTTATTTTTATATTAAGATAATTTATTTTTAAATATTGGAATTTTATATTAATTTAATTTTTTTAATTATTTTCTATTTTTTTAATAGATTTTAAAAAAAATATTTTAAAATTATTATTGATGGGGTTATCGACGGACTTATTTCATCGGTATATTTTAGAGACTTGGAAAAGAATTAAAGCCAATGCCAATGCTACTGGTAACTAATCGATGGAATCAGTCCGTTGGTATATTCTACATAGTTGAAAAAGAATTACTGCAAATGTTAACTCACCGACGGAATCACATACGGTTCTCCTGTCGGTGATATGCTAAATAGTTTGAGGGAATTACCGATAAAATGAAGCGGGTAATTTGTTTTTTTGCCACACATGGTCCATCTGTAAAGCCATTGGTAAATTTATTAACGACGAACTTACCAACAAATCAGAAATTACAGACGAGCATTTTTCCGATGGACATTTTCTGTCCGTGATCTCATTTGTAAAATAATCACAGACGGATTGTTAGTATAAATACCGACAAAAATATATGTCGGTAAAACTGTTAAATCTGGTAGTGTACACATACATACAATCTTTTTTTATTAATAATCTAAGATTCTCATGATTTTGCCAACAATGCTATTTTTTTTCTTTTTATGCTTTTGCCAAACAAACCTCAAATAATTTCCAAGACATTTATAGATCATTTTAAAAATATTTATGGGTCCCTAGCATGTTTTTCCAATAATTTTATTTAATATTTAGGCTGTAAACTTACACTATACAATACTGACCCGATATTAAATATATATGTTTTATCTTTAAAATTTCAGAAAATCCCCAAACAAAAATAAAAAATATATGTTTTTATTTGTATGTATACTGTCAAACTCTAAAACTTTTCATACATATTTTATATAAAAAAATTGCATCTTCATCATATTTTGAAAAAAAAAATCAATGAGTATCACAACAAGTTTATAATTATCTATTAGGATTTGACCAAAATTTTAAAAACAAAAAACCATAAAAATCATTTCGTTTAAATTTGGGATATGTATTTTTTTATTTTTTTTACTTTAGAATGGTTAAGTTCTTAGCCTAATAAGATAATGATCTTATTATTGATGGATCAAATTGGAATCAAGTTTATGGTATGCATTTAGCCCATATTATAAGGATGATTGTAATGTTTCAATGTTAGGCACATAACATTTCAGCCTAAGCCAAAAATAACCGTCCGTTAAGAAGATGGTCTGAGATAGGGTTTAAGAACAATCAGTTATTGAGTTGTCTAGTATAATAGTAGAAATGAGGGTAGATGATGAGAATGCAAAATGTCATATTTTTCTCCATTAATGTTTAGTATTTTATAATAATATGATGCCTAAATGTACTTATTATTCTTATATTTCGACTTAGGATGTAAATGGAGGCATTAATGGTGAAAATAAATTAATTGGATGATTTTGGACAATTTTGACACAACTTTATAATTAGGGCACAAATCTGTCATCGAGCTCCAATTGGGTGATCCAAAATGCTATGGAATCCTAAGGAAAAAATCTACAACTTTCATGTTTTGATGTTGGAGAGATACTGACAATATCAAGGTCGGAATTGGGTATAAAGACGTTACACCTATACCACCAACGTGCTGGAATGTCCTTAGGCATGTTGTGTTTGTTTCCCGGAAACTAGTTTCCGGGAAACCACTTTCTAAACTTTTCTATATTTGTTTTTCATTAGAAAAGTAGATCAACGGAAAACACTTTCCAGTCAAAGGAAAATTTGGCTTGGTTTCCAGGAAAGTGTTTTCCTTTTATTTTGGGTGGAAGTTGTGAAAAATTTAAAAATATCATATTATTTGCTAATTATATCAAATTCGGTCCTCAAACTTTTGATTGCTATATATATATTTTTTGTTTTGAATATTTGTTTTTTAATTTCATCCCTTAGAATTTAATTTTTATATTAATTTTGGTCCTTATTTTTATAATTGTTATTTGCTTTTCCCTTATTATTTTTTAATTGAAATTTTTTATCTATCAAATTTGGTCCTCATTCTTTTGATTGTTACTTATTTTATTTGAAATAATTTATGAAATGTTAATTATTATTATTTTAATTTTTTCATCTTTGAATTTTTTTATTTTTTATATTTGATCTCTATTATTTTGATTATTATTTATTTTATTTAAGATAATTTATGAAATTATATTTTTTTTTCAATTTTATTCCCATTCAACTTTTTAATTTGTAAGAATTGTTCCTCATTATTTTAATAAACTTGAAAAAAATAAAACATTAATAAGTTATTTTCCAGCTCATTTTCCATGATATAACCAAACACTGGAAAGTGTTTTCCAACTTATTTTTCATTACACTACCAAACATCGGAAAATAATTTACTTTCCTGAAATTTACTTTCCAAAAGAAAACTACTTTCCAGCAAACAAACAGGACAAATATGATGTGATTTATTTTCGAAAGCTTCCAGACTTGGTTTATAAATTTCAACTGAAAATATCACTTTCCTTATTATATTACGACTCTATTTATTATTTAATAATTTTATTAAATATTAAGGTTTGATGATTATTATTGGAGATTATTTTTATAAGATTTTGTAGGCTTCTAAAGAGAAAAAAAACATGTAAAGGAGAAAAAGGGAGATCAGATCATATTTGGTCTCCCCTTTCTCTTCTTTCTTCTTCTTCCATATTTTCTTTGTCTCCTTCATTATTTTCATGATGGTACTGTGTAATTAAATTTGACTTGGTCAAAGTAAACGAAAGCCTCTAAATTAATAAAATTATGAGATCTAATTTGTTTTCATTGTTTACTTTATGCTTTAAGTGTTGAATGTTCTTCGATGCCTATTTATCATGATTGTCTCGTTTAATTACTACGAGGCCTCTAGTTTTTTATCTGTTGTAATCTACTGCTAGGTTAAATATCAAATTCATAATTGTTTGATCTCTATAATCTATGAAGCAACTCAGATTTAATGATTTACTATGTTCGAAATTAGTAAATCTTATGAAGAATTTTTTATTAAATTAAATGCAATTACTTGTGCTTGTGTTGTTTAGTTTCATCAATCTCTCTGATTTTTAAGGCTACTACAAGATTAAAATTTAGGGCATGTCTTAAGTTGTTTAGTAGTTAGAGTTAATTAGATTGTTTGTTTTCTAATTGACTACGACTTAAGAGAGATAGGAAAATAGTTCTAATGATAAATATTCAAAGTACGAATTGATATGCATGCATCGATGATCAATTGTAAAAGACATGATGATGGATGTTGACTTTGATCAATGTTTATTCTTTTGATTGATTTTCATGTTTTAATTTGAGTTGTTTCTTGGTTATTTTTCTTTAGACTATTTTTGTTATACTCAACCTGCCCCAATCATTGTTCACGTAGCACAATATTAGGTTAAATACTCTTCTGAGAATGATTATTACTCACACTACTATATATTTTGTTAAAGAGTCTAGGTTTTATTTTGGTTGCCTAGGACAACACACTAGTAGAACTAAGAGTCGAAGTCGAACAAGAAAGTAAAAGACAATGGGAGCAAGTATGTGTGTATTTGGCTTTACATTTTTCTTTCCCTCCTAGAGCTTCTAGTTTAAGATCTTTTCCTCGCCCTCTACCTTTTTATAAATTTTAATTTGCTGTTTAAAAAATGTGTGTATGGAATTAAGTTAAATAAAATTATTGTTTATGTATAAAACTTAGTTTATAATACTTTAGATTTTTTTGTTATTATTGTTGTTGTGAGTTTAGAATTAACAAAAATGCATTTGGAATTATAACAGCTAAGCGATACAAAAAGAGAAAGAGTGTGAAACGCGGACAAAGTCATTATTCCATTGTTGATTTTATCGGCAATGTGTGTGCATATCTCATCAGAAAGTTACAGAATGTTTGTGCATTTTTAACGGAATCTACAATGGAATAGTTCGTTGGTAATTAAGGAGCATTTTTATCGGTGATTTCATCAGCAATGTTCACTCTTATGTCACACAAAAGTTATAGAAAGTTTAGGAATTTTCAATTAAATCAACCATGGAATACTCCATGGAAAATTAAGGTGCATTTATGATGGAATCATCGTCGATGGAATAGTCTATTAAAAATTAAGATTGCTAATGGTCTTCCTACCAGAATATGGGTGGTAAAATCTAATTTGCTGGGGTGAATATTCTATCAAGCATTTTGTTGGAAAAGAAAGTAGCCGACGGAACGCAAATCCCTTACGAGCAACTTAGCAACATGTTTCATTCCATTAGTACTTTAATTGCCGACAGAGGTTTTCAATTGCCATTTCAGCTTATTACTCAAATGGTGCTATGGACCCTTCAGTTTTAAACTAAGAGATAAGCAGCAGATAAATGACCGAAAAAGGAAATTAAAGAAGCATTGCCAATTAGGTATAACTATTGGAATGACAAATTGGATAAATGAAAGTTGAATAAATGAAAGTAAAAAAAGTAGATCGAAGCTTGAGAAGTTTTGTGATTTAGGGTTTTTTTTTCAATTTCTAACCAAGTTTTTTCTATTCTAAGGCTATTAATTGGTTTTTTAAAAGGTTTATATGGTATTTATTGGATGTTTTTATATGAAAAATGATTAAAAATAGTTTTTATGGTCACCTTCCTAGTCTAAATGTGGCTGAAAATTAGGTAGTTGGTAGATGATTGGTAATTCATTTTATTTTTTTCAAAAAAAAAAATCATATCCTTATATATATATAAACAAGGCCAAGCACATGGACTTGACCTATAGGCCCAAGTATGCCTAAGACCACACGTCTAGCCTTCTCTTATTTGGGCTAGATGTTGGGCTTGACCTTTTTTTTTTAATTCTGAAACAATATTTATCATAATAAATCACTCACTCTTGATTTTGACATGGTTCTTAAATGATATTACAAGTTTTCATTAGAACTAGATGGCATGCCTATGTGTTGTCGCAGGCTTATGGAGCAAATGTGCTTGATGAAGTTATAATTGCAAATCAGCGCTAGATAAGTAATAGAAACTGAATGTGCAATGAAGCCAATATTCCATATGGAAAAAAAAATTATTTTGGTAATAAAAAACTTATAGACTAAATAAAATGAGTTGTGGCAATCCATAGTGTTTTGTAAGGAAAGTTACAGTATTTTACCCACATGATTTAGTTATATTGTAATGTTAACAATATATAATTAATATGCAAAAAATTATTAATAATAATGAATTTATTAAGAATAATCTTAAAATCAAATTTTTATTTTTAAAATTTTTAAATAGTTGTAGACTTGATTTTGTCACATTTATTATTTTTTTTAAGCTTTCAATAACATAGAAAATATGGACACATTATATATATATATATATATATATATATATATATATATATATATATATATATATATATATGGAATTTTGATAATAAATTGCTCATTAATATTGAATGAAGGTAAAATATCTTTTTTTATTTTTTTATAAAATTAAGAACCCATGACAAGAAAATATATTTGTTATTTGTTGAAAATATATATTAATAAGAAAGGGAAGAATTATACTAGATTTTTTTTCTAATGGAGTTTAAATTATTTATTTTCTAACAAAAAGCAATTTTATTTTTGTATAATAAAATAAAAAGATTTGAAAAGCTCCGTGAAACATTAGATGAAATATCTTAATATACATTTTTTTCTCAGTTTTTATATTTAATATTTAGTTGAAATCAACAAATTTAATATCAATTTATTTTATTAAAAAACAAATAACACCCAAGCCTTTTTTGCGTTGAAAAAAATTGCTACACGGGCAAGAATCAAAATAGTATGTGTGTGTGTGTATTGTGCAAGGGTAATTTGGTCATAAACTATCAGATGATCATGTCATGAGAAAAAATTATGTAGTGTGGGTGTATAAGTGGTTGATCAATGTCATGAGAAAACCCCAGGCTGAGGGCAGCAGATTGTCCATGACCATGACTACGTAAAACCTAGTCATGAGTCAATAAAATTACAGACGAACAAGATGGATAAAAGAATGTATAAACTATAAACCACAGTGTTTTTACGTTTCCATGCATGTCGTTTTGCTGGCTCCAGTTTTCTAAACACTGTCAGCTGTCAAATAAGTCACAACGTGTTGGTCTTCCATTGGCTATCATAAACAGTTCAGGTTCCCCCAGGTGATAATAGCTGTCTCCGGAAGCCGTAGAATCTGAGCAGTGATCTGCCCTGAGGGACGCGTGTCGAGATTAGAGCTAGGGAGTACGAATATGCTTGGTGATTGACGTCTGTCGAAGGCGTGCTCAGAAAAGTTACTGTACAATAATTGGGCGGGCTGCCTATTTCGAGCCTTTAGTTTTTTTCCTTGACTTCTCGAGCTATGGTTTTGATTGATTTGACTTGGATCTGCCCCAAAAAAGAAAATTCATAAACGTTTTTTTATTTAAAATGTACAATAATATTATGATCTTGGAATTACCTTTCTAGCGTTTCTTATAGTATAAATTTGGTAATAACATTTAACATCGTCACCAAAAAATATAAAAAAAGATCATCTTATTATTTTCAAGTTTTCCATTGATTTTTATTTAAAAGCTAAAATTTCTTTATATTAAATATTACAATTTTACCATTAATTTTTTTTAAAAAAACTAGTCACTTTCAATAACTTCTTTGTTAAATGGTTCAATAAACCTTCAAAGCTTCTCTCCCTTTCATCATTGATCTCCCTGAACACACAGTAGCAAAAACTTTAATTTCTCCTCTTCTAAGTAATGAAGACCTAGTTTTTCAAAACAAAGAAAACTAGTGTTATAAAATAATCTCCTCCAAATAATCCTCTCTCACTTCCCCCCACAAGTATTATAAAATATAACTTGCGTATTAAAGATTTAAAAAGAAATTTATTTCATATTGAAAAGATAAAAGGTTTTGTTGTATATATCTTATAATGCATGTGAATAATACCAAATCAATAGATTTTAATGTTGGAGGAAAGATTTGAAAGGAAAGCCAAAATCTTGGCACTTGGCATTATGTAATATAAATAATTTTTTATTTTCAAAATTAATTAATTTAAGTTAAGTAATTAATCTTCAAAATTAATTAATTAATTAATTATATATGGCACCTTTTGCTAAGTTGTTCAATTAATTTAAATGAAGAGTTGTCTTTTGAATTCTACAGACATATTGGTCTGAAATGATGTTATTTTTTTTTTATAAATATTAGTTTGATATTGGCAGAAATCAGTTACAAAACAATTTTTTTATCCCTAATTTTTCTCTAAAAACTCAATGTTCACGTTTATCAGAAACAAAACTAAAATTCTTAATAAATTTATTGAAGTAGTTGTCTATAAGTTTAAGGCTTTATTGTATCTTAAAGATATATTGTTTTAACAATGAAATAAAAATAGTAGGGGCAATTAATACCTTAAAGATAGTGATCTTCATGCTTCAAAGTCCATTTGCTATACTCACTAACATAAAAAAAAATTAAGGTATTAATCTGGAATGGAGTCCAAAACTATAGTGAGTCCATAGTTTATGAAGCTAGATTGTTTTGATGGAGCATATTTTGTTTGTTAGAAAGACAAGATAATGTTTTTGTTGACTGCTTTAAAGATGTTCTACATCCTTGATCTGAATTTGCCTGAAATTCTTGCATTTACAGTTGAAGACAAATCATTAAAAACGAGATAAAGATAAATTGTTATATAGAGGCTTTATAATCAATAATTTGTCAAATCATCTGAATTATCTTTTTATATTCATGAAGTATTCAAAGAAAATCTAGAAGTCACTAAAGTACAAATACAACACAAAAAACAAGGTGTGGATAAATTTCTTATTATGAAATATTTTGAGTTTTCAATGATTGATAATGTTTCTGCTATGGATCAAGTCCATGAGTTACAAGTACTAATTTCTAAACTTATGAACTTGAAAGTGGAAGTTCCTGAAGCATTACAAGTAGGAGGAATAATTGAAAAACTTCCTCCTAGTTGGAATGATTACATGAAGAAGTTACTACATACCACAAAAGAATTTTATCTTGAATAGATTAAAAAACACTTATGGATTGAAAAGAAAACTAGAATTCATGTAAAGAAATTCACAACTGAATTTATAAAAAAAAAAAAATTATATTGAAGGAAATCAGAATGTTCAAAAGAAGAATGTTGGAAAAAAGAGGAAATCTTTTAAGGTAGCAAAGAACTTTAAGAATCCAGACAACATAAGCAATTCAAAGAAAAGAAAGACATGTTACAATTGTTGTAATAAAAAGCACTACAAACTTGAGTGCAGGTTTCAAAAGAAATAGAAGCAAGAAGATTTTAGCAATGTCTAGAATTCCAATACTGCAAATATGGTTAAACAAGAAACTGAGTTGGTTGCAACGATTTCAAAGCTATATAATGGAATGATTAATGAACTTCATATAGCTACAAGTACCATGTCTAACAATTGGTGGTATGATTATGGTACAACCATCCATGTATGTAACAATAAAAATCATTTTAAAGATTATGAAGTTGCAGAAGATGGACAAGAAGTTCTAATGAGAAATTCCAATGTTATAAAAGTGATGGCAAAAGGAAGTGTTGAACTAAATTTCACTTCTAGAAACAAATTGTTATTGGATAATGTCTTACATATACCAGATATTAGGAAAAATCTTGTATTTGTAAATTTTCTTTGTAAGAAGGGTTTTACGGTTGTTTTAGAGTCAGATAAGATTATTCTTTCCTATAATGGACTATTTATAGGGAAAGGCTATTCATGTGGAAGAATGTTCAATCTTAGTATTAATAATAAAGTTAGTGTTTCTATTAATATGACAAAGTTATGTTTATCTTTATGGCATGATCATTTGGAACATTTTAGTTTTAAATCATTAAAATATATGGCTAAACATAATTTACTTTCTTATAAAATTAATAGAACTCTTATTGATATGCTTAACTATATGTTAGTGAATTCCAAATTGCCTACCTACTAGTTTATAAGGGAAAGCTTTACTCACTTCTTGTCATATACATAATTGAATTCTTTCCAGAAAAATAAAAGTTTCTCCATACAAATTATGAAAAAAAAAAAAAAACCAAACTTAAATGGTTGTCTTGCCTTTTATAGAGTTTCGGATCCTAAAAAAATAAAATTAGGATTTAGAGCTTTAAAGGGAAATTTTGTTGGCTTTGCTAAAAATTCAAAAGCATATAGAATATTGGATTTGAGTTCTAATGTAATTGTGGAATCCAAAGATGTTGAGTTTATTGAAAATAAATTTCAAACTTATTCCAATTCAAATAGTGAACGAACCAATAATTCTAAACTAGTGTTAACAACTAATGCATGTTTTGATCCAAGTTCTAGAAATAAAAGAATTTAAAAAGATCATCTTTTTGAAATTAGGAGAAGCCATCATGCTAGAAAAGGAATGACTTTACATCCTGATTATATCTTCACAATTTATTGTTTTCTTAGTTAAAGGCAATATGACTGGTGTGCTTAATAAGTTACCAATTTTATTAATAGTAAAAGATGGTCATAAAACATACAAAGAGGCAATGATGTCTCGAGATGTTACATTTTGGAAAGAGACAATGAATGATAAGATGGATTCATTATTATATAACAATACTTAGACTATTATTAATTTGCCTCCAGGTTCTAAGATAATTGGATGTAAATGGGTTTTTTAGAAGAAAGCATAATAGTGATGGATCAGATCAATTCAAATTTTTAAAGCAAGGTTGGTAGCCAAGGGCTTTTTAAAAAAAAGTAATAGACTATTTTGATACATATGCTTTGGTGGCTCGTATAATATCTATAAGAGTACCTTTTGCTTTATCATCAATTTATAATTTATATGTACATCAAAAGGATGTTAAGACTGATTTTCTCAATGGTGAATTGGATGAGTAAGTCTATATAAAACAACCAGAGGGTTTTGTTTTACTAGGAAATGAGCATAAAGTCTGCAAATTGATTAAATCTCTATATGGATTGAAACAAGCACCTTGGCAATTGCATGATAAATTTGATTATGTAATTTTAGAATATGGTTTTAAACATAACAGTGATGGTTAATGTATTTATTCTAAATTTACAAATGATTTTGGTGTGGTAATATGTCTTTTTGTAGATAGCATGCTCATTATTAGTACTAACATGAATGATGTTAAAGATATGAAAAAATATCCAACCTCAAAGTTCAAAATGAAGAACTTAAATATCTCATTATATTAAAAAAAGTCTTAAGTAAATTTAATCATTTGAATATCAAAGAAGAAAATACTTTGTATGATGTTTCCTTTAAGTTGATAAAAGTATTAGTAGATCAATTTGCTCAAATTCAATATGTTATTGCAATTGGTAGCTTAATGTATGCCATGCATTGTACTATATCAAATATTACTTTCATAATATGTAAATTATCTAGATACACAAGTAATTCTAGCTTGGATCATTGATTATGATTTTTGGATTATTTTATAATAATCTTCTAGTTTTACTAGAAGGTTATATTGATGATAGTTGGATAACTAGTGAAAGTGATAATGAGTCGACCTCTAGATGTATATTTACTTTAGGAGGTGGTGTTGTTTCTTGAGCTTCAAAGAAATAGACATGTATAACTCATTTTACAATGGAATCCGAGTTCATAGCTCTAACAGCCATAAATAAGGAGGTAAAATGGTTGAGAAATATGTTATTAGATATTAAGTTGTGGCTACAACCGATACTATCTAGCAGATCTTGTAATAATCTAGCAGATCCTTTAACTAAAGGTCTCTCAAGAGATTTAGTTAGAAGTACTTCTACTGGTATGGGCTTTAGACCTATTTTACTAATCTTACTAATAACTGGAACCCAACTTTAATTATTAGTATTTGCTAGTTAGGAGTTTAATGGGTAACAAAAATTATTAGTAAAAGTGGTATATACTAATTTGTGTATAAAATCAAGATTTATAAAATTAGTATTCTAAATAAATGGGAGGATAAGTGATTAACACTCTTAATGAAACCTCCATATAAGAAGAAAATTTCACATATATGAACATATGAAGTGGTGTCACTTCAACAAAAGTTTGGAAAACTTTGTAAATATTCATGAATTAAGGAAGTAGCATAAGGCTATATTAGTTCTAAAATAATGGTGAACTTCTGTTTTGGATTAATTAGATCATATATGTAGTATTTTTCAATTTTATTGAATGAAATCCTAATTTAAACTCCTTTGCCATCAAGATTTCTTTAGAGTTTTGAAATGCTTAAACTAAGAAAAGGTTTAAATCAAAAGATATCTTATTTTATGCATGAAATAAGGTACAACCTAATATTAAAAGCTAAGTGGGGGATTTTTATAAAATATTACTTGTATTTTAGGTACTCAAAACTTTATCTCAATTAAAAGGGTAAGAGGTTTTGTTGTACCTTATAATGTGAGGGACACCAAATCAATAGATTTGGATGTTAGAGGGAAGACTCGGAGGGAAAGCCAAAATTGATATATAATGATAAAGTTTGTTATCCTTTTATCATCCTTTCCATTATAAATAGGAAATGAAGATGAAAGGATAACAAACTTTATCATTATTACAATTGATTTGGTCTAACAAGCTTTGGAAGGAAAAAATAGTGAAAGGGAAAGAAGGAAAGAAAAGAGAAGGAAAATAACAATTTATAGCCAGCAAGTTTGAAGAAGGTATAACCATGTAAACGTTCAAGGGTGAAGTCTATGTGACCTACCTATTCATGTTTTCTTAATCTTTAAACCTCTTTTATATTGTTTAAGCTCATCTTGCATTTTTTTGTTTGATTTTGGTACTTGAATAATTTGATGTTTTTTGATAGAGTTGGTTTTGTCTTTGTTTTAAGTATGTTTTAGATTGCTCAAACTTTCATTATGATAGTTTGTTTTAGTTTTTGTCAATAATATGTTAGTGAGGCTTATACTAAAGGCATGATTCTTGGTTTTGATGCTTGTTTGATTATGTGTTTTTACCTCAATAGCATGTTAATAATTTATTTGAGGTATTTTGATTGATGTTTGAATCTATTTTGTAATAAAACACTAAGTTGCTTTTGTTTGTGGGTTAAAGATTTTGGAAGTATGTTGATCAATTTGATGTTCTTAGTGCAAGTTTATGGTTCATGCAATTATGTTTTGGTATATAGATGTTAAGAATATCAAGTTTTGAATCCAAATAGCATGAATATGTTTGCTGTTTAGCTTTGGTAGTTTAGAACTTTGAAACTTTATGCATGTTATTAATGATATAATGTTATTTGTTAGTTCTTTGGATTTAACAACGCTTAATATTGGTAATGTGGTTTGTGATGACCAAAAGTAGTGTGTTTAGAGGCCTAGAAAGCCATTTCTGGGGTTTGACAGTGCTAGGTATATCTGGGTTCTAAAGTAGTGTTCTTCGTGTTTTTGGGAAGAACATTGTATTAGCCTCATGATTTTAACTAATTTTGGTTCAATTCTTTTCACTAAACCAACAAAAAATTCTTATGAAAACAGATCAAACAAAAAAAATAAATAAAGAACATGAAGAATAATGAAGAACATTCAAATTCAAACCCAGCAACATGAACATTAAACCAGATTTCAAGAAATAAAAGACAAGGTTTTGTTCGCTATCAAGCATAAATCAAGAATCAAGGATCTAATTACTTCAATTATCATTAAATCAACATGATTTTGTCGAAAGAGGGTTTTAGTATGAAACCAAACCATAAGATTAAAACACTTAAAAACGTGCTATTAATGCAAAAACAACCTAGATTATTGACTAATGATGATGTACGAACATGGAAAGACCAAAATAAACTTAAAAAGAAACCTAAATCTAGTACATAAGACAATGTTTTTTGGATGAATATGAAAAACACGAACCTAGGCTGCCCAGAAAACAGGGATTACTTCCAAACCCAAAAATTGACCTTCTAGGTCTCTAAACTTCCATTTTTTGGTCTATATAAACCACATTGTTCATAACAAAACATGTTTGAATAAAAAAAACACCAATAAATAACATCAAATTATTGAAAACTTGCTTAGGATTTCAATTTCCAAAAATACAGCCCCATTGACAGCCAATAAAACATCTAACTTTAATCCAAAACAGACTATTTAGGACAAAAATTAAGTTTAGGAACCTAAGACATGAACTAACAACCTAAAAACATGCATCAAATACCTACTACCATATTTGGCAGATTCCAAAAAAACACTCATTTCAGCAAACATAACTTTCGAACACTATTCTAAACATCCAACAAACGTTCACAACTAACTCAAAGTAACATTAAGAAAAGAAAACTATATTTTCATTCATCAATCCATATAAATGCAAAAACAGTAAATAATGCTAAAAAGGTTAAAAAAAGGTCATTAAACATTGAAAAAAATCATAAATGGGCAAGCCACATGGACTCCACCCTTGAGTTTTCATAGCATTATACCTTCTTCAAGCTTGCTGACAATATGCTACTAGTTCCCTTTTCTTTTTCCTTCGTTCTTTCCCTCTCACTTTCTATTCTTTCTAAAGTTTGCTTGACCTTCTGTGTTAAGCTCTTGAACCTTCACAGTAGGGTTTTTCCAGAGGGTATTTACTCACGTTCTCTGTTTTTCTTTGATTTCTAGGGATGTTTTTAGGGTGTTTTCTAGGTTTTTTTGGTAGATTCCCTAAAAAATTGATCAAAGCTCAGCTCTTTGATAAAAATGAGAAAGTTTTGAAGAAAAGCTAATAGCTGAAAGCTCTTGTACTAGACTAGTTTTGCAATGATGGTTTTTTTAGGGGTATTTGGTGGTTTACTAGACTTAGAGGGCAAGAAATTATTTCTAGCCTTTTGATCTTAAGAGCCATTGACAAGAACCTTTATAGAAGTTTTAAGTGTGAACACGTGAAAAAATTGGTTGTTTTTTTATTGAAAAAAAGGTGTCGTAGTCTAGGCTATCTTGGTTAACCACTTTTGAGGCTTCATTAGAGCAACTTCGTTATAAACATCATCGGAAACCACTTGAAGTTAGTGGAGGAGGTGTATATCCTTCATTTGGATCCAACCTTGCTTAATTTAGAAGTCTGTAACTTCACATTTATTTATCCAAAAATACCAACTCGATCAACCCAGAATCTAGAATTGTATTGATGACTTATTGGGGACAAGATGTTGGATATTTCTATGGAAGAATTGGCATGTAAATATCAAATTTCATGGAAATGAGTTTGTGAAGGGGATTTTTTTTTTCCATTTGTAAAAAACTTCATGTTATTTAGAGGTTTAGAACTCCACAGCGAGCTCTTGAAAGATTTCAACCCGATCATCCAAAACTGCCATGGAAGGACATGAATAGTGGGTGAACAATGCGTCGTCTAGGTTAAATCCCTAGAAGTTATGGTTTTTAATTTGGGATCTACCATATTTCATTTTAGTCCTTATTCTTCCAATTGCTTTTAATTGCACCCATAATTGTCTCTCAAACTCATAATTTTATGAAATTTTACCCTTGCCAAACTCAATCATCAACCCCAGAGTTTAGCTTCCTTTTCATCTTGGTCCTTGGTTTCTGATTTGTGCATTTAAAGCTTTAATTGACCATCAAACTTTTAATTTTCTTCAATTTGCCCCTTTATCTGGTCAATTTCACCCCTTGAAGCCTCACGCCTTTAACAATTTGGTATTTGGTTTTGAATTTATTTAATCAAACCACTAATTGGCTATCAAACTTTAATTTTTTCACAATTAAGCCCCTGATTTGACCAATTAAACTTTTCAAAGTCCAACTTTAGTCCCCAAACTTCAATTTCTTCCAATTAAACCCAAATTGATTCTAAAAAATTGATTTCCCTTACAATTAGGTCCTTAATAAAATTAATTAAGCCTTCTGAAATCCTGTACATTTTGATTCCTTAATCATCCAAATTTTTATTTTTTTACCCTAAATACAAATATTTTCACCTAATGGGTCCTTTGTTAATCAGAATTGGGTTGCTAATTTTACCAATCTTGTACATTTTGGTCCCTTCAACTTTTTATTTTTTATTTTGGTCCTTCACCACCAACTTGGACAATCTTCTGAGCTTTCTTCATTTGTATCCTCTCATATTTTTTAATTTTTTTTTCTATTTTTTTTTTATTTTTTTTTGCGAGGTTAAAAAATAGTTAACAATAAGTATCATACCGGAAACCCTAGCCACAATATTGATACTTGCTCAACATTCAAGAGGAAGCTTTTGCAGTTATTCAAAGCATGATGGATAAGATTTGAAGATACCCTTAACATCAATTTCAACCCTTGTTTGATCATGCTTCTAGTAATGGGGGAGTAAATGTTGTGGAGTTTAGGAAAAAAAGAGAGAAGGTTTTAAGGGTAACCATGAATATGTTATATGACATGTTAGTGCAAGTCAGGTGTTTGTCAACAAAAAATAAATCAGGTTTAAGAAAAAGTGAGATTTTATAGGTTCCATAAAGCAATGGGATATAACATTGATGAATGTGAAGAGTTTCACCAGAAGGTTATATAAATGATGACTTGTGGTTTATTACAAATAGAGGAGAAAAAGGATGATGTCGTAGGCATGATAAGTTTTCAAGGGAAGAAAGTAGAGACGTGTAGGCTTCAACATATTGAGGGTCCTGCTCCTGTGTTTCAAACCAAGATTGATGGATTAACTTGAAGCGACAAGTGTTTTACACTTGATGAACTAGAAAGGCAATGAAAAGCTAAAGACAAATAGATTGTAGACGTCATCAATGATATGAAAATAAACAAACTCATAAGTGAGGAAAAAGCTGATGAATTCCTATAGTGTGGTAGAGTTGCTGAAGAAAACCCTTGTCATGATATCCTTAATGTCTCTTATCCTGAGTTCTAAGCCCTATTGCAATACACTGCAAAGAGTGTTGAACGAGGCATATGTGCCCCAAGACATGGTCCAAAAGACTATGAAGCATTTGGTAGGAAGAATTCATGCGAAAAATTATCTATACTTAACTAAAGATGAGCTCATTGTTGGAGGAATGAGTCATAATAAACCTCCCAAAGCATGTGTTGGATGAAATTCTAGTTGATTCAATGCATATGCTACCAAGCACCATGACAGCTAGGGCTTATGATGGTTCCCTAAGGAAAGTGGTGAGGACCATTGAAATAGAGCTTTTCATTAACCCACAATTGTTTTTAGTAACCTTGCAAGTGATAGGCATCCACCTGTCATACAATATATTATTAATAAGGCCTTGGATACACGCCACTAGCGTTATGGCATCATCCTTGCATCAATGTTTGAAGTATATTGTGAATGAAATATTGGTGATAGTTAAGGTTGGACCTTGGCAATGGTGCAGAATGTGGTAGTTCCCTACATAAAAGTCGAAAGGAGCAAATATGGAAATCTTCATGCTTTTGAAATTGTCAATGCAAAATGGGAAGCCATAAAACACAGTATTAAGAAAACCGGTAATTTTTTAAAGTCGTAAAAATGACAGCCCAATATTTCTTAAAGCATAGACTTTTTTTATAGTATGATCCTATCTCTGAAAATTCTAAGAGGATAAGTCAGATAAGGTTGAAGACTGTAAATCAAAGATTTGAGCTTGGGTTTAAGCCTGTGAAGAAAGACTATAAAAGAGATGTTAATATCAAACAAGAAAAAAGGCTAGCTAGACTTGAAGGAAGAGAACAGGAATAAGAGGAGATTTCTATCCCTCCGATCCAAATATCATTCTCCAAGGTTGCTTATGTAATGCACTTTGCAGATATGACAGATATCCCTACCTAAGACTTGACTGTTATAGGCATCAACACATTGGAACAAGATGATAGTAAGGTCAAAAGCTGCAATGAGAAATGATAGGTTATGAAAGGAGAAGACTTGCTACTGCAACTAACTATCCACATTATAGAAGAAATGTCTATAAAGACCTTCGTGTGAAAGATGGCAAGTAGTGAGGTGATCTAAGAGGCTCCTATAGTCTTCAAAAAGTATATGACAATGTTGTTCTAGTGTACTTTTTGTGCTTTTAGTATTTTTCTATGTGTTTGTCTTTCTTTCATACCAAGTTGGCAATCTTGACTCAAGATGTCAATATATGGTTTTTGTTGTAATTGAGCCTTTCTTTTTTATCAAAGAAATCATGTATTTTCCTTAATTTCTCTATTTTTTTATCTTTGCAAAATACACTTAGATTGAAACACCTTCTGCTTTTAGATCTCCTGAAAGCATATCGTCTACAAAATCACAAGTACCTTACATTGAAAATGAATGGCCAAATTTTGATAAATACACAATTGCAATGGAAGAAAATGAATGGGAAGAGGATGATGTAAAAGAATTCACTAGGCTAGTAGAATAATTAGAGCAAACTTGGAAACCAACAAAAAAAGAGTTAGAGACAATTAATGTTGGTACAGGGCAGGATGAAAGATAATTAAAAATAGGGACTCTAATCACTATTGGTGAAAGGGAAAACTTGATCTCACTGTTATGCGAGTATGTTAATGTGTTTACTTGGTTTTATGTAGATATGCCTGGTTTAGATACCAACTTTTTAGTATATAAGGTACCATTAAATGAAAGAAGTATACATGTGAAGTAGAAACTACAGAGAACTCGTCCGAATATAGTGCCCAAGGTGAAGCTGAGATATAAAGGTAATGGGATGCTGGTTTTTTTAAGGTGGTTAGGTACCACAATGGGTATCTAACATAATAGTAGTTCCCAAAAAAGGTGACAAAATCAGAGTATGTGTAGACTACAGGGATTTAAAAAAGCAAGCCCAAAAGACGACTTCTATTTGCCATACATCAATGTCCTGATTGATAATGTGGCATGAAGCTCAATGTACTTCTTTATGGATGGTTTCTCTGGGTACAACCAAATCAAAATAGCCAACAAAGATAAAGAGAAACAACCTTTGTTACATTGTGGGGAACCTTTTGTTATAAGGTGATGCCATTCAGATTAAAAAACATTGGGGCACTTATTAAAGGGCAATGATAACTCTGTTCCACAATATGATGCATAAAGAAATTGAAGTATATATGGATAACATAATTGTTAAATCCAAAGAGGGAGAAGATCATTGTCAGAATCTAAGAAAGCTGTTTGAAAGGTTGAGAAGGTATCAATTGAAGTTGAACCTTGTAAAATGCTCATTCGAGGTAAAATCTAGAAAGATGCTAGGATTTATGGTGAGTAGCCAAGGTATTGAAGTTGACCCTAATAAAGTAAAAGTAATTCAAGCCATGCCAACTCCTAAAACATAAAAAGAAGTGAGAGGGTTCTTGGGTCGTTTGAATTACATTGCTCGATTTATATCTCAAATGACAACAACTTATGAGCTAATCATCCAACTCCTTTGAAAGAAAAATCTTGGGGTATGGAACAAGGAATCACAAGAAACTTTTAATAAAATCAAGCAGTATTAGCAAAATCCACCTTTGTTGATACCTCTCGTGCCTTGTAGTCCATTGATTCTATATACGACAACAACCAAAAAAGCAATGAGATGTGAACTCAGGCAATATGATAAGTCTGGTAGAAAAGAGAGAGCAATCTATTATTTGAGAATGAAGTTCATAGATTGCAAGTCCAAATGTACAATGGTAGAGAAGCTTTTTTGTGCACTTGTATGGGCTGTAAAATGACTTTGGCAATACATGTTATATTACACTACATGGCTGATTTCAAACTGGATCCTCTCAGATATTTTTTTTTTGAAAAAGTCTTACATATCAAGCAAAATAGCAAGATGAAAGGTGTTTTTGGTTGAGTATGATATAATGTACATGACAAGAAAAGTCGTGAAAGGAAGTGTTATCGCTGATCATTTGGCAGACAATGCAATTGAAGATTATGAGCCTTTGAATTTTGATTTCCCAGATGAAGATGTGTTGGCAGTAGAAAAAGAAGAAGAACTAGACTAGTGGACAATGTATTTTGACAGAGTAGTAAATGTATATAGCAATAGGGCAAGAGTAGTGATAATTTCTCCTAACAGAAAGCAATACCCTATTTCGATCAACTTGCAGTTTGAGTACACCAATAATACGGCTGAGTATAAAGTTTTATCATAGGATTAAAAGTTGCATTAGAATTGAAGATAAAGAAACTTGATGTCTATGGAGACTTAATGCTAATAATCTTCCAAGTGAAAGGAGAATGATAGATAAAAGATGAGAAGATAAGGTCATATAAAAAATATATGTTCAAACTAGTAAAAGAAATTGACGAGATAAAATTCACTTATGGGAAGAGATAAAAACCAATTTTCTAATATTTTGGCCACTTTAGCTTCCATGGTAAAAGTTGATTATGGGAATAGAATGCAACCCATAAATATTGAAGTCAGAAATTCTTCGGCTCACTACTGTTCAATCGAAGGAGAAGTGGATAAGAATTCATGGTATTATGATATCAAACAATTTATCCAACACTAGAAGTATCCCAGGGGCATCTAATACAGATATGAGAACCCTGCGAAGGTTGGCCATGAACTATTACTTTGATGCAAAAGTTTTATGCAAGAGGTCATCTAATGGAACATTGTTGAGATGTTTGGATGGGACAGAAGAAAAAGAAAAGCACTCCAAGAAGTTCATAAAGGGGTTTGTATTTCTTGATGACCATGGAAAGGGATTGAATAGAATATGTCAGTAAATATCATAAATATCAGGTGTACAATGATAAGATAAATGTGTCTTTAACTCCTCTATTTAATTTGACATCTTAATGGCCATTTGCAAAGTGGGGAATCAATATAATTAGGCCTGTCAATCTAAAAGCCAACAACAAACATCGGTTAATCCTAGTGGTTTATCCTAGTGGCCATTAACTACTTTATAAAATAGATGGAAGCCAATTCATATACTTATGTAACCTAAAAGATAGTGAAGAGAATCATTGAATGAGATTTAATCTGTCGATATGGAGCACCTGAAAAGATAATGACTAATAATGCTCAGAACTTCAATGGAAGAATAACAATAGAGCTTTGCGCAAAATGAAAAATCAACCACTCAAATTCATCTCCATATAGGCAAAAAATGAACGATGTTGTATGACACGACCAAATGATTGATGTCTTCTTCTAAGTGCAGGAGTGTCGAAGTAATAAATAACCTGGCAAGACCGGGGTCGAACCACAGGGAGGTTAATTGTATAAATTATAAATAACAGCAACACAATAACAACAACAATAATAGTAATAAAAATAATACTAATAATACTGCTAATAATAATACCAATACCAATACTAATACTAATAATAGTAATAATAATAATAATAATAAAGAAGAAGAAGAAGAAGAAGAAGAAGAAGAAGAAGAAGAAGTTGATGAGAACTTTGAGATGGAAGATCAATATGAGAATTAAACTATGATAAAAACAAATGTCAAGGTTAGAGGATCCACTAATGGTATT
This sequence comes from Populus simonii, assembly GCA_007827005.2. Taxonomy (NCBI): domain Eukaryota; kingdom Viridiplantae; phylum Streptophyta; class Magnoliopsida; order Malpighiales; family Salicaceae; genus Populus; species Populus simonii. The sequence continues at coordinate 659,860 of CM017467.2, forward strand.
TCAAACAAGTATAGTATAAACTCTTATTATTCAATTGGAAACCACACACAAAGAAGGTTCCAATAAGATTATAAATTGTTAACATGATTACATTAGTTATCTTATTCGACTAATGCTAATACTTGTAAATGTTGTCAGGCATTCATGATTATAACTTATATTAACTACAAATCAAGTTCCTTTCATAGCTCAGGTGTCGGTTATACCATACAATATGGGCTATGAAAGTGCCAAGTATTTGTTATACCAAGTGTTATACAACATAAATCTAGATTAACCATTTAACAAGCAAAGTATTTAAAGTGAAGAAGATGACAAATATAAAGCATGTTAGCATCCAACATTAAGGTCCATGTTAAGTTTTTATTATACTTATTCTTACACCATTAGTGTACCCTTTTCACCTTGACATAATTAACTTAGCTAAACATAATAAAAGAAAGAAACATAAATAAACAAGATAAGAACATAAATGAGAAAGAAGTTAACTTAGTAAAGAAAAGGAATTGAAAGGCATAAACAAGAGATTAATATAAACAAAACTTAAGTATTACAAAAGAGAGAGAGCAAGAGCATGATCTTGATCTGAACACCAAGATGCCTAAATACATGGCAAATGCCTCCTTTTATAGGCCAAAATTTAGAACTATTGATTTGTTGACTAATTGATGAGTGGGTGGCCACATCTTGACTTGGTGACAATTCTTATCTTCTTGTCTGCCAAAAACATCATTGATAACGTCATAATATGAACAGACTTAAATCATGAAAACATTCTAGGAAATTGTCTTAGCTTTCCAGGGTAAAAAATTGAGATCATTTGGACTTCTAGAACTCGAGATTTGGGCTGAACACTGAACAGTGTCTGGGCTGCAGGACAGATTCGGACTTCTTCGTTGTTGCAACAATTTGGACTTGAAAACGGCCTTGTTAAATCTTGGACTTCCATGAAAGTTGTAGGCCTATGTCTTACCTTTCCATCCATATAAAGTAGACCTAAATCTAAGATCTACAGCTCCAGATATGACCCGATTACCGAACAATGTTCTAGTTTGGACTGCACCAACATCTCTTTTCTAAGTTTGGCCATCCCTTTGTCCTTTCAATTTCAGTACTTCAACTCATCAATCAATTCTTTCATTTATGTGATAGGCCTGCATTTAAGATGAACATTTACCATAAATTAAAGGTATCTTATATTATTAGATATGTTATTATAAAACATGCTTTAATTAAGGAGTTATTAATACTTCAAGTGCAAAATGATGATATAAAACCTTGATAAAAATACACTTTTAAGTACTAATCATTGTAGAAGCTGCCAATAAGAATATCAAGAAGATTATGTAGAAGATGATAATCACGTACAAGGACTGGCATTAAATGCTCCCTTTTGCTCTGCACGCATATTGCACTACAGTAAAGATGTCTAAAAGAGCTACACCTTATTCCTTGGTTTATGGGATAAAAGTAGTATTGCCACTAAAAGTAGAAATCTCATCTCTAAAGGTACTGGTGGAATCAGAACTTGAGGAAGCTAATTGGGTCAAGATGAGATACAAATAGTTAAATCTGATTAGTGAAAACAGGTTAGCTACAATTTGTCATCACCAGTTGTATCAACAAAGAATAGCTAAAGCATATGATAAAAAATTCAGACCTAGGGTATTTCAAGAAAGCGATCTAGTGTTGAGAAATATCTTACCTTTACTTAACAAATATTATAGTAAGTGGGTACCCAACCACTAAGGCCCATATGTAGAGAAAAAAGCATTCTCTAGGGCAGTTCTGTTATTGACAAGAATAGATGGAGACGACTTGTCTACGGCTGTGAACTCTAACTCTGTAAAGAAATATTATACGTAGTGTACTCATCTTCTTTAAATCAATAAAGTTTGGTTATTCATTCTCGTTACATCTTGTGTATTTTACAAATGATCATAAAAGGCTTAACAAAAAAACCTTTTTCAAAATCATTTTCTCTTAAACAAAGGATCTCAAGATTTGAATTTGGCTAACGATTTTAAGAAAAATCAATGATCTGTCAAGAGCAACGATTCACCTAGCAACTCCTTAGGAGATGGTTAAATACCTAGAAACCTAAAAGGATGACCCAACCATTAAAGTCTGTTATGCAAAAGCTACATGAACCAAACCCTATATTGATTCCTACAAACCCATATAAACATTATGAATATATGGAGAGGTGTTTACGATAGGGATAAGTTAAGCAGTAAAGAATTAACTTATTGTTCAACCTTTTTGTAGACACATTTCTAATTTTGATGAAATTTATTTCCTTAATTAGGATTTGTTTTAAAAAAATATTAGATGATTATTAGAGTTGAAGCATACTTTCTATTAAAGAAAATTCTAAGTTATCATAAGGTACGATTTGCAAGATATAAACTTATGATGATGAAGATTGGTGATATGATGTTTTGAAGATAGAGTTTATGTTGGTAAGCTTGTAATTTCATCATGGCAAATTATGAGAAAATTAATAATTTTAAACTTTGTGTAAGATAATTATTGAGATATTTTATACTAGAAATATAAGCAATTAAATTATTATTACTTGTTTTTTTCAACCATCTCAAATAAAAAGGAAGTAAAACATATAGGAAATTTGTTACTAATCCATTAGGATGCCTTACAAAGAGGTAAAAGAGCAATAATTATCACCATCCTTGGAGAAGTTTCTATAAAAAGAATGCTTCGGTATCATTGGAAGATGCCCCTTAGAAACTTCGTGAGCAATAAACAATTCTTTCTATTAAATAATCATAAAAAATTGAGGTAGGAAACATTAAAGATTCAACAATGTTAAGAGGATTTGACAAACCAGAATCAATGTTTTCTGAAGTTGAGGTGAAATCTGAGGAATAATATGAAGTTTAGTTACCAATTAAAGACTCATTTGGTTTATTAAGCATCAATAATTCATGACTTTGATTATTATTTTTTCTATCTTGAGAATTTTTGCCTTGGTTCATAAATTATACGTGAATCTTTCTATGTTAAAATTAGATTCAAGTTATTTGGAGCAAGCTATTTGATGTATAAATTACTAACAATATTATATTTAAAATATCAATTTTTTTTGAAATGGAAAATTTTGATTTATGATATTTAACTCGATGACTAGTTTTTCTCAAATAGAAGAGCCTCATATAGGATTCAATTTTTAGCATAATTATTTTTTATTATATTAATTTTTAATTATCAATAGTTTTTGGGATATTTTAGTTTTATTTAATTAGAAAACTAGTTTATTATGAAGCTAGTAATAATTCTAGGATTCTATTTTATTTTTTTCCTTATTAAGTATTATTAATGTTTTTTTAGTTTTCTTATTTGAAGGATTCTAATAGTATTTTGGTAAGAGAACTTTGATGAATAAAAAATTAAATATTTTTTATGTTGCTTCATTATTATGATGCTTTTGTTCTTTAAAATTTTTGATTTATAACCATTCTTGTTTTACACTATATGCTATGTTAACCTGTACCTAGTATCAATCTCTTAATAATAATAATAATAATAATAATAATAAATATTTATTTGGTATAGAAAAGTAGATATAAATACAGTGCTAATATATAATAATAATAACCTTACTGGTGCATGAGCTAGACATGCTAGTGTGTGAATTGTCCCTGCGTTTTTTGAGAGGTGCATGAAATGCCTTTTAGTGGTCATGCTTCCCCTCCATCCAGGTGTGGCGCATGCTTCAAATAGATATCTAATTTGACGTGTGTAACTCTTTTTTACATGTCTCCTTGATTTTAGTGCTAACTCTATAAAAATTAAAGTAACTTTTCAATTTGTTATTTCTTCACATTTGGTTCTTGATTTTTTGATTTCTTTTTATTTTATTTAAAATGATTTATGAAGTTTGAATTTTTTTTTTAATTTCACCCACTTTTATTTTTTTCTTTTTTCATTTTTCTTATTTTTTTAATTGATATTTGTTTTATTTGAGATGATTTTCACATGTTTATTTTTTTTTTATTTCAACCTTCTTAATTGTTTTTCCTACCAATTTGATCTTTATTATCTTAATTGATTTTTTTTCCTTTACAATTTTCTTATAATTTTTTTTATTTAATGATTTCATGCTTTAACATTTTATTTGTTGAAAATTGAGTTTCTTGATTGAGCCCGGATCTAGGATTTCACGAGTTGCAAGTTTGAGAGATTAACCTAGATTTATGAAATTCGCTTGAGTTTGTTTTTATTTCTCTCCTTTTTGTTTAAGCTCATTTTTTTCCCTTCAGTTTTATCCTTTAATATTTATTTAATTGGATATTGGACTCGTTTGTTTTTTTTTAATTTGCTTTCTATAAATTTTTCACTAATTTTTATAATGATCCAGGTTGTCTCAAGTTTTTTTTATTTTTCAATCTCTTTTGAACTTATATATATTTTTTAGAAGTTTTGTTTTTAAGTTAAATTAAATTAATTGATTAAATATAAGTATGAGATGTTCATCTCATGATATTTTGGTTAGCTTGCTTTTCTCTTTTGGTGTCTGCCATGGAGCCTTTCGCAATGATGTTTGAATTATCTTGATAACCTTTTTCTTGTGGTTGAACATTGTCCACGACAGAGCAATGGTAGGTCTCTATTGGACTTTTCTTTTTCTTGTCCTAAATATATTTAATTATTGCCTTTTTTGTTCGCATTATTTACAATGTTTTTTTGCAAATTATATTATTAAATTAACAGGGCTTATTAAACCCGATGAAGTCAATAATTTGCATTTCATATTTTTCTTACTTTTTTAAGAACAATGACATCATCTTAATATATATTTTTTTTATGTTAGGATAAATTTTACCTAACATATGATATAACTATATCACAAGTCACTTATCTAGTTTGTCTCTAACGAAAATTAGGATCTCAAATTTTAGATTTCAAAACTCAAAATTTTGAAAGCAATAAATTTGCAGAGGGAGATGTTTGTCATCATAAATTGAGTTAACAAAGCGATAACCTCTTCTTATATTCTTAATATCAAATTCAAAAAGGCATGCAAATTCAAAAAGTGCATATAAATCCATTTTTAAAATGTAAATTACCATTAAGTTATTTGCTGATTTTTAATACCAATAAGTTCACCTTTACATTTTATCTTTCGAAAAGGTTCATATTTAATCGTGATAAACTACATTTTCCACTTCATATACTTAAAAAAATTATCAATTAATTGCCCTTTTTTATTTTTTAGTTTTCTTAAGAAACCTTTCATGATATTTTTTATTGAGTTGCCCTAAACTTTTCTAAGAATTACATCAATTAACAAGAATAAAATTGTAGGATGATAAGACTTTAATTAATTGAGGATTTTGTAAGAAAATTTAAAAATGCATAAACTTATTTGAAAGAGAAACTTGAAAACTTTTAATTTATTAGGAATTATTTTCTTAAAAATAAACTCATCTATACTTTTCCCTTAAAAAAAAAAAGTGTAAGGTAATGCCAAAGAGTAATATATGGCAATCCAATCAATATAGGTGCCAGGTTAATAATTCTCAGGTCCAACTGGTGAGCTCATGGTTTGAATTTGGTTACAAGTCATGGTGTGTGGCATGATTTTGTTTTTATTTTACTTTTTGTTTCGAAATCTATTATATTCCTTTTCTTTTTGGAAAAATTACATTTATTTAACTCTTAAAGAAAAAATTCAACAAGAATTGATTAAGTATTTAAAAGACTGCCATTATTTTTTTGTAAAATGACTACAAAGACCCCGAGATAAAAATACCCTCTTGGAACACAACCGCCTGATATCCTCGCTTTTGCTAGTAACAACCTCTCGAATAAACGACGCCAGTAACAGCGCTACAACTCCAAGGAAGCCAACAGCAGCCCCACACACTGGCTCTCTCCTTCAACCTCTCATATTCCACTCCCTTTACCAACTCACAGCCACCCCTCACAACACATATAATCAAAAGAAAAAAAAACCAAACACACAAAAAAGTCTCTCCCAAATTCCCAGTTTTCTTCTTCAAATCCGACAACCCCTTTATTCACAATAGCACCACACACGGCGAACAACTGCCTCTCCTCGTCGCCAGCCACTAATAGGAATTGATGCGGATCAGCCCTACACCAAGTGTAATTATGCCAACGACCCATTGGAGGTGCCAATTGGACCAATCACAAGAGCTAGGGCAAAGAAGCTTAAAGAAGCATTGAATGGGCTTGTTCAAAACATATGGAGCAAAATTGACCTAGAGGGGTTTGAGACAATTAAGGAGGATGAAGGATAGCCTTTAATTCATCTAGTTCAAGTCCAAGAAGAGCTCAATTCGTGTGGAACAAGGGGTTGATGTGTCCGGCCCAATACTAGCCTTGTTAGGCTTGTTAGAAAGCTAGCGCCATCTATCTGTCAGCAAAGCCCCCTTTTTTTTAATAGTAATATAAAATCAGACATGAAGGGGAATCCAGAGATGAAATCTGGCAATAGCTCTAGGGTAGGTTCTGCCCCAAATAAGAGAGTTGGGATTGAGCCTACTTATTGCTTAAAAGTCATCCTCGACTTCCAGCTGCTCCGCTAACCGAAACTTACTTTCACTAGCGCTTGACGTGCTACAAGGATAAAAAGTCAGCAATTTATTCTCCTAATTAAGTAAGGAAGTTGGCCATATCTTATTCATAAATAGGGGAGGACTATTTAATGTTTTTCCTAACTTAAGAAGGAAAGTAATTAAATCAGCAACAAAGGAGGAAATTTGTTTTCTTATTTGTCCAAGTTAAACAAGGAAATCCAAGCTAATCAAGGACATCAAGGGGGGCAGCAATACAAATTTTCCACATCAGATTTTTCCTAGTTTATTTAAGACTTCTTAAGGGTGACAAATCTGATTCTAGCATATTTAGCATGATAATTTTTGGATTTTTATTATTTTTATTATTTTCTTCTTAGTTTTTGAGTTATTATTACTTATTTGGGTCAATTGTAAGTAGGCTTCATATAAGTCCACCTAAGGGGGGTCCATTAGGGTTTCTTTAAGTCTAGAATCAGTATAAATAAAGGCATAACCAAATATGTAAGGTTACGCAATTTTCAAATCAATAAACTTCTTTGCTGCACTTATTGTGTGTTGGTGGGATAATCTCCCTTCCTTGGTCCTCTAAAGAACTGAAAATGACTTATCGAAGAACAACTGTCTTCGTGGCGTCATTCTTATACTTCTCATTTGCAAATCAATATTCGTTGGGTGGGGGTCTCCGTTTCCAATAGTGCTGGTGCCTAGGTACAAGTTATCTTTGTGTTACACTCCTATCAAACTTGATTTACTTGGCTTTCCAGGAATTGATGTCTTTGGGTGTGGGTTGCGTGACCATGTGATTATGAGGTTCGCATCAGGAATGCTTACCATGCACGCTGACATACCTCAACCAACATGACAACAACAACGACCCAGCCACCAACAGCTACTAGCCATGGTTCTCTCCCACTTACAGTCGAGACAATCCCTCTCTCTTACAGCCATTAGATCTCAAGATATTTATACAAAGGTTTTAAGTTACAATTTATATGAGGGTAAGATGGACATTGCAACTCAATCTGAAATTCTGCATTGACTTGGAGGCAACGTGTAATCTTTTAAACTATGAAGGAAAAATATAATCATCAGCAAATGTTAAATGTAATTTTTTTTAATTGTTTTGAATATCTTTTTGACATAAATACTCTTTATAAAATCTTCAAATCCCTTTGATTCCATCTCTGCTACCAATTTTAACAACTTAAATGGATCCAAGTGGTGGAAATTTGAAGACCCAATTCATCATATTATAAAAACCACAAGTCTAACTACTCTCTCTTTTATTTAATGGAAACTTATTTTGTTTTTAGCTACAACCCTTCTAGCCTACAAATGATATTGTTGAGATGTTGACTGTGAGATGAAGAAAGCGATTGGGAATTCCTACTTAGAGGATGATTATCAACAGTCCAATTTTTTTTTCTATCTACGATTTAGATGAATAGAAATGAACTTTATAGAGGAGGAGTTTGATGCAACAAGAAAAGATGGAAAAGAAGAGTGCGCAAGCAAAAGGAATCACATTTTCCAAGCCTTCAAACAACGTGGTCTAGCCCCCCACCCGCCGCCGTTTACTTCCAAAAGGTTGAGTCACACACGGTGACGGTTTTTTTTTTTAACTTTTGATTGTATTAAACTAGGGAGTAGAAGATACTTAATTTATTAAAATAAAAGCATTCAAAACATTAAAAAAAAATTAAGGAAAGTCTAGAATTTATACAAGTTTAAATCTTCAAATAAGTAAAATAAAAAATCTTGAAAAACATGCTTTCAAATTTACAATTGATATTAATTTAAAGTTCTAGCATGCAAACTAATAATAAAAATATTTATGTTTAAATTAAAATAAAAAATAGATACTTATTTGTTAAAGCACTTTAAAGTTATGGAACTTTTGTAGTTATCAAGGATGAATCCTTTGTTCTTGAGACTTTATTGCTCTTTACCTGTGCAATTAGAATATTTGAAATATATCTCTCAAGATTTCAACATCATCATCTTAGTTTAAATGTATTTCTAAATAAGATATTAAGTAAAAGAACTCAATTATCTCTCAACAAAATGAACTTAAACCCCGGATTTTGGAGGAAACACTAAGCGTAAAAAGAGAAGAAAAACACAAAAAATAAGGTAAGAAAGAGTGCGTAAAAATCTGGAAAAAAAAACTTGTAGGAAACTCTTCCTCCACCACCATTTTTATAGTGAATTTTAAAAACTAAAAGGTTAAAGAAGTAATTATGGTAATGATAAAAATATATTCCTACCATTATCAACATTTAATTAGCCACCTATAAATCAAGAATTAAGCTTGACATGGTGGCCATAATGTTCCAAAATATTATTTTACAATAACCTTACACCTATGTCAGGCCTGAAGCACGAGCTGGCCCAATGCACACTCACATGAGTTTAAGTTCAAAGCCCACTTTGCGTAAAACTTCTTTCCTCTAAAAGTTTGGATGCAACTAGGATATTTACAATATATCTTTTAAGATTCTAACACCACCATCTTAGTTTAGATACATTTTTAAACAAGGTTTTTGAATCAAAATAAAAGAATTCAATTATCTTTCAACAAAGTGAGCATAAGCTCTATATTTGGGAGGAAACAAAAAGCACAAAAGAAGAAGGAAAACATTAAAAATAAAGTGAGGAAGAGTGAGTAAAAAATTGAAACAAAAACTTGTAGAAAACTCTTCTTTCACCCATCTTTTTATTGTGAATTTTGAAAGTTAAAAGGTTAAAGAATTAATTCTAGTAATAACCATAATTAATTCCCACCATTATCAATATTTAATTAGCCACTGTAAATCAAGAATTAAATCTAAACATAGTAGTTATAACGACTTAAAATATTATTTTACAATATAGCTACACCTAGCCTAAAGATCGAGCTAGGCCAGTGCATGTGAGTGAGGGTTTAATCCCAAAGCCTACTTTGCTTATAACCTCTCCCTTCTAGAACTTATGAACTAATTTTCCAAAATCAAGCATATGTTTATTCAAAATCTAAACTTAATATACCATAACCCGAAAGAAACCAAAAATAATTCTATTTTAAAACCCTATAACTTCACCATAAAACAAAAATTTAATGAAATTAAATAATACCAGTTAGAGCATTATAGTCGTTCATGGAGAGTTATATTCAAAAAAGAAAAAAAAAACATAATTAAGCTCTAGTTTTGAAACAATAATGTTTCCTTAACATATGAGAAAGCAATAGAGAAAAGCATGCACTTTTAACATTGGTGGTAAAAATTGTTAGAGGTTTAAGCTACATGATAAAGGCAAGTCTCCCCATTCCAATAAATCAACCTTGTTATAATGAGATAACAAAAAATCTCCAAGTTAAAATTCATACCTAAAATCCCTTAATTAGATCAATATAAAAAAATATGCTCTTATATATCTAATTTTTCTTTGATGATCACAAACAATTTAGTTAATACCCATATAGTATTTTAGAGTTAGTTTTCATACACTCTAGTAATAATAATTTCTTTTCAAATTAATAATTTCTTTTTCTTGCATTCAGGCCCTTCCCCTTTTATGATGAAATACTACTCCACTATAGCTAGAGAACTCGTACAAAAATATAGTCATGCTTTACCAGTTAAAAGAATAATTTGACTGCACATGCTCTTGTTATCATGAAAATATTCATGATGAAAAGGATTGAAATATACATGTAAGGATGAATGTAAAAAAAATTATATATGTAAAAAAGATAACCATAATTGTCTTTGCGAAAATTCTCAATCCTAGGATGAGTATGGCCTAACTCATCCAAGCTGCGGGCTCCATTTATCTTATGATTGATAAATTTTAGCAAGTGAATTGAATATACTATTTTCTAGGGTATTTCAGTCGATCAAGTTCATTTGCCTCAACTCTTCCAGGCTTAGACTTAGCACAATTAATTTTTTTATAGTAAAATATCACATACAAAAATATATTTAAAGGTCTAGTACATTTGCTAGAGTCACATATAATATTTACGACACGAGTCACATATACTATTTACGACTCGATAATCACATTCTTTATTTGTGACTTAAGAGTCACATATGTTATCTGCGAGTAAACTAAGAGACTCACCCTAGAACAATTTCTTTTGCCATTAACTCCTTAAAAAAAAAACCACAATTCACATAATTCAAATAATCAGTTTTCTAGCATCAAAATGCAATTCACATAAGCAGCACCTAACATTTTCAATTATAAGTAAAACATTTATACTGACAATTAACATAACATAACATTTTATTAAAATCAAACTAACTATACATCTATTTATAACTCTCATAACATAAAATCACAAGTAACTATATCTAATAATCACTCCAACTCGTAAAAGGGCCAGAAGCACTCATGGTCGGGCTTGGAGCATCACTTCAATTCATCTAACTTGAGGGCGGGTCTGTAATATCCATGTAGGTGTGAGGAGGACCCATATCACCCTAGTTCGTGGATAAACCTAGGACACTTGTGGATAGACCTGGGATGTTTGTAGACAGACCCGCATCCCCAACATTCCCAAGATAAACAATCTTATCTTTCACTAAAAGCACTTTAAGACGCACATCCTTCCTAACCTCTTGAAATCCTCCATGACATAATTGAGCATAGTGTTGGCCACAATATATCCCATCTTATTGATACCTTCTTGGATAGCTGTTGTTGTTTTCTAAGCCTCCCGTACCAAGTAATAAATCTATATACGTACATTAAAAACTAATTAGTAGTCATCATCCATAACAACATTAATATAGTATTTAATAAATGTTCTATGTAAAACAATATTGTATACCAATCAATTTTGTCTCGGATAATATGGATGCATTAGATTGCGTGGATGCCTCATGAAACGTGACCAAATAGGTGTAATAAAACAACGCATAATGGACATATATCATCTCATATAGGTATCTACATCAATCATCAGATGCCACTCTTTAAAAACATGATCTCTTCTAGTATATTAAAGATCTAGGTAAGATGTATGAATCATCAACCAATTCCCCTCGCGTTTACCCTGACAACTAATATTGTGTAGCTCGTCACCGGTATCAACATAATCCGGTACATGTTGAGATCATTCAAATTGTCACGTTACCTGATCTGGATAATGAACCTCAACAATGTCAAAGCAGTGCATATGATCTGTGCTAATCAAAGGTCAGATCCCTCACGGTATATAAGCAAAGTTGAAAGTATCGAGTCCTTTGTATATGACATTCATATAGCCTATCATAACATATAAAAGAATTATATTAGATAACAAATCAAAACTAAATAATTTACGTTCAAATAACAAAAAATTCAATACATTTGTAACACATACCTGATGTGGCTATTGTCCAGCTCATCCTGGTAAAACTCGTGGATATGAGTGAGATTTATCATAAAATGTCTAGCCCCACATCATCCAACATGACAAGCCATAAAGTTAGTACATTTTTTTACATTCGATTTATATAAATAATATGTTGATTAGAATCAATTTTATTTTATTTTATTATTTCATAGAACCAATGGATAATGACCTTTGATTGACAATGTCAAATATATTATTACCTCAACTCTCTGAACATCCAATATGAATATGCTCTTATGATTAGAGCAAATATTAATCAATATTGACAATTATAAGTTAGTATTTAAAATGCTATTAATTATAATAATCAAAGAAATTAAAATAATTATACTTGGCGAAATAGTAGACACCCGACAATTTTTCTTCTATTTTTATAGACATGTTTGACATAGTTTTCAATATATATATATATATAAACATGCATGCCCCTCAATTGTAACTAAAAATGACCTAGAAATCCTCAATCAGTGTTAGAAAGAACAACGATAATGCATTGTCAGTTGTATTCATGAAAATAAGACGTCAAAACATATGTAATTTGTATGCTTGAGCATACATAATCGATTAGTCCTCTATTCCATCTGCTGGAGGGTCTTAAAATTTATATCCAACCATGTCAATTTGATGCAATACCCCTATAAGCACTAACTGGAGGCATTCATCCTCATAGACGATCACATAAAGCATCTCTGTCAATCAACCCTCCACGTACTGTCGTAGGGGTTCCATCTATTAGAGTGCTAATCAACATGGTGACATTCTAGAGTATGGGTGTCATCTCACCAACACATAGATGGAAGGTACGTGTCTCGCGTCTCCATTGCTCAACCAAAATTGCAATCAATACGTGGTCAAAATGAATGCCACGCAGCTGGTTGATCTCATAAAAACCAGAGTCGATAATAAATGGGAGGACATGCTCATGCAACTCTATCAAGGTATGCTATCGAGGTGTTACAAGATCATCACCTTGAATATCAAGAAATTTAGTTATTTAAACAATTATAATCGTTAAAATTTAATAATTTATAATGCTTAATTCAAATAGTTATTTAAAAATTCTACTTATCTAAAGATGTGACCTCTCCGCTCCAAATATAATTGGAATGATGTGATCCTACATATATAAAATTGACCTATGATTAGGTCCTACTTCAATAACCAAGTGGTCCTACCTGTTGGCACTCCTAGAAGCTGTAGTACCTTCTCTAGTCCGAACCATGCCTCCCTCTTAGTCCTGTATCAACAAATTATTAGCCTTTGCAATATAATTGAACATCCATATAATTGAATTTAAAACAATAATTGAAGTTTACATAATTTAAAAAAATACATAAAAAATAACATACGTTGTATAGTTTCACAAGATTTTTTGTTATGACCCCTTTAACTGTATATGCCATATCTATTTAGTGAGTGTCTTTCTCTAACATCAATCTTATTATATAGATGAGTGGATTTCATTTGACCCTTATCCATTTGACATCTAGTTTAATATCAATATACATCTGGATTAGTATATGCAGGCCACAACGGCATATAAGGCAACGGTTAAAAACGAGGACTATGTGCATTTTTGTATGACAAGTTGGAGTAGAAATCATCAACAAATTGCATATAGTCCATATTTTGTAAAGTGCAACATGCAATTAGGTATGAACATAGTCAATGATACAATTGTTATTAACCACAAATACAAGTTGCTTCATTGATGTTAATTATTTTCCATATTTCTCTTGTAACACCAGCTATTATAGGTGTCACAAGCTGAAATATCCTGTCTCCAAGATCAAATAGAGAGATGTCAAGTGTGATCTAGAAATTGCCGCGTCAACAAGTACTTTAGCTAGGACATTTGGAGGCCACAATACATCACGACTCAAAAAATCTTTAAATTTTTCTCTATGCTCCACAAAATATTTATTACACCTAAAAAATATTATTTTTACTATAGCTGATATAGGCAAGCCACATAGTTTTAAAAAACCTCATTAAAAACCTTTAACAAATTCGTGGTTGTATTGCCATAACGATGACCACTGAAATCATATGACAATGCTCATTTTTTTAGGTTCAACTTCTAGCCATGCTCTAATTACATCATTAGTCTCCACCAAATCCTCATATAAAATGTCAAACTCATGTTTAGAAGGATTTGTACACATCTTATATAACATATTTTTCAAGACAACATTTTTTAACTTAGTGTTGAAGTTACTCACAAAGTGTCATGAACAATATCGATGATACCTAATAGGCTTGGGAAAAATATATGCCATAGAATTCTTAATTGACACTTGTCTATTTGATATAATACATAACCTAGTGCGACCACCGATCACATACTAATGAAGCAAATCTAAAAACCAACTTCAATTATTGTCCATCTTTTTTTCGACAATAGCAAAACATAATGGATAAACTTTATTATTTTCATCATAAGCAACTGCAACCAACAACTTTGCCTTGTACTTACCATAAGGGTGAGTACCATCAATACTAATTAGAGGACAATAATATTGAAACCCATCAATTGGAGCACCAAATGCCCAAAATTCATTTTATGATCCCAAATGACAATTGTTCTTAGATGTGAATCTCTGATGGCCAGTAGCATTCTAGGTAAGTTTTGAAATGAATTTTCATGTGTACCAAATAATCACTCCAATATTTTTTGTTTAGTCATCCATGCCTTTTAATAGAAGACTTCATGTTCATAATTTCTCTCCATGATACCTTGAATTGATACATCATCATACTTAAATCCTTCTTTACAATTCTCAACATCACCTTAGCAATTAAAATCTGAGTCAATCTAACGATGGCGTTGCAAAACAAGAGGGTTCCAACATGTGTGTAGCCCTTTCAATTTTGAAATTTCCTATGAATTAGACCTTTGGTGATATCCCCTATGCAAATACCATTTACAAACTAGTTCCTGAACATATTGTAACTAGACATAAGTTTTAGTTGAATAATAGACCTTCTACTGCAATGAATTCTTTATATGCCACCACTTTACTACATGAATACATTTATACTTGTCTCTAAATTTCCTTCCGACCTCCAATTTATCAATTGATAAGCCCAAATGCCTACAACTATTAGCCCAATCATTGCATCCATATTGTTCATCCACACTCACAACCTTAAATTTAGAAGCACGAAGAGTCATGTATTGATTAATAGGTTCAACTAACTCAACATCCCCATCACCCTCATCCTCCCCATCTTCCTCCTCAACCTCAACTCTATCAATGTGATAGTCATCTTCATCATCACTTGGTTTAGATTCTCCATAGCAATATGGAGTAGATGTTATACCCAATTGAGGTTTTATATTAACAATTTCCTGCACCAATATTTGTCTACTTGCATTACTACCTAACTTACATGGACCAACTGATCATGATGCCTGTATGATTCTCTAAGAGTTACTTGGAACCCAGGTTAACTCCATACTAAAAGAGTTTCCTCGTCTAAGTCTACTATTCAAGTAAAGCTCAAACATATTTATCACATTAATCCTCACAAACCTAAATATTGAATTCACATTTCCATTACTATAGATTGGTTTGCCGACATAATGAGCTTGATTGATCCCGATTTGCAATATCCTCCAATTAATTTCAACTTTTATTTCAAATATATTCCAGCCAAGTCGATTACATAACATTCTAGACAATTCGTTAAGGGACATGTGTAATGAAGGAGTTAGGAACTCATGGCTTCCTTCATTATAAGTGATACCATTATTGATATTAACAATAATACCACCATGAAAGTATAATATTCTTAAATTACCAAACATTCCGTCAAACAATACAACAAAACATAATTCTAATTTATTAATATCTTGGGATTAATCAAAGTGCATAATTTATCAACAAAACCATAACGATAATATAATCGGCTAAAATCCAAATTCATCAAATTAATCGGCGAACACCTACATTCATCAAATTTCGCTACCATAAAAAATTGGATTAATTAAAGTGCATAATTTATCAACAAAACCACAACAGTAATATAATTGGCTAAAACCCAATTCATTAAATTAATCGGTGAACATCTACATTCATCAAATTTCACTACCATAACAAAATTATCAATCAAATTCATGTATTTCATAGCTAATATTATTATTTTATATGTAATTTAGTATAATCCATAATTTAACCTAAATCAACACTAACTCTAACAAAATAATTTTGTTAATTCACAATTTAATTAACCTAATCTCTAATTCAAAACCCTAACATTGTATGAAATCAAATTAATAAACATTAGCATAAATTACATCAAATTGATAAAGAAAAAGTGTTCAATATACCTCTAAATGTATAATATAGGTGGTGATGGTGACCGGTGGTGGCTGTTTTGGCAAAAAATTAGTTGAACCGCGGTGGAAAAAGAGAGAGAGGGGTGGCAATCCAGGGGAGGGATGGGTGACCTCATGGTGTTTTGGGAGTGTTTCACAGTGGAAAGAGAGAGAGAGGAAGGTCGCTGAGAGTGGGGAGAGGGGACGGTCAGGTTGCTGTTGGGAGAAAGAGAAAGAGGAGGAAAGAAGAAGAGAAAAGGAAAGAAAGAGGCTCTCTAGGTATTAATTTTGAATAAGGTAGCAGATGCCATCCACAACTTGCATGTTGCAAATGGCAACTGCAAAATAAGAGTCGTAGATGGTATTTGTGACACGCATGTCACAGTTGTCATTGGCGACTCGTATAACCATATTATATTTTCAAATATTTTCTCTACTATGTTGCTTTACTATTTTTTTAACTATGCTAAAAGAAAATCTCTAGACCGGTTAGTAATTGAGTTTTTTTATTTTATTTTAATGTTATCATTTAGGATTCAAATTAATCAGAAGATTGTAATAAATTTTTTTTATATATAAATACATCATTTTTTATATAAATAACATTTAAAATTTTAAAATTGATTTAGAGTGTAAAATCTAATTTGAGGATATCTTTATTTTAAGATCCAAGCAAGAAGCATTAAAAAAAGGAGAGAGAGATATGTTGATCTGTTTCTCTTGATTGCTCCATGTATTATACGCACAATAGATTTGATCCATCATATTACATTTTCACACCCTCCCGTGTAAGATGAAGGCAAATTAAGACGAAATTGGATCATATAAAAGATTAGACTGAGAGGGTGTCCCCTGTTTGAAACCAAAAATAACCAAATTTCTTTTATGACAAGATCCCCACGACGATGCTGTGGAAAAACCTGAAAAGGGATTTTTATAAGGTTTTATGGATTAAAGTAGGTAGACAAATATTAGAAAGAAGAGTTTTTTTTTTTCCTTTGTTGAGTTTTCGCAATCATGTCTTGACAAAAATTCGAAAGCTCATGTGTGTTCATGTAGTCAAAGCATCAATATGTGCTTTCGGTAAAGATTGCAGTTCAAGCAATGATGCTTTCCTGACTTAGCTAGATGCCATCAAAACCCAAACTTACCTGCCAACCAGACATTTAAAGTCATATATGCTTTCAAGACTGCTGGTCTTTATTTAGATGCCAGAGTTTTGCACGCAAAGAATGCTCTATTAAGGGCAATCAATTGACGGTTAACCCTTTCTTGCAAAATCCATGATTGTTACCACCGCTACCTTGCATAAAGAAAACCCAGTTGAAACTTGAAACTTGAAATGGTGTGCCACACACATAAGCCTATATTTAGAACCCACAACAGGTGAAACTAGTGTTTGAGGGTTATAGCATATTAATGGAGCCTGATCCCTCTTCTCTAGATCATATATCAAATATGGATTCCAAACTAGTGTTTATTTTTTTCACAATGGAGTCCACAATCAGTCAGAATTAAATTAATCTACAAGTTCTGAAGAAATGCAAAAAGGTTTGATCCTTTAAGACCTATATGTACTTAAACTGATTGTGCTCTGGAGCAATCAGGGCAGCAAAACCGACCTCTAGCTTGACATTTAGAGTATCTAATGGTTTTCACCTTGGAGTCGCCACCAGAAGGCATAGAACGAAGCAAAAATTAACTGTGAGAATGGCATCCAACTATGTTGAGAAAAAAACAAACAGGACAAGCAGAAGGTTATGATATTTGAAATCATAATAATGGTCATGATGCACAAAATAAATCACAATTAAAATTATATTCTGAGGCATCTGAGAGTAGAGTGATCCAGTATGTTTGCATTAAAGAGAGATCATCTACATTGCAATTCTCTACACAAATTGCCAGCTCAAATTGCTCTCACAGCATTTATATTAAGCATAATTGATATCCACTAGAAAAAAATAGAACTTTTGTATAATTCAACCACAGAAAGATCCTACAGTTGAGTTGATCCTATAAAATGCAGAGACTGAAAATGGATAACAGAACTTAACTAGAGCACAGTTCCAATTCAAGTACCTATTGACTTAACAAATACAAAATAGTTATGAAAGCCTGAGTTAGCATTGTTAATTTACCAATCTAAAAGGTACAAGACCATTTATATATAAAGTAGAAATTAATGTACTCAACGTTGCTGAATAAAGAGCCAAAAACTTCAAGCGTGGAAGAACAAGACATGAGCATTTTCAGTCTTCCTACTGACAATGGCTCATCTCTCTAACAAGATTCTAGATTCAGGTTTCCATTTAAGTTGTAAGGGCAACAAAATTACGGCCCATAAGATACTAGCTGCAGAATTGTGTTAAAAACTCAATCTTCGATAATTTTCATCAAGTACACAATAACTGCCATCCTGAACTATTTTTTTTCGCTTCCAATAAGTTTTAATCCTCAATCTAGTATGCTCTTCTCTACAGGAAGAGAAACACTAAGCTATGCATGCTATTCTATCAGGTGATATCAAGCTTTCAAAAAATAACAAAGACATGCAAAACTTACAACTTTGATAAATCTTCAATCTTCCATTGCACACTTACCAATTTGTACAGTGACCCAAATTGGCAAAACATAAAGAAAACAAAATGGACATAACTAAAATCCTATTCAAACTCAAAAACAGACAAAAAAAAAAACACTATCTTACAAACATTTTAACAAGGTTGTAGCAATCAGAGGTAACAATTCTTAGAAGAGGTAACTTAACTTGGTGTTATGCTAAAAATAATAAAAGAAAGTGAAAAGGTTTGGATATATATATATATATATATATATCTTTTTTGTTTTTTTACCTTCTTTGTGAAGCAGAAATGAAAGAATCAATCTCGGGGGCAGAAATGGTTGCCCATAAAAGCAAAGCTCCAACCCCAAAACCTGCTATTTCACTTGTTTTATCATCAGCAGGTGTTAAATGTATAATACATCTTAGGTTTTGGGCAGACAAAGTCTTATTAGCTCAGATGGTTGGAGCTTCATGCTAGTATTGCGAAGATCGCAGTTTCGAAACCTGTAAGGGCCATTTCTGATAATTTGTTTTTCTTTTTGGGTTTGGCATAACGTATTTAGTGGCCTGATTTCAAGCCCATGTAAAAAAGCCCCCGTTTAAATCTCAATGGAAGTTTTCATACAGTTAGCTCATGGACCTTAATTAATTTTTTTAAAACATGGAAAAAAGTGCTTAGGCGACGATGATGCTTTTAAAAAATTGAACAGTCAGTTTAAACATTAATTAATTTGATGATATGATAAAAAGTAGGTAAAAATAACAACAAATAATAATAATAAATAATATTCGGACAAGTCAAGCTTAGTTAATTCATGAAAGTCTTTATCTAGCACAAGAAATCAAAATACCTGAATAGAAAAAGAAAATCTGAAAAAACCAATTATAAAAATAGACTTAAAAAAAAATCTAAACCAACCCAGTTTAATTTTTAAAACTCGTGACCTCAAAGGTTATAAAATCTCAATCAATAAAATGTTGAGGAATGAATAAAAAAAAAGTTTCAATAAAAAAGGATTAAAATAAAATAAATAGCAATTAAAAAAAATAAAAATCAAATCTGACATAAAATAAATGAATTAAAATATTGAGGAATGCAATTGAAAAGATAATTTAATTAAGAGAATGATTAAAAAAATTAACAATGAAAAAGATATAGACTAAATCTGAAAAGTAAAAAAATAAAGGAGGATTAAATTGAAAGAAAATTCTAAAAGACCACCAATACAAAACTTGACTTTTTTTTGTCACACATGCCGCCTAGGAATGGAGGCGATGTCACGAGGATTAAAACACTGTCGTGGAAGCCGGAGTTTAGTCGGTAGACAATGCCATAAATGCCATCTAAAAAACACTAGAGCACCCATCTGTGTTTATATTTATGTTATATATGTCTAAATACTAAATTGCCCTTGATCGGACTTGGTAATTACAAAAAAAAAAAAAAAAACCCAAGAGGAAAAGATAAGAAAAATCTCCTTCACCCAAGAAAAAGACAATTTTAATTTAAGGGTAGCATGATAATTTTATTATGCACTTAAAAGAAAATAGTTAAAAGTGCCTCTGCCTCACAGTTCATTAAGTATGTCAGTCATTTAATTGTGTAAAAAAAAATGAACACTTTACCCTTGCTACCAAGGTCATTTGTGTTATGTTTTAAAAGGCAAAATCAAAATTTTAGTTTAGAGCAACACTAAAAGGACTACAATAAATATTCTATCCCTTTTAGTTTCTTTTAATAATGCTATAAAGAGTAGATAACTAGGAAACAAATATGATACCATATATCAAAAGGAAAAGATAATTAATTGTTGATTGTGAAATTACTGGTGACATCTTTGAGTTAATTGAGATTATATGTGTGTAATGGCATGGTCTTTGTTAATGGTCATGTACCAATTTGTTTTGCTCTTTAATTGTGAATTTGAAGGCTAATTTAGGTTAATTTGTTATGGAATGGTGAAATTAAAAGAGAGGGGATCAAAGTTAAAAAAAAAAAAAAACAGAGAGAATGGGTACCTTTAAAAAGTTTGGGTGAAATGTTCATTGTAGTCCCGAAACTATCTCAATTATAAATATTTGGTCCCTTTAATTTTTAAAATTTAAAAACAAAGTCAATTTTGATCCTGAACTTTATTTTTCTTATTATTTGGTTCTTAGTTTAAACGAGGAGAGAAAAAGTGGTTGGATTCTGGATTCTGACATTAGATAGAGAAAATCATTGTTTACACAAATTTCGGCCACAGAAAAGTGTTAATGGTTCATTTCAATGGAGATAGTTTATTCTCGGTGTTCTTTTCCTTGAACTTGCCTGATTTAGTAGATTTGAGCCTGAAAACAATTTTGGTTTCGAGTGAATTGTGGGTTTTAGGCTAATTTTGGGTTGTTTAAGGCCATGAATATGGCTTACAATGTTTATTCTAGGTATTTTTTTTTTTTAGGTTTTCTTAGTCAAAATATAGATGTAAATGGTTTTTTTGTCTGAAATCTCACAACCAAATTTCTAGCGACCAAAGGTCATTGGGATCTGGGCAGGCGAGGCGTCAATTGATTTTTTTTAAAAAATAAAATTAAGAGGCGGATGATAGATTGTCAATCACATAAGAATTTTTTAAAAAAAACTAATAAGGCCCAGATGTGTGGGATGCTTTAGGCCTACACGCTCGAGCCTTTTTCTTGAAGCCTATGAACTTTGGGCCAACCAGGCCCGAGTGACTAGGAATGTTGTCTTTTTTATTTTTTATTTTGTTTTCAAATTTTATGCATCACAATTGGATCTTTATTGATTTTTCTTCTTTATTTTTTTTATTTCATTGTTTAATATTTTGTTGATTGTTAAATTGGCTATATAATTTGTTTCAATTTAATTCTTTTTTTCCAATTGTGTTGATATTTTGTTATTCTCAATTTTATAGTTATTTATTTTATATTAAAAAAATATTATTATTTTTTATCCCAATTGAGTCCACGATACAAGTCACGGGTTTTGCTAGTTAACTTTGATGAAATAGAAATCGAGCTTTATAATTATTATTTTTGTTGTATAGATAGTTCTTAATTTATTTAATTAAATATACACATAAATTTTTAATTTACAATTAAAAATTTTTATGTTAAAATACATGTAAAAAATATTATCATATTGAAAAAAAATTATTCAACTCATAATAAAGCACAGGTCAGATAGCTAACGATAGTACTATAAAGAGTAGATACCATATATCAAAAAAAAAAAAACATTAATTGTTGACTATGAATTTAGTAATCACATCTTCGAGTTCATTGAAAGACATAAACTTTTTAATTTACAATTAAAATTTTTTATGTTAAAATACATTTAAAAAATATTATCATATTGAAAAAAAAAATTATTCAATTCATAATAAAGCATAGGTCAGATAGCTAATGATGATCCTATAAAGAGTAGATACCATTTATCAAAAGAAGAAAAACATTAATTGTTGACCGTGAAATTAGTAGTCACATCTTCAAGTTGATTGAGATTATATGTGTGTACTAAGTTAGACATTGCGTTGTTTCATATATGCAATTTTAGATTTCTTCCTTAGAATTTAATTTAATCGTTATAATTGTAATGGTAAATGATTTATCCAGTTTGAGTGTTTGGGTAAAAAATTGTTATTGGAGGATTTCTCCCACCCAAAATAATTTTTTGATTATCCAATTACATTTTATTTGAATTGAATTCGGTTAACCTCATTTTTTTCATCCAAAATTCTTGTATAAGTTTTAATTACCTAGATAAACTTAGGCTCTATGATTATTTTGACTATACAAAATTAGGTTTAAGAAAAATTACAAGCACATTAGTTTTAAAAATTTGTCAAAAAATAAGTTTATAAACAAACAAAAAATATAATTTGAGTAACCCATTTTTTTCATATTTTACCTAAATTACTCATTTTTTAAAATTTTAAAACATTTATTATCCTAATTAGTTCAAATAATTCTTTTTTTTAATAGTGCTCAACCCTAGATATTTGTGTTGGTTGAAAATGAAAATTACTAAAAATGTTTCTCAGCTATACATATGTTTGGTTCCTTTTTAGGAATTCATGAGAAACTTAAACAAATTTATCTTTTTCACCTTAAAACTTATAATATCTAAATTTGAATATATTAATTTTTTTTTGTTTAAATAATGATATGAAGACATTTAACATTGGAAACTGTTTATGTAAATCCCGAGATAAAATGAACATTATAATATAATAGAAATTAAGGTGTAATGCAATGAAATAAGAAAAAGAAAATCAAAGTTTAAGGTTTAGTTAAGGGTCAAATTGAAGAATCTCAAAACCAAGGACCAAAGTACAAAAGATATGTAAGTTTGGGGACCAAAATCAATCAAAATCAGGGGTTAATTTGAAAGAAATTGAAATTTTAATGGTTAATAGGGGTCAGATTGAACAAATTAGAAACCAAGGACCAATAAAAAAAACGCTCAAGTTAGAGAAGTCAAATCAAGGTTTCTAGGGGTGCGATTGCAAAAAATAAAAAGTTTCAAGGTAAATTGAGGGTGTATATGCTATAATTGAAATAATATAGACCAAATTAAAGTTTGCAAAATCTCAAGTACAAAACCTTAATTTCTAGGGTTTAATATGAACGACATATCACTCATTTTTAATGAAGAGAACGAGTGACATGTCGTCTAGTCCTTGTTTGTCATCTTTTTCAACCCAAAAGGTTGCTCGAGTTGCCACCTTCAGGTGAATGAATGTGGTATTTTCGATCACCTTAGAGGCTCAAACCACCACCAATGGATTGAGAAACACCTCCTCTATAAAGATTTGTTATCCTCATCGCGTATTTATACCTACTTTGGTTTATGAACTTAACAACATCTTATCCATGATCAGCTTCCCTTGCATTTGACAATTTTAAACTGATTGAGAGCTCACTTTCTAATCAATGAGTGTGAAGTTCTAGACCTCAAAATCAGATGAGATTTGATCCCTATGGTAAATATGCATTCCCTCTACAAAGATCAGTTACTCCTATCCCACGTTACATCTAGTTTTTCATGATGATCTCTCTAAAGTAGTTCACTCAATCAGACTTGATTGAAGAAGAAAACCACCATGATTGTTTAAACTTTGTGGATACCTTCTATTGACAGGTTTAAGCTCACAAAAAGACAAAAAGAACTAGAATGCATCTTTTTAATAAGGTTAGAAGAGAGAATGAGTAAGAATCTTCTCTAACAAACTCTTACCAAAACCACCATGGTTTTGCCATTTTTGGTTTTGTTTAGCTTATAAAAGGTTGTTTTTGAGCACACCAAAAGAGGAGGTCTGTAAAAATTATAGAGAAAAAAAAAAGAAAATGCAAAAAAAAATCAATAGAATACATAAAATAGAAGAAAAGGAAAGATAACAAATATTGTGTTTTTAAAAAAGAGAGGAATATATATCAATCTGAGATTGAAAAAAAGTTAGAAATCAAGAGGAAAGAAGTAAAGAATCCATAGAAGGAATCAACTTTCTCATTACTAGGTAAACCTTCAAAGTTTTATAAGGGGGTGGAGCTCAATGAATATACCGCCTCCCTCTTTATTTTTATCTTTTAAATTACTATTTATGATGTTTGTTATACACTATTTGAAGTTGCTTATTACTTTAGAGGCCATGATTATTTGTTTTGGAATGTTTAAACATGCTTTGAATATATCTTGTATATGCTCAAGTTTTATTTATTGCTTTGTTTTGATGTGTTAGAATATGATTATGGAATGACAAATGTTAGAATAAATGTTTTGATGTTGTTTTTGTGTGCTTTGATGTTAGGTTAATCTTGTTTAAAGTTATGACAATATGTTTTAGGTTTTTTTATTTTTGCTTTGGATTAAGCTATTTTAGGTTAGTTTCTGAGTTTGCACAAGTTGTAAGCATGTTGTTTGAGCTTCAAGATAATGACATTAATCAATGGAACAATGTTTATACATAGAAGTATGTGTTTTGGTTGCTGTACGTAGCATGGATTTTGTTTACTATTTTTTTCTTATTTTTTTTTTGTTTTGTTGAATGGTATAAATCGGTTACGGGAATATGTTTAAGCTACGGTTGCTAGGCTTAGGATATTTTCTGGGCTCATAGTACTTGTGTCTTGGTTGGCATCTTTTTCTTCATTTTCTAGGTAATTCTGGGTTTTCTAGGTAGTGTTCTTGGAAAGAACATTGCCTTGATTCCATGATTTAGACCAATTTTTGGTCAAACTCTTTGCACTAGCATATTCACATGACACCTTTAGCCAATAATCTTG
This sequence comes from Populus simonii, assembly GCA_007827005.2. NCBI lineage: Eukaryota > Viridiplantae > Streptophyta > Magnoliopsida > Malpighiales > Salicaceae > Populus > Populus simonii. Next base: position 684,978 of record CM017467.2, read on the forward strand.
GGTTTTTTTTTTTTTTATTAATAACTTGTTTTTCAGTGTTTTTATCTTAGAGTTTTGGTTTTTGAACCGAGACCTTCTCTAACCAAATTATGCTAATTGAATGATAATTGAAGTGAATAGATGCTAAATGTTTTTATCCCTTCATGATTTCCAACCTCCCTATATCTTAGAATTTGTTATATCTAGTCTGAAATCAAACCCACATTTCTGGGTTCTTTTTTATGGTGTTCTTCGTTAGATTCAAGCAAAAAACTCTTATTTGATCTTTGTTTGTTTTGTTTCTATTTTGAGATATGTTTATGGGTTCGGGCTAGGAAGCCTAGCTAACGTGCCTGGGTTGAGCCCATTCCTGAGTTAAGGGTATGTTTGGCTAGTCAAGTTTTTACCAAGGAAAAAACATTTTTTGTGTTCTTAAAGCGTGTTCGCCAAATATAGCCTTAAGATAATTTTTAAGCCTCTGATTTATAGTTAAGGGTGTTTTTGGCAAACACGCCTTAGTAATTTTTCAGCAAGGTTTATATTCTCATTTTTTGTGCTTTTGGCAAACAATCCCTCAAATAATTTCCAAAAATTCTAAAAATTTTCAAGGACCATTTTAAAATTATTTATAGGTCCTTCGCATATTTTTTCAATCATTTTGCTTAATATTGAGGTTGTAGACTTAGTATTAAAAATACCTGTTTTTCTCTAAAATTTCAAAAAAAAATCGAATAAATTTTCTTCATTTAAAAAATACAAAAATATGATTTATTTTGTGTGCATATGGCCAAATTCTAAAAAAAATTATGCATATTTTAGGGAAAAAAATTGCATTTTATCACACTAAAAAATATACAAAAAATCAATTAATAGGTATCACAAAAAGTTTGAGATTATCCTTTAGAATTTGGTCAAAATTTCAGAAACACCATAAAAATCATTTTGTTTATTTAATTTTTGTGATATATATTTTACTGTTTTTTTTTTTTTGGACTTTAGAATAGTTAGATTTTATTCTGATAAGATGAGGACTTTCTTATTGAGAAGGACTTTTCTTGAACTTTAAATAAACCAATGAATATAAACACGACCTTAGAAAAAACAATCAGTCAACAACGCAGCTTATCTTAGGTAGGATGCATTAGGGATGATGCGTCTTTTCCATGCATAACTAGTCACCTTACCTAGACTCTCGCATACCATTAGGTTTTCTAGTGATCATAATACTAGGTGGCAACTCCTAAACCTTATTAATAATATTTTTATGATTAACCCCAACACATCTAAAACCCCCTCGATCCAGGAGCCATACCCACCATTTGATGTCATGACACTTGGGATGAGATGAATCCCTTATAAGTAAGAGATTTATGCTTAGACATTATTCTAAAGAATTGTATCAAAGGTTGAGAGTTTGAGTCAAGGTATAAAGAGTGTTGATGAGTATTTCAAGGAGATGAAACTTATTATGACTCAAGCTAATGTTGAGGATGATATGGAGGATACTATGGTTAGATTTATGAATGCCCTTAATCGTAATATAGCTTATATTATGGAGTTGGAGAAGATGATGCATATGGTTATGAAGGTGGAGAAACAATTTAAACAGAAGGGTACCAATTGACAAAGCCAATCATTAGACCTTTCAACACTTTGGAAATCCAATTGGAAGGCTAAAAACTGGGGTAGTCCATCACAACCAAATAAAAAGGGTAAGGTTGTATACCCTAGAGAGATGAGATACACCTTGACCACTGTTAAAGGTAACAATGTTACTTCTACTTCTCGTAACTATGATATTAAATGCTTTTATTTTCTGGATTTTGGTCATCTTGCTTCATAGTGTCCAAACAAAGAGTAATGGTTATGAAAACTAATAACGAGGTTGAGACCGATGGGGAGGACAAAGAGAAGAAGATTCCACCATTGGAGGATGATGATGATGTTTGTGTTAAGTATCCGGTTGAGGGAGAAGATTTATGGTAAGGAGAACACTGAATATGCATGTCAAGATAGATGATTTGAAAGGTCAGAGGGAGAACATATTCCACATAAATGCTATGTTTAGAATAAGTTATGTAGCTTAATTATAGATGGTGGTAGTTGTAATAATCTAGCTAGTATTGAATTGGTGAAAAAGTTGCAGGTGCACACTGCCAACATCTCATACCTTATAAATTATAGTGGTTAAATAATAGTGATAAAGTGAAGGTGAATAAGTAGGTTTTGGTTGTGTTTTCTATTAATAAATATTGTGATGAAATGTTAGGTGATGTTGTGTAAATGCAAGCTAGTCATTTGTTGTATGGTAGATTATGGCGATATAATAAGAGAGCTATGCATGATAGAGCGATAAATAGATATTTTTTGAGATGAATGGAAGACATATAACTCTTGTATCTTTGACACCTGAAAAAATATATGAGGAGCATCTGAAATTGAAGAAGGGAAAAATGGTTGAAAAAGAGAGCTTGTATAATAAGAGGACCTTCTTTGCTAACAAGATTCTTCTTGGATTTAATGATGATGTTATTTTTTGGTTTGGTATTGATTTGTCCATGATATAGATTCAAGGTCAAATCTTTTTAAAGAAGGGAAGGATGATACGAATAACGTGAATCACGTCAAGTTCAAATTTGGCCTTCAAATGTCTGCTGACTAGTTTTGCAAGATTAGACATATCTCTCAAAACGTATGTCGGATCGAGCTAAACTTTTACAGGGACATTATAGACATATGGGACTACATTTTGATAAATATTCAAGTCAAATAGAGTTCAAGAACATATTATTTTAGAAGGTCAAAGTTACTAAACAAATCTTGTCAATTATGCTAAACTAGACCTATGTATACTATTTGGCACATATCTGCAACTAAAGGTGAAAATTTAATGTGATTCAAGTTGGGATGGGAAATAGACATCTCAATCTTTCATACCATATATGATAAGCCCAATAATTCATCCAAACGGGAGAGAACAGCATGTTTAAAATAAGAACTTAAAACTGCAAAAAAAAAATACAAAAATTAGAGATACGGGCTATATGAAGGAATTTTAGTATGGAGACTTTGTTTTTATTATCCTATTTTATTTATTTATTTATTTTTAAATAATTATTTTTAATTTGGGTTTGTTTTAGCCCATTATATTAAGGGTTTATTTTATTATTGGACTTATGTTAGTTGATTACTAGTTTAGGCCCATTAGCTTACAACCCAAGAGGGATCTATTAGGGTTAGTTACAGGAGACTATATTATGTTTTTTAGCTGCGAATTTCAGCAAAAAGTTGAAGAATAAACATGAGTTTTATTCTTATTTGTTTGTGGGAAAACAACCTTTCTTTGCAAGGATAAAAATCGTACATTGACTTAACAAAAATTTTATCTTTGTGGCGTCATTCGCATACTTAGGGTTCTTTGATACAAGGTGATATCTGGGTCTAATTCTTTTTCCAATACCTTTGGTGTTAGGTACAGGGTTACTTCTAAGTTATGGTTCTATTAAACCTGATTGTCATCTTTTTGGATTGTTATCTACGTCGTTGGGGATTGCTTGACAACATGATCAAATTATTAGATAAAACTCTAATAATAGTGATATTAATTGTTATCTAACAAATCCACATATTAGAGACTATTTCAAGTTCTCCGTGGAGCTCAAGATGGCATGTCCACTCCAAGGATGAATTACATGATTGGAGTAGCTGCCGCATTTTATTTTATGTTAAAATCAAAGGCTTAGACTAGATGCTTATTATGCAAAACAATTTAAGAAAAAAACGAAAACAAATTCAGCATAGACGTCCGTTTGTTAATATTAATATTTGTTGTGGTTAAATAAAATGTAAACAAACTTAAATATAGTGAAACTAACTCCTTGATTGATGGATGATACTTACCATAACATTTGTCTCCTTTTATCTTATCTTCATTAGTAACATTGTCAACTATTGAAACCAGGCATCGACGACTGCTTTATCAAGTATCAAGTTAGTAGTTACTATTACTATTACTGAAGAAAAGGTTAGGTCTCCTTCAACGTAAAGTAGAGCTAATTTCATAATGATTAATGTTAAGACAAAACCTTTTTCTGTTTTGTAATCATTTGTTTCCACCACATCTTTTGAAAGTCAATGACGAGATAGTTATTTAGCACAATATATATATATATATATATATATATATATATATATATATATATATATATATATATATGAGGATTTCATAATTAAAAAAGAGATAAGTAGGTGCCCTATTACAAAGCTTACACTAACATTTTATATATTGATACTAGCTATGTGGCTCCTCATGGATTATATATTTTTCTTTAGTAAAAAAATAAATATTTAGGCTTTTTAAATATGTTTTTAGCTATAAAAAAATATTCATAATCATAAATTAAAATGTTTATAAATGCATCTTATTATATAAATTGATATTTGATCTAGAGATAACTAAGATTAAAATATTTGATTATAAATTGAAATGTTGTGCATTTAGTTGTGTTTAACACCTTTATTTTTCAAAATAAATTTTTTATTTAATCAAACAGTTGTTTGTGCCAATAAAAAAAAAGTGTTAATGAAAGCAAATGGAATAAAATTATAAAGCTCAGTTATAAAACAACTCTACGTTAAAAAATAATTAAAAAAATGTTTTGGGTAAATCTGGGTTAACCCGCTAACCCTGTGATCATGAGTATAAGATTAGGATAACCCTATAGAAAAAAAGGTGAAAAAAAAAACAAAGCTTAATTCCCAAAAAAATTATATGTTGAATGATTAAATTAAAAAAATTAAATTTTGAAAAGGACCTAAAAAAATACCAAAGTCAACTCATGTTAACCTTCAAAACTCATTACCACAGTCATGAGGCCTAGATTGACAGCATAGAAGGCAAAACTAAAAATATAACAAAGCAAAATTCTCATTAAAAAAAATATAAAGAGATGAAACTAAAAAAAATAAAAAAGTAAAGAAAAAAATAGATTCAAGTTAACCCAGGTGAACTTACTAACCTATCAAAGATGTAGGATTGGAATAACCCTATAGAAAAGAAAGTGGAAAAAAAACATGAAGATCAGTTCCAAAAAAAATAAAATATTGAAGGATGAAACTGAAAATAAATCAATTTTATAGGACCTAAAAAAATCAAAGTCAACCAGTGTAAACCTTTGAAACCCGCAACCTAAGTCATGAGGCATATCAGGCAAACAAACAAACAAAAAGATGCAAAATGCCCAATAAAAAAAGATGAGGGATGAAATTGAAATAAATGCAACAAAAAGGATCCAAATTAAAACAAACAATATTAAAAAGAATGAGGACCAAATTCGATGTAAAAACAATTGAAATAAATTGTTAGGGATGAAACTAAAATAAAATTCAATTAGTAAAAGAAAAATAAATTAAAAGAATGAGGATCAAATTGGATATAAAAATTAAATTAAACCTAATGTTTAGAAATAAAATTGAAAAAAAAATCAAAAGAGACCAAATTCTACATAAAAAATGAAATCATATGCTGGGGATGAAATCGGAAAAAAATCAATTAGTAAAATGAAAAAAAAATCAAAAGAGCGAGGAACACACTTGATATAAAAATCAAATTAAACCAAATGATTAGGGATGAAATTGAAGAAAAAAAACAAATTAAAAGTAAATCAAAAAGCAATTAAAAGAATGAGGACAAAATTTGATACAAAAGATAAAAGAGAGGACACCATCGTACTTTGGCAATGAGAAGAGAGAAAAAACAGAGAGAAGTAAAACACCCATCAGAGTCCAACTACCGTTATGCTGCATACACTTGCCACACCACCGAAGAGAGGACATCGTCGCATTTCCAACACAATCGAGAAAGGTGATGTTTTTACCAAACATTGTGTACATTTCGCTTGAAGGGCGCAGACGAAGTCCACTTCCTAGCGCATACCAAAACTTTCTTTTTTAAAATTTATATGACTAAAAGACCAAAATGCCCTTTGTTCACCTAAGTATAATGAAGAAACCAAAAGTCAAAGACGAAAAAGGCCCTTGTATAGAAGGTTTAATTTTTGTTTTGTTTTGTAAGGTTAGTTATATAATTCAAATATTCATTGAAAAACAAAACGGCCATAAAGCTCCTGGACCAAAGTTTATTTTTATTTTCCATAAAGGTTATTTTATAATCTTATTGTTTAAAAAAAATTAAAAAATACCTCTCTAACCCCTATGAATTTGAAAACAAAAAATGTATCCCTTCGAAAAGACCATAATGCCCAATTGAATGCAATGTTTTTGTGGAGAGGACAAAATAGAAAAAACATAGTGGACATTTACAATATTTTTCCCATAGCTTTTAGATTTTCAGTTAATGTTTTCTCTAAACAACTAGTATCTCTTTTTTACTTACAAGAATGTTTTCTCTCAAATTACAATGGAAAAAAAAAAAGCTTAACCGAATAGTCAAAGGGTCTAATAATATCCAAATACAAGATGAGCGAGTTATACAAATTAAATATGATTTGGTTAATTCCTAGCCCCTACACTTACTTTGTCTACAAATAATAAGAGTGAAGTTTTTGTTAGCAATTAAGTTTTTTATCGGATTAATCAATCCAAAAGTAACTATTAGTAAAATATTTAATGATTATTAAAGATAAATAAGTCTTTATTAATAAATTAAATATATTTTCATGAATAAAGTTAATGTCTAGTGTAACAAACTAATTGGTTGTAAGGCATATATACTAACAATCTCTCATTTGCACTAAAGTTAATCACTCATGTATCAAATACTATATCACTTAACTTAATGATAATGATTTTACTGGGCAATGGCTTAGTAACAGGATTTACAAAATTCTCTTCAGTCCATACTAACTCTATCTTTACATCTTTTATTTCTATGATTATTTAATCAAATGGAATTGTCTATGTATATTTTTGGATCATTTATGATATCTTGGTTTCTTTACTTGTGCAATGGCTCCATTATTGTCATAGTACAGGGCTACTGGATCAACAATACTGGGAACTACACCTATTTCAGTAATGAACTTCTTGATCTAAACAACCTCTTTTTCTCCTCGAACGTAGAGGTGTACGTAGTTTTAGTTGTAGAATCTATATTGGACTTTTATTTGGAACTTTTCCAACTTACAACACCATTATTTAGAGTAAAATATAAGTAGATTAAATTTTTTATTTTCAATATCTTATTGAAAACTAGCATCCAAATAATCATGAATTACTAGTTCATCTCTTTCATAGACTAGAAAAATGTTCTTAATTTTTCTTAAGTATTTAAGAATATTTTTAACTATCTTCTAGTAACTCTCACTTGAATTAGATTGGTGTTTACTCATTATGCTCAAAGCATAAAATACATCTAGTCTTGTATATATCATCACATACATTATAAATCTTATATCTAAAGTATGTGGAGTCATTTCCATCATATCTCTCTCAATTTGTGTTTTAGGGCACATATCCTTGGAGAGATGTATCATATACGAAATAAGTATTCTCTTTTAGATTCTTTCATGATAAACCATTTAGTATCTTATCGATGTATGTGTATTGAGAAAATACAACAAACATTTTTAGATCTATCTTTTTAGATATTTATTCTTAGTATATAGGTTGCTTCTCTCATATCCTTCATGGAGAAATTCTTTGACAACCAGATATTTACTAACTAGAGTAAATAAATGTTGTTTCCTATTAATAATATGTTGTTTATATATAATATTAGGAAAAAAATTTCATTCTCATTAACCTTTATATAATGACAAGTCTCATCTATATTTTTTTATAGAATTAAATTATTTAATTATCTCATCAAAATGGATATTCCAACTCCTTGAAGTTTGCTTAAGTTCATAAATGAATTTTTATAGCTTGCATACTTTATTAGCAAATTTCTTAGATTAAAAACTTTCAATTTGTGTTATATACACATCTTCTTGAAGATTCTCATTCAGAAATATAATTTTGATATATGTTTGTCAAATCTTATAATTATAGTATGTAACTATAGCAAGCAAAATCTTTGTAGATTTTACCATAGTTACTAGCAAGAAAGTTTCATTAAATTCAACCTATTCATCTTTGTTTGTAAACTTTGGTAACTATTATAGATTATATATATTTGTACATTGCTATCCATATTAGTCTTTATCTTAAAAACCCACTTATATTCAACATGTTTTATCCCTTCAAGTAGATTAGCCAAGTCTTATACCTGGTTGGTATACATGGAATCAATTTCATATTTCATGGTCTCGAGATATTTTTTAGAATCAATATCAGATATTGGTTCTATGTAATTGGTAGGCTCATTAAGTATAAGCAACTCATCATTTTCTGCTTCTATGAGAAGTTCATATCTCATTAGTGCATGACGTGTCCTACCAAATCTACAAAGTTTTTATGTTTTTTTAGCTTTAGGCTGAAAATCAAATATTATAGCCTAAGGTTTAGGTTCTATTTAGATGTCAGTTCATGGTTATTGAACTTCTTTAAGTTTTATTTTCCTCTCACAGACTCCTTTCAAGAACAAATTCTTTCTTTTGAAAGGTAGCATATTTTGAGACAAATATTTTTTCTCAATAGGATGATATAAATAATATCCAATAGTTTCTTTTGAATATCCCATAAACTTATATTCATTTGACTTAGCTTTTAGCCTTTTCAGATACAATATGCTTCACATAAACGTCACATCTCAAATCTTTTCTGTATGATAAGATTGGTCTCTCAACATTTCATATCTCATATGGAGTCTTATTAAAAGATTTTGATGGAACCCTATTTAAAAGGTAAGTAGTAGTTTGTAGGGCATATAACCCTAAAAAAAGAAGTTAGAAGGTTTGTATAACTTATCATGGATTACACCATATCCAATATGGTGCAATTTCTCCTTTCAGAAACCTTATTATGTTGTGGTGTTCCATGAGGTGTCTATTTTGAGATAATCACATTCTCTTTTAAATAATCTTGAAAATCTTGGTGAAGTATTCACCGCATCTATCCTATTAAAGTATATCGATACTCTTTCCAATTTGTTTTTCAACTTTATTTCTGAATTCTTTGAATCTTTTAGATGATTTAGATTTTCATCAAATATATATGATCATATCTTATTAATGATCAAACATGTTTATTCATGTATGGAATAAATCATTACTGGTCCATATACATCTATATGTATTATACCTAATAATGCATTAGATCTTTCACTCTTTCAGTAAAGGGTGTTTTGGTCATCTTGCTCAATAAACAAGCTTTACAAGTTTCATATGATTCATAATAAAAAGGATCAAATATCCTTCTTTATATAACTCGGTGATCCTTGTTTCATTGATATGACCTAGTTTACAATACTATAAATAATATGGATATTGATTATCTAATTTGTTCTTTTTGCAATTTATATTGAACTTGGGCATTTTAAGATCAGGTATATACAAACCATTTGTATAAGTACTAGATCCATAACAAACATCATTATTATAGAAGGAACAACATATGCCTTTAATAACAATTTTAAATCCATTTAAAAATAGATACGATGTTTCTAAAAAGTATTAGAATAAAATAACAATTATCAAGCTCTACTATCAGTCTATTTGACAAAGTTAATGCAACAACCTTTGATTCATTACTAACTCTTAGGTCTACTTTTCCTTTATTCAATCACAAACACACATGAAGTAGAAGCTTCAATAAGCTTTTTAGCCTTCACTGTTGGAAGATAATCTTTACAGTTCCTCCTATAGTGGTTTTCCTAGCCATAATGATGACCTTCATCATTCGTGATGCCCCATATAGGCTTTTACGTTTGGAATGCAATACTAAGTTCACGCTTAACTCATAGTCTATGATAAAGCCCTATTGGCTCAATTTCTTAAAATAGTCAATCATTCTCAACACATAAGTGTTCACCAAGAAACTTTATTATCTTACAATGGAACAATTCCTTAAAGGTCTCATACCTCTCAATTATACTAGCTGTATCAAACAATTTTTTAAGATATATAATTATTATACGAACATTCATATTCCATTGTTGTGTTTGAAGTTTAAGTGACATGTTGGCTAACATCACATATTTAGCATACTCATCATCATCAATATGACATTGATATTCACTTTGTACTTTGTATTCAGTGTCCTCATCATAGATAGGCGGAATTTGAGTTTCAAGAACATATAACTTTCTTTGTTGTTTGAGAACAATTATCACATTTTGATACCAGTTGAAGAAGTTTGGTTTAGTCAATTTATTAGCATCAAGTATGCTATGTAGAGATATATTTATTTTACTCATGATAATCTATCAACCTATTCATACAAAGATAATGAGTATTGGTATCATGCATAAATATTTATAACCAAATTTAGATAAAAACTTTAATGATAATTTGGTCTCCCACTACTTTCCTGTAAATTAATAACCATTACTATTAATTTGGGAAATCTCGTTTAGATCTCTTAGTGGGCTAGGATCCCATTTAATTTATATGACCTTAAGTAACTCAAAAAATAAATTAAATTAGATAGATAACATAGCTTATCAATCACATCTTTATGTGACTTCTAGATTAGTTAGGTGACAATTCTTTGAAACATATCATATGTATTTCACCTAACTACTTCATCTAATCTTATGCAATCATAAGCAACTCATCCAAATCATATAAGTTAGTTAAGTAGGACTCGATTTTATAGCATTAAACATATTTAATTAATGGTAACCTTGAGCAACTCAATAAGTTATCCATGAATACAATATAAAATCAAAAGATAACAAATCATGTTCTCAATATGTACTTGATATTTTAATGAGGGATTAATTTTTTTGATTAAGTCTCATTCCATGGCATTAGTGATATATCATACATAACAATTATATATAAACATACAATCCTAACATGCCATTCTAATTTGATGATTATGTACATATCTAAACTAATCTTATCGAGCCATCGAAGGGAATTTGGTGGTCAAAACCTAGGTAGTTGTTGCAAATATTCATAAGTCTTTTGTGAACACCATGGTTCTAGCCTTTTTCATCGTTCTTTCGTCATCTTAGATTATAAAATAATTTTTTCTATCTAAATCCCTACATTTCTAAACAACCCTGGATCATTAAATATACAAAGATTAGATGTTCTTTTCATCTTTTAATAATTAGTTCAAGGTTAGGTTACCACAAACCACAAACCGTTCAAGTGTCTAACCTTCAACAGTAATCCATACGAACCACTAGTGAGAAATCTCTTAAACCCTTTTAGAAGAGAGGGATTGGTATACCTTTGAGTGCTAGCTCTTTTCTTTTATGTTTTAGGTATTTTTGTAATGTACCAGATATAAATCACAATCCTAAATAAAATAGGATTAAACAAATTAATTTATTAAAAATTCAATAATTGATTGATTCGTATTAGAAGATCAAGTATAATGTCTAGCAACCTATCATGATCCCAAAATATTTACAAAAGTCATAACTAGTATGACTTAACTTTTAGTGACCAATTTCTCAGTGTAATTATTATCTCATTATCAATAATGTTCTATTTTAGACACTATATCATGAAGTGTGTCTACTCTGTCAAATCATGTTTGTTCTCAATACCTTAGTCATTGATTATTTGAATAAGATTTGCAACTTTTTTTAAATCTCATTCCACCTTACGCAAGGATTTACAATCAATACTATTTAAGAACAGATGAATAATTTTCCTTAATTCACCTAGGATGATAAATCCTCTGTTAATTACTTAAATACCTTCATATAAGTCATATTATACCCAATATCTACCCATTTGTTACCCTTGATTAGGACAATGTATAGCAGAATCAAAACATAACACTCCCTTTATAAGATAACTTCGTGATCTCAAGTATAAGAATCACTTACATAGTTGTCATGTGAGCCTTTCTATAGATACAAGTGATCTCTCAATATGAAATTCTCATGATGATCAGTTCAGTGCACATGTCATCTGATAAGCACCTACATATTAGTTCTAGGTATCTCTCATACACCAGCTTATGAGAACAATTGTTTCCTTTCATAAAAGAAAGACCATAATATGTATCAGTCTCAACAACTCTAATTAATGTTCAATCTTAATCAAGAATTGACCAGGAATATTTAGAAACAATGCTTTGATGTACTAGGAAACTCATAATTATAACTTTATAATTTTCTTTGCAAAACATTTTGGCCCAAGAACTTTATTTTTACTTTAGATTCATTAATAAAATATTATGTTCATTACTAAAATATTTGGTGAAAATTAAAGATAAATAAACCTTTATCAATAAAATATATATATTTACATGAACAAAGTCAATATCACTTGTAACCACCTGATTGGTTGTACGATATAAACACTAACAATACAAGCTTCAATTATTGTTACTAATAAATCTTCAACTCTAGAAGGGAACGAGAGATCTGTGTTTTGGGAAGGAATGGTCATGAAAAGGGTGAGAACATAGGAGTTCATTTTCTTATGTATGAGAAGAGGACTATATAGCCAAGAAATGTGTAATGTGTTCTCCCAAGAATGGTTGTCATAGAAGTAGGACTATGCTAAAAGAAGTTTAAATGTCCACTTGAAGTAAAAAAGAACCTGCACACGTGAGCTTGGTTCCAGTAGCAATAAAAACCCGAGAAGATAAGTGAATGCTTACTTTCTCTGTTTTCATGTGTACTCCTATTGAGTTAAAATAAGCATGGTTCTTTTGGAAAAGTTCAAGTCATAATAGCATTGAACGAAAAGTTTTTTTATATAATATGGCCAGTCTTTTTGCTTTTATTTTCCCATAGAGTTTCAACATCATTTATTTTGTTGCTATATTTTCTTATAAGATGTGGTAATACCTTAAATTCTCGGGAATTAAGACTATGGGTGAAGTTGGGCATATTAGAAATTTGAGTAGGGAGGCTTAAGCTTGTTATCTTTTTTTCTTTTTCTTTTTGAAAACAAACAGTCTATGGTTATCATTTTACTCATGCTTTCTTTTTTTGATAATAATTACATGCTACTAAATGTAGATTTACTATCGCTTTATAATAATAAAAAATTGTGAAAATTATTATTCTAATGAAATCTCTAATTTTTAGGGAATAATGTAAATTATTTTGTTAAAACTTTTATTCTGACAAAATCTCTTACTTTTAGAAATTAAATCAAAAATTTCGTTAAAACTTTTATTATGACGAGATCTTTTACTCTTAATTAAGGATTAATGTCAAAGATTTTGTTTAAACTTTTATTCTAATAAAATCTCTTACTTTTAGGGATTAATATAAAAATCATGTTAAAACTTTTATTTTGTTGAAATCTCCTATTTTTAGAGATTAAAATCAATTTTTTAGATGTCTCCTATATTTAGGGACTGACCAATTTTTAAATAAATCATGAATAATCTTATAATATAATTAATATAATATACAAATTTAGGAAAACACAAAGCAAACATAACCTTTCACCGGAAAAGATACAATAAGGGTGGTGTCGACTTTTAGAAATTAACATAAAAAATTTCATTAAAACTTTTACTATGACATAATCTTCTACTCTTAATTAGGGATTAATGTTAACCCCTGATGAGTAAACAAAGCTCTTATCCTGGTTTATGGTCAAGCCCGAAAGCCAAGAAAATGTATCCAAAACTCCCCTAAGAATCCTCACAAAACCCAAGTCAGCATGACAGAACATTATAAGATCATCAACAAAGTATAAGTGTGTGATATGGTTATATTCGCTAATGGAACTTAAACCGCACATCTTAAGTAACCTCTCTAAGAATACACCCCAGACCCTCTATGGCCAAGACAAAAAGATAAGGGGAGAGAGGGTCACCCTGCCTAATATTTCTAGAAGACCTTAGAAAACCAAATGTAACAACGCTAACTTTTAAAACATCATACACATGGATAGGAGGATAAAAAGAAGAAAATCCAAGGAATTTTTTTTAAGATAAACAAATCATGAATTACTCACATAAGTAGGTTCACATTATATAATTTAAGTAATAAAAAATATATTACACAAGTTAAACAAAATAAACTATTATACAAATTTACTCATACAAGTCAGAATTTATGGTTAATACATTTGAAAAGAGATTTCTCTATTACTTTATAAACCTAAATGAATACACAAAAGCAACACCAAATGTATAAACTAGAAGGTATGCTGATAAGATAAACCTGTATATAAATTTATAAAAACACTATAAAGTTGATTTAACAATTTAATATATTTAATAATTCATTACACTACACTAACATTTTCTCTTTTTAACAAGTTCACTATCCAAGGTTCTGATTCCAATTAATTCAATAATAGATTTTAACAATTACCCATTTAACAAAGCACAAGTCCTAAACTAGGAAACTGATTCAACCAATCATCCATTCCCAGGGTACTAGTGTTATCACCAGGAAGTTGGTCTAACTAATAGCCCATTCACAGGGCACGAGTTCCAAACCAGGAAACCTGTTCAACCAATCGCCTATTCCTAGGGCACTGATCATATCACTGGAAAGCTGGTCAAACCAATAGCTCATTCACAGGGCACTAGCTCCAAACTAGGAAACTAGTTCAACCAATTGCCCATTCCTAGAGCACCCATCCTATCATCAAGAAGCTGGTTCAACCTATATCCCATTCATAGGGCACCTGTCAAAAATTAGAAAACTGGTTCAACCAATTACCCATTCTTAGGGCACCAATCTTATCACTAGGAAATTGGTCCAACCAATAGCCCATTCGCAGGGCACCAGTTCTAAACCGGAAAACTGGTTCAACCATTAATCATATATAAAATATGCATAATAAAAAAAAACCAAAAATTCAGACATGCATAATAAAATTCAGACATGCTCTTAAATAAATGTCTAAGGTGCTAAACACCTATCTGAAATTTATGCTCTGTTGGTCGTTCTCTGCTGCTGTTTGGTTCCCATAGCCTCACCTATACCAATAGGTACACTAGATTAAGTTCAAGCTACAATTATACACACACTCACTTCACATTTTGTTTCCTCAATAATTCAACATTTTCAGTCAAACACATCTTTAAACGAGATATAACAATTTATTACTTTTAGATGGTTCAATATAAATGTCTTTGAATATTGTTCGGTATTTTGGTCATATACAGAGTTTCAAGAGTTGATTTTATACAAGATTTTAATTTATAGAAAGTTAAAACATATTTCTATAACTATGATGCATATGAATAAACCCTGTTTTGCCATCTACATACCTAAATTCATAATTTTCAGTAGCACGGAAACTTGTCCTGCTGATTTTGGTTTAGAACCTTTGTTGTTTTTTATTCCATATCTAGCTTTTTGTAACTTCAATTTAAGCAAGGTCAGTTGTGTTTAAAAGGTAACACCCATGTCTACAATATTGATGAGTAAAATTATTTTAAATTCTATCATCTTAAGGTCCAAATCTTAATGAAAAAACCAAAATACAAACTGTCCACTTTTTTATTCCTAAGTTTAACAAGTATCTCCTTGTTTCCCATGCCTTTTTTCCATCATTTTCAGCACCAATCAACATATAACACCTTCATATATTATCATTTAACATAATCTAAACCCATCAACCTCATCAAATACATTTTTTAAAAATAAAAATTTTCTCTACTAGCCTATTTTCCATCCACCATCTATATCAAATATCAACATCACACCATGTAAACACAATTTCATATTCAAATTTCATAACCCATAAACTTCTACTAAAACATACTTCAACAACTCAACCATTCAAGAAAAACATAAAACAAAATAAACTAGCTATTAAGAGAGTTTATTACCTCTTATTCAAAGAAATTATGAAGTGAAACTTGGAAACACACTTTTCTTCCCCCTTTATTTTTTTTTTCCCAAACCGTCTCCTCTCTTCAACCAATCTTTTGGTTTTTTCATATTATTCTTCTTAACTCCTCCTCCTAACACTTAGAATGTGTTTAGTATTGTGGTAGCTTTTGTGGTTGTGGTTTAAAAATAGTAAATTTAAAAAAAAATACTTTTAGTTGTGATTGGTTTGATTAAAATACGCATTTGATTAAAATTATGGTTGAAGTTGTTGTCTAGCGAAAAGCATGTTCAATGTGTTTTTGGTTAAAATTGTGGTTAAACTGATGTTATAGTAAAATGACCAAAAAGGACTTGTAGTAATTTTTTATTTTGCAATTGTAACCTAAGCTTTGTGATTTACATCTCATCAAGAAATCCATTCGAACTTGCCAAAAAAAATTGGTCTTTTGTTGCTGGCGTCAAGCATGCTTCATGTAGATCTATGCAAATGCAAACTCTCCAAACTCTTAAAGACAATTTGTAGCTCTTTTGTTTATACAATTGTTTCTTGAACTAAGAGAAATTTCAAAGGTTGTTTTGGTCTGTGTATTTTATCAACAATAAAAAAAACAAGTAAAAAAAACTCAGAATGAGTGGTTCATTGGAAGCATGTAAAAGTTGCTTCACCAAAAACTGAGGTGAAACCTCATTTATTGGCGAGTCCCATGAATCAAACCATATGTTTATTTTGTAACCAAACACCATGCAAATGAGGTTGGGAAAAAATGCAACAGCTGTCGCCAAAACAAACGGTCCCTTAGATTGCTTAATCTAGCTTTTTGTCAATTTAGAATGAATTTGCAAGGTTTTCCTCTAAAATATTTTTTTTTTCTCTCCTCTTTCTTTCTTGCCTTGGCCGTCCAACACTCTAGGAATTTCTACAGATTTCTTCTCTATTTATAGCAATAAGTTTCCTTATTTGCATCTTGCCCCCTCTCACTTTTTTTATTTTCACATTAGTCCCTCATGTTAACTAAACTTCCATATTAACCCCTTATATTTTTTCTTATTTTTACATTGACCCCATCATTTTTTTTATTTATACATTGGCCCCAATATTTCTCTTATTTATACATTCGCCCATGAATTCCGTCTCTTACTAAACTCTTTAGTTCTTTATTATTGTTTTTAATTTTATTTTTTATCATATAAACTCCTAATTAATTCCATTGAACCCTTCCACTCATCAATTATATTCTTAATATTTGTGAACTTCAATATTTTTTTCATCCTCGGGTTTACACGACAATTCAAACCAAAATCTCTTTTATTTCGACGGAACATAATTCCTCTCACCACATTTCCATTTAATTGCTTGAACCCTGCCTTTTCATATGGAAACAACTATAACATCCCGAGGAGGTTAAGTTTGGCATCCATTGGTTTCTTGTCCACGTTGTAGTGGGTGAACTATCATATCAACGTTTTCCAATAGATGTTAGATGCTACATCATAATACACCCAAAGATGCCAGGGAGACCATTTGCTCTTGTTTAATTATGATTTAAAAGCGTCCATGGATTATCGATAGAACTTTGCTTCAGCCATAAACATTAGCCACTTGTACTTACATAATTAGTAGAGCAGGAATTTTACCTTTTCATCTCAGTGGAATTTTGTTTCTATATGAGGTGATCTTTGGGGCTCCACGATATCGTAACTATCTAGCTACCTATCTTTCTAGAAACCTTTCCGTGATATCTTCTAGGTTTTGTCAAAAGGATAAACATAGTCGTCAAGGATTTTAACTTTTCCGGAGTTCAAACTTGGCTGTCTGCAAGTTATCACTAAACACATGGATGGCTGATGTTGTGCCGAGAAAATTAGGTAATTTGAGAGGTTGAATTCAAAGAATTAGAGGTATACTTAACACACATTAAGAGATGGCCATAAGGAGAAGACATTGCTTTCCACTTCTTTTTCGCGCTATCAAATCAAGCTTTTCTTAGTATGATCTTCGAGTTCTTAAACAAGATCTTGAATTCACTCTATAAATGCATCTTTCATACCTTTATACTAATGAAATAATTTCTGTTAACTATCATCACCTATATATAGGCATTTACCACATAGAAAATTAAGTCTAACCAATTAATTTATGCCCTAACGTTCTAAAAATGCTAGTTATAGTCATCCCAAAAGCCAGATGTAGCTTAGGTGACTCATCTAGGTCGACTGTTTCGGGCATATTTAAATACCCCATTACCTTATTTGGCATCCTAGAACCTTCATCACCTATTAAAATACACATCATTTACATTAAACAATTTCTAAAGCATGCATTTAAGGATAGTTTATGTCAACAGATGGTGTAATGGCATTGGAGCACAAGCTGTTTTCGAGGAAACAACAGCAACCCACTAACTTTCTTTTATCGCTAAATAAAGATTATGCTGTCTACAATCTCATTATCAAAGCTAGACAACAAACATTCTAGCTTGAGTTAAGATATGGAATCAATCAATGATGTTGGAGGCTGGATTTATGCTGATGATATACAGTACGGTAGCATAGATTTAGTAGAGACAATTGTACACTGCTGATTGGCTAAGTGAGGGAGCTGGGTAAGCATATGGTAACACATGGATTCAGATTATAGGAGGGAAGGAATGATTGCACTGAGGAACCTGAAGCCAAAATAATGGAGGAAGACATTAGTGCTCATGAGATCATCATTTTAATTTGTAAAATAAAATTGAGGATTCTAGCTGCATGACTGATTGAGGAGGCATATATATAGGGGAAGACTATGTGCACGTTTCATGCAAATTTGAGACAACATACAGTTTTGGACAAAAGTTAAGCAACATAGTAGCAATGATGGGTAGGGAAATTGCTGAGGAAGGGTGGAGGAAGGGTCCTTGGACTCCTGAAGAGGATAAGTTGCTTAGTGAATATGTGAGCTTGAACGGTGAGGGAAGGTGGAGTTCTGTTTCTAGGTGTTCAGGTAAGCTCTCTTTCTCTGCTTGATGTTTGGCAAAGGTAATCACAGCAAACATCACCACTGGCTTGCTATATCAAAGGGAGAGAGATAAAAACAAGAAAGCCACTAGCTATTAGTAAATTAATTATATACATACACTCTTAATTTTTGGGTGGGAGAGGCAAAATTTAGAGTTTATCATTCATTGGTAGACACTGATCATGCTTTCAGCTTTTGATAGTATATAATATCAACGCACGTACTAGCTATGTGCATACTTTGGTTGAAAAGAGTAATTTTCTCATTAATTGTTAAGTTTAGTGCTTAACTTTAACTTATTATTGGTTTTACCAGGCTTGAATAGGAGTGGAAAGAGCTGCAGACTGAGGTGGGTGAATTACCTTAGGCCAGGACTTAAGAGAGGCCAAATAACACCACAAGAGGAAGGCATCATTATTGAACTACATGCTCTCTGGGGCAACAAGTAATGCATTTGATCCCTCCCTTTATAAAATCTTTCTTTCTTGGTTTTTTTTTTCCTGTCTATTTTCATTTCTCTATAAACTATTATTAATAGTCCATACATCTCCAGGTGGTCAACTATTGCTAGATACTTGCCTGGTAGAACAGATAATGAGATAAAAAACTATTGGAGAACCCATTTCAAGAAGAAAGATAAATCCTCTCAGAAACAAGAAAAGCGAAAAGCTCTGATTCTCGAACAGGAAATGCAACACCAGCAGCAGCAGCAGCAGCTAGAAGCAGGTGAAATGAAAATGGTCAACACCATTGATCATGTTAAGATGCATGAAGCACAAGAAATGTATTTCATGTACCACAATTTGGAGGATCAATGCTCGCCTGTGATGACTCAAGATGTCGCATCTTGGGCAGACTTTGTTGTTGAGGATTATTATGGACTTTGGGGTGGCTTGTGGAACTTAGATGATCATCCATAAGGTTAAATTACTCATACAAGTAACTGAAATAAGAAATCCATGCAAAATCAAGCAACAACTTGTTCTTGTGGACAGGACTCAAAGAATATTTACAGTAGAGGGTACATTTTCTAATAATGGTTAGAAAATGTTGATGGTGACATATTTTACTCATGTCTAACTTGCTTAGAGGATGTTGAAACATTATTTTTATGAGAATTTAATAAATAATGATGAACGTTTATTAAAGATTGTGGGTTGGATTTACATGTAACTCTACAATTTTATAGATGTTGCTGTTTACTGATATTTCTCTGCTTCACAAGTCTTTCAACTATATTTTTTATCTCACTAAAATTCAGTGGGGGAATGAGAATGTCCTCTCCACCAATATTATTTGCTTTGAATTGATTTTCTCTCTAGACTTCCTAACATAATTTTTTATATATATAAAATCCTCCTAAGAATACTCTGAATGATTTAAACTTGAAGAAATGAATAATAAGAGAGAAGAAGTGTAAAGTTTTAATATGAATAGAGGAATGTGAGATGAAGCATGGCTCTGTACTTTGAGCCATACATCAATGTATTATATTTATAGATATATACTGTAACTATAAGTTGGTAAAATACAAAACGAACTCATTCTAAAAAGAGGGCACAATATTAGAAGACTCGGTCAAATTACTAATATAATGGATATTGCAATCTATTGCTGCTACATATCCAGTTGTTGTCATTCTCCTAGAGTATCTGATGATCTAACACCCCTCTTCAAATTGATGAGGCGCGAACAAACCATTAATTTGTGCTTCAGAACTTGAAATCGTTCAGCAGATTGTCCTTTCATAAAAATATCGGTTACTTGATCAAGCGTCGAGATGTGTTGGACCTTGACATCAAGATTGCAGACTTTCTCTCGAATAAAGTGGTAATCTATTTCCACATGTTTTGTTCAACCATGAAACACTAGATTTGATGCTTAAGCAATTGCACTAATGTTGCCACACCACAGAGTTGGTGTGGATGAAATACAAATACCAACTCTTTGAATAACATTCGTATCTAGTATAATTCAGCAGTAGCTAGATCAATTGAATGGTATTTTGCCTTTGAACTAGAGCGGGACACAACATGTTGTTTCTTAGAACTCCAAAATACTAAGTTACAACCCAAGAACACTTCATAACCACTAGTAAACCTTCTGTCATTAGGATTGCTTGCCCAATCGGAGTCACAGTATATATGGATGTTAAGGAAAGAAGGAGTGTAGTATAAACCATCATTGACTGTTCCTTTCAAAACATAGAACCCTTTTCATAACCTGCCAATGTGACGACTTTGGTTGATGCATATATTGACATAATTGGTTGACAGCATATGCTATATCTGGTCTTATGATTGTGCAATACTGTAAAGCTTCTATAATATGTCTATAATCTGTGGGATCAGAGAGCACTTCACCATCAAAGCTAGATAGCTTTGTACCTGAAGCAGTAGGAGAGGTAAGAGGCTTTGCTCCAACCATTTTGATGCGATGTAATAGATCATAAATATATTTGGTTTGACATAAATGAAGGCCATGTGAATTTCTATCAGCTTCCACACCTAAAAAATAAGATAATGAACCAGGATCTTTGACATGAAAAATGCTCTGCAGGCTTCGGATTAGAGTATCAATTTTGATGGAGCTTGAACCGGTGACCAAAATGTCATCTACATAGATTAAGACAAAAAATTTTGTGTTGTCAGTATGTAGAGTGAACAAAGAGTAGTCATTTATTGATTCTTTGAACCCAAGTTCAATGAGTTGCTAAGATAAACATTGAAACCATGCTCTTGGAGCTTGTTTGAGGCCATACAAAGATTTGTGTAATCTGCAGACAAAATGAGGTTTTATATCATCAATAAAGCCCTGTGGTTGTTCCATAAACACTTCTTCATCAAGAAAGCCATGTAAGAAGGCATTGGACACATCCAATTACTGAATAGGCCAATGAAATTGTACTATGGCCAAAACCAATTTGATGGTTGTCGATTTTATCACAAGAGAGAAAGTTTTATGGAAATCAATTCCACTCCTCTGATCATACCTTTTGGCCACAGGTCGAGCTTTGAAGCACTCAACATTACCATCAGGTTTTCTTTTCACCTTATATACCCACTTATTGCGCACAACATGTTTACCAAGTGGACGTGGGCATAAAGACCAAGTGCCATTCTCCATTAATGCATCAAATTCTCTGCCCATTGCAGCACGCCATTTTGAATCTAAGACAGCCTTTGTATAACAGGTTGGCTCAACAATTTCATGGAATGTAGAAAAGGCTTGTAAAAGGTGTCGGGTAGGTAGAAAAGTTGGTAATTTGAGTACTATTTTGGTCGTGAGTGGCCTATTTTGAAACGTGTTTGGATAGTAGTTACAACAAACTGGTCATGTTGAGTGTCAAGATAATCCACAGGTGTAACCAAACTTAGTGGTGCAGCTAAGGTATGAGAGATAGAGGGCACAATATTTGGTTGGTCAGGGAGTTTTTGTGGGTCAAGAATATTTTCAAGATTTGAAGGTGGCAGAGGTTGGTGAATAGGTGTCTGGTATATGGGGAACTGGACTAAGATTTTCAGGATCAGATGTAGGAGTTTGAGATTGGATATCTGTAAAATGTGTAGAAGAAAATAATGAACTTGACATAACTGAAGTAGGGATTATTAGAGACTTACTTGCAATAGAATTGTAATTTGAAGGTGAGTTGAACACTACCAATTCCTTAGCTGGGAAATTGTGCTCATCAAACACCACATGTCGAGAGATGTAGACACGGTTGGTGGCTAAGTCAAGACACCTATATCTTTTTTTATAGTTGGAATATCCAGACAGAGACACTTCTTACTTCGAAATGCTAGTTTGTGGTCATTATATGGTTTTAGAAGAGGATAACATGCACAACCAAAGATACGTAAGTCCAAATATTGTGGTTCAGTTTTGTGAAGTAAGAAAAATGGTGTTTGGTTCTTTAAAACCTGTGTAGGTAGTCTATTTATCAAGAACACAAAAATAAGGAAGGAATCAACCCAATATTGAAGTGGTAATTCATATTTGTCAAGTAACGTGAGTCCCATTTCCTGAATATGTCTATGTTTTCGTTCTGCGATTCCATTTTATTGAGACGTGTGAGGGCATATTAGCCTATGATGGATTCCTTGTGCTATCAAAAATGTTTTAAATTGATTAAAGGTAAACTCACCACCATTGTCTGTTTGTAATTGTTTAATAGAGGTGGAAAAGAGGTTTTTTGCAATTGTTTTAACTTTAACAAAAGTTGTAAACACATCAGATTTTTGTTGCAAAGGATATAGCCATGAATAGTGGGAATAATCATTAACAAATAAAACATAGTACTTACAGCTACCAATTGATTTAACAGGGAAAACCCATATATCAGAATGAATTAAGGCTAGAGGAATGAAGGACTAACGACGAGAGACAAAGAAAGGGAGTTGCTTAGCTTTGCCAAGTTGACAAGCTGAACAAAAATCTAATTTATTGGAAAGAGCCAGGATAGAGAGTTTATTGGAACGACACAAGACATCTAAGACAACATTAGAAGGATGGCCTAGTCTGGAGTGCCAAGTTGCAATTGTAGCATGAACCCCGATGTTGGCAGACAGATATATGAGGTTTTTCTTAGAATACTGGAACTCAGCTAGTGGATATAGGCCATTTCAACCACACCTCGCAATAGAATCCTGCCTGTCAAGTTCTCCTTTATGATAAAATCACTAGAAATTAGTATAAAGTAACAATTATTATCCAAACAAAATTGATTAACAGAAATAAGATTGGTAGCTGCTTGTGGACAATGAAGAATTTTATTTAGATGGAAACTGGAGTGGCCGAATTGAAAGGATGAAGAGCCAATGTTTTGGATTTGCAAACCTGAACCATTGCCAACAGTGACAAAATCAAACTCACGAAAAGGCTACTGATTGGCGATTTTAGATGCATCAGAGGTGATATGGGCATTAGCTCCACTGTTCATGTACCACACTTGATTATCATATTTGACATTAGGTTTTTTTACCATAGCTGCTAGATCCTACGGAGGATACCTGCCTTGATATGAATAGTTAAAACGATGAAAATAATCTATAGCAAGGTGCCCAGGTTTATCACAAATTTGACAGATGGAACGAGTGTTCTGAATTTCTAAAGTAGGAGATTTGTTATTCTATGGAGGACAAGGATTTGATGGTTTTTGTTTTCTTATAGAAGCTTATAGTTTTGGTTTACGGGTCGCAAAGGCAAAATGACCATTATCTGAAGTAGTAGCTGACTGGTTGATTTGTAAAAGGTTTTCAAAGCCTAGAAGTTTAGTTTGAAAATCTTCAAATGTGAACTCGGTGTCTTGAGATGCAAAGTTAAAAGAGGTAACAAATGGGGTATAGGAACTGGTGAGACCAATCAGAAGAAAATTGATGAGGGCTTAATCATCTACAGGTTTGCCAGCTGCTGCCAATTGATCAACAAGAGTTTTGGCAGTATCAAGATATGCAAAACAAGTTTTCCTCCTTGAGTCACCATTTGCAGTTGACATTTAAGATGGGAGATACGGGATTTTGATTGAGATGAAAAACAATTCTGGAAAGTAGTTCAGACTTGCTTGAATGTGGTCAATCCATAAATGGTGGAGACCAGCCTTTTAAAAATGGAGGCAAGTATCCATCCAAGGAGACAGACATCCTTCTTCTGCTAAACATCATAGCTAGGGTTCAATGAACCAGTAGAGAGATTTCTTTGAGGGAAAACTTCAGTACCATCGATGAAGCCTACCATATCATGATCGCGGATTAGATTAAGAAACTGCATTTTCCACGCCAAGTAATTGTTGGAACCATCAAGTTTGATGGAAATAATGGTGGATAGGGGGGGATGGCAAGTGATATAGGAGTAGAAATGGTGTTGGTTGCCATTGGAAAATTTACGAAAGTTAAGGGATCGATTGAAGAAAGCGTGAGCTTTATGTGTGTTAGGCTAATACCATGTAAAGTTTTAATATGAACAGAGGAATGTGAGATGAAGCTTGGCTCTGCACTTTGAGCCATATGTCAATGTATTAAATTTATAGATATACACTGAAACTATAAGTTAGTAAATACAAAACAAACTCATTCTAAAAAGAGGGCACAATATTAAGAGACTCAGTCAAATTGCTAACAGAATACATATTGCAATTTGTTGCTGCTACATATCCTTCAAGATATTGTTGCTGCATATCTAGCTGTTGCCTTTCTCCTAGAGTATCTGATGATCTAACAAGAAGAAGAAGTTATAGTCTCTCTCCTTTTAACTCCCGTTGCACGTCAATTTATACAGGGGGAAGAATAAATTTGTCTTATTTACAATTTTACCATTATATATGATCCACGTATTATTTTTTGGTATTTTCTCTCTTCACCTGTAAATTTGTATAGCCTTCCTAAAATCTGATTGACCTGAAATTTCACTCAAGATAAAAAAAAAATATCAAGAGATTCCTTGTAAGTTTTCAGTTTGATCCAATAGTTGGATTTAAAGTTATGCTTGATATCATAAAATTGAACAATATGTAATTTTATGCCAAAATCCAAATTTATACACTATTTTATTTACTTAAATCATCAATATTTTTAAACTAATTCATTGGGTACTCCATCCAAAATGATAATAAATTTTTTGTCAGAGTTTTCACCACTATTAGTAAAAATAAAGCGATTATGTGTGCCCTATACTAACAATTTGTGTTTTTCACGTGTAAAATATTATATTATTTTATTTAGAATTCTACTCTATTATTATTATTATTATTATTATTATTATTATTATTATTATTATTTTCTATCTATTTTCACCACAATTTATTTAAAAAATTCAAAATAATTATATCACCTAATTAGAGAATTTACATGATTTGTCGCTTGTTTGACATTTCACATACCGATTTATTATTTTATATCATCCAAAATTTAAATTAATTTATTAGGGATGTTCATACCAATCACAACAATTTTTCTTTTGATTTTTTATTTTTAAATTAAAAATTACCTTATTTAACACTAATTTATTGAGTTTTGGGCTAGGGAGATCTTTTGGTAGAGCTAGGACAGCTTGAGGGGGCAGTTCATTAGGAACTATGGCACGTGGATTGGATACTTTTTCATAGTGTGATAGTTATAATAGATCACACCCTAGGGACTATAGAGTGACACCAAGATGGTGTGACATTTGTAGACAAGAGAGACACCATTAAAAGGATTATAAATATATGGAAAGGTGTCATAGGTTTGGAAAATGGGGGTTCAGGAAAAGTTACCAAATCAGAGACAAGCTCTAGAGTCAACCACAATCAATGTATGCGGACAAACCACTAGGACCCACTGAGCCTGTTTGGGATTGTGGTAGCAATGGCAGTTCAAAGTGTTTTTTGCTTAGAAATGCATCAAAATGAAGTTTTTTTATTTTTAAAAAATTATTTTTGATATCAGCATCTCAAAACGATCTAAAAACCTAAAAAAAAAGCTTCATTTTAAGCAAAAACAAAAATCAAAATAACCGCGTTCCCAAACATGCTTTTAGTCTAGAATGAGTGTTATAAGAGTTTGGCCCCGGGTACAAGAGGAGAGAACTCAAAGAAGAGTTTATAAAACGAATCAGGATGATGTTACGAGCCTGCCAGATATGATAGCAAGTATGATAAATACTAAATTCAAAAAAAATAAAATAAATGATATTGGGATTAGTAATGGTACTACAACTAAATTTATGCACTTGTATGATATAATTAATGATGATAATATAGTTATAAATGTGGAGACATAAATTCCTAATTCGGAAAGGAAATATCTTCTACGGACACGAGGATAAATGTGTTAGGTAATGGCAACTAGTAAAAGAAAATTACTAATAGTAGGAAAAGATCAAACGTGGTAAAAATCTTTTTAATTAAAGGGATGTGTGTGTGAAAGGAAAGCATTCTAACTTATTCTCAAGAGAAAATTAGAGTTGTAAATTTCACATACAAAATTTCATAACAAGGGGAGAATGCAAACCCTTAAATTGGAGTTCTAAAACAAGTGTGGAAAACACTAAACTAAATATAAATAAGTTTTAAATCAAATAAAATGATTTCAAACTACCCAGTCTAAAATTAGTAAATTAGTATATTTAAGTGGAAATTCTTAACAGGAGAAAAATAAATACGAGAAATAAATAAATATGTCATAAATTAAGGTGAAGTGTTCTTGCAAGTTTAATTTCAAAATAGTCATAAATTTAGTTGATAAACAGTGTAAAATAATATTGGTGGACAGGTAACTACTTAAAAATTACACTGAAGCTTAAAGGAGTGGAATTTCTATAAATTTGAAGAAAAAAAATCCTCCCTTCCCTATTTATTGAGACCAACAACATTATTATTGAGAGAGAGAAAGAGAGAGCTCATTTCTATTTCATATTCTTCTTCTTTCTTAGAAATTAATGGTCAGAATTGGTTGTGGGAGTAAATTGAATTAAAAATTATGAGGGAAAATCACACACAAATTGCTTAAAAGGTGGGGAAATCAAGAGATCAAATTTATAAAGAGAGAGAAACAAGAAAATTTTGAAGAGGAAAAGAGGAAATGAGAAGAAAGTTCCAAGGAATTCCTTACTCTTGTTCCAAATCATTGGGTAAAGTGTTCTAGAAGCCTAATTTCTTGTTAATTTATGTTTCCATGTGTAGGGGAAAAAATCTCCAATTTATTAATGTTATGGTTTTGAGTAATTTTGGGAAAATGGGTGTTTTGATGATAAATGCTTCAATCAACAAGGAATAAAGTACTAGATAGAGTAAGATAATGAAGATAAATTAAAAGGGAGTCATGGATAACCCTAAATCTAGGGCCGACCATGAGAGGGGATTTGGGAAAAGGAAGAATTAAGCTAAAGTTGTGTAAAATTGTTTGTTATTTTTATGTAGATGCATAAGATATATGATTTAGAATAAGTATTTAGTTTGAAAATGTAATGGATGTTATAGGGTTGTGAAGGTAACATGAGTTATGGAAGTTAAAGGGGGGGAAATACTGAATTGAGTTGTGAAATTATGAAACTGTGGAATAGAAGTTAGGTTAAGTGGAAATGGATTAAAAATTAAAGAAAATCATGGAATGGTTATCAAGCTTAAGGTTGTTCATGAGTAATGTCATAACCCAATTTTTTATCCCTTTTTTCTAACTTTTTTTAAAATGCCAAAAACTATTTGGACAAGGTGACCAAAGTGCAAAAACAAAAATGAGGGATCAAAGTTTTTTATTTTTGCTTTGGGACCAAGCAATTAATAGGAAAATGAAATATTTGTTTTGCCTATAAATAAGTGGTTGTACCACACACAAAGGTGAGAAAGATTTGAGGAGAGTATTAGCCAAAAAAAAGGGAGAATAAAAAATAACAGAAAAGACCCCACACAAAAAAAAATCTTTATCACTAACAATCCAACAAGAAGAGACCCCTTAAAAAAACTCTCCATCATCTTTTTACACCCTTCAACACACTCATACAAAAAAAGAAGAAAACAAAAACACCAAAAAGTTTCTCTAACTTCCTAAAAAACACACTAATCACATGAGAGGAAAAGGAGAAAAATAATTGACTTCTCTCTTAGCCTTCATTCCTCTATTGAAGCTCTATACCAACACTGTGACATCCATTTCTCTAGCAATTTTTCATTCTCCATCAGCTCCATGACTCTCTATCAGCTCCATCTTCCCCTGCTCTAAGCTTTACATTAGTAACTTCTTCCTCCCGGTCCAGCACGGTAATCTCAACTCCAGCAAAATTGACAAAAATATGGTTGGTGGATAATTTATGGAGAAAACACGCTTTTGCAAATTGGTTAATTGGAGGGATTTCAATGTCAGGCTCCATTTGAGAAATATGGCTGGTGGATAATTTCTAGAGAAAACATCTGCTACAAAGTCATAGTCACCAAATGTTTTCTCCTCCATCAACAGTTGGATTGGGATGTAATTTGGATAAGTTTTTCATTCTAATGTTATCTAAATTCAGACGGTGGCGATCAAAAACAATCACTCCAACAAATATTGTTCTCCCTGAACAGTAGGTTTGTAATTTTTAAGGTCAGTTTGGTTAAACACCATTTTTGGTAACGTAACCATTAGATGAAGTTTATATTTAAATATGTTATGCGTATTATTATGAACTATAACTTGACCATTAGGATTGGTTTGAATATTATTCTTTTGTTAGTTATTGGTGTTTGAAACTACTGACAGAAATGTGAACTAGAAATGGGCTAGCAATTTTAAGAAATAGCTAAACCAAGTTAAGTAGAGGTTAAATTGTTTCTTAAAATGCTGAGACTGTTTTGTCTATTATTTTGTTGTGGCTTGATTTTGTATTTTGATCTTTTCTTATGTTTCTTTGGTTCATTTATGTTGTTTAAGAAATATGAGTGATTATATGGGGAAAAGAAAAACATAATATATATGTATGCATGAAAGAAGTTTACACAATAGTATTGCTTAAATTGGAACGCTACGAGTTTGAAATCTTAAGTTTAATATATGATAATGTAAGAGCATGTGTATTCATGCGGAACAAGTACTCAAATTGTTAAAAGAATGTTAAGAAGTATATTCTTGATATTTAAATAGTGAATTTGATGTAAGACATGGGGTGAGATCTTGTGAAATTGTTGATTTAAAGTTGAGTGAATTTGAGATATTGAATGCTTATGGTGTAATATGGAAGCTTTGCAAATTATAAAAGTACACCTTTTGATTTAAATGGATACTTGGCATATAGTAATATCTATCCGGAATGTGTAGGAATAAAGTTTGGAAACCTTGATGTTGAAGTTTATAAATGGAAAAAATGTATCTGTATGGAATTTTAAGGATTTTCCTTGCTAATGGTTTGAAAATGATGATTGAATAAGAATTGAAATGAAATATTAACATTGGTTATATGGTTGATGATAAATGTATCCCTGGTTGCAGGGAAGGCTGAGGGGATAGGACAACAACAGGGAGCGACAACATGCATACAGGATCGAGGTGGGTGCTCGACACCTTATTTTTTTAGAATTTATACAATTTTAATTTATAGAATTCAGAATTTCTATGCTACGATGTAATTATGAATTGATATTGTATTTAATGGGATTATGTACTAATGTTTTTATGAAAAGAATACATTGAGATAGTGAATATAGATTGTATGGACATGGTAAATGTTTGGAATGAAATGAGATTGTGCATGAGAAATTTCATGAAATAGTTAAATTAGGTATGTGATCATCACTCGAATTGTATTTAAGTAGGGTTGGTTTTGTTTGTATTTTATTGTCAATATTTTGTTAGATCAATAAATATATATTGTATGTTGGAAGAATAACATAAAGAAAGAAATACAAAAGAAAGAAAGGTATAAGGGTACTAATATGTTGAATTTATTAGCATCCATGAGGGGATGACAAAATTTATTGGTATCCATAAGGGGATGGCCGAAATTATTAGCATTCGTGAGGGGATGGCTGGATTTAATGGCATTCGTAAGGGGATGGTTGGATTTATTGGCATCTATGAGGGAATGGCCAGATTTATTAGCATCCGTTAGGAGATGGCCGAATTTTAATGGCATCCGTGAGGAGATGATTGGATTTATTAGCATTCATAAGGGGATGGCCGAAATGATTGGCATGCATAAGGGGACGAACGAATTATACTTAGTGTTCATAGTACCAGTGACTGAGAATAAGATATGTAATGATACTTGGTGACCGTGATATTAGGATTAAGGATAAGAAAGGAACGATACTTAATGATCATAGTATCGGTGACTAATGATAGAATATAAATTAATAGTTGACGATCAATTATCAGTATCTAAGAATATGGCAAGTGTTGATGTTTAGCCGCCAAAAGAATGATGACCAAGGAAATGAAGTATGATTTGGTTAATCATAGGATGATGATGTAGGTTCTCCTTTCCCTATACTTCAATTTAAGTTGATAAGTCATTTAAATTAAATTGTGGGCAATGAAGGTTACTTCCTAGTTGTACCTAATAAAAAGGAAATTTATATTGTTGTCTCATTTTTAATGGAAACCATTGTGTTGTTATTTTCAATAAATAAAAATCTTTGTGTTGTTGTTTCCAATAAATGGAAATTATTATGTTTTTGTTTCTAAGTGGGTAGACACTATGGTGTTGTTGATTCCAATAAATGAAAACTATTGTGTTGTCATTTCCAAGTGGGTGGAAACTATGATATGTAGATTCCAAATAATAGAAACTATTGAAACTATCTTGATTGTACAATGAAAACCATTGTATAATACGATGAACCAATTATTAAGAATGTATATGATAGAGGGGTTGATTGGCAACTAAAGACTTAATATTGTTTGATGTGCTACTAAGTCAAAGCAAATATTAAGGGGGTGATAATGTAATAAACAATTATGATACCTAGAAAATAGAAAATATGGTAATGTTACAAATGAATTATGTTAAGTGATGGTGGTGATGTGTAAACTTGAGACTAATATGCGTGGTTACTTCAAGGATTGTACCCAAGAAAATTGGTAACTAAGAAAATGAAATATTAATTAGTTGATTGAAGAATCGAAAATTGAGTTGCTACATAGTGATGTGTAATCAATAACCTCATAATTGAATGTATTATGTAATTCATCATAAAGACAACATCGAAAGTAACAAATATGAACTTGGACGCCATAAGAGCTAGTGCGTAATATGATATGTATATAATGTAATCGATGGTAAAAGAATTCTGGATAAGCATATTGATCTTTTTTCTTTATGGAAACCACATCAGTGTATTTTATGGCTAGTTGTTAAATTGTAATCTTATTTTATTTGCAATAATGAGCATAGATATTGTCATATGAGTTGAGATATTTTTAAACTAGAGTTGAATGTGTTGAAAAATGGTGTTAAAAGTTTTAATAGGCATAATGATTCCTTTCCCTCATGAAAAATCATGAGCATAAGTTTTCTTGATGACTAATAACTCTCATAATATTATATATGTTGCAGGTCTATGTCACAAAGTGGGTCAATGTTGATTGTGTCGTTTCATTGTTTATAATTTTGTTAGGTACTTACTTTATATACTATGAATACTTATAATTATGTTATAACATCACCTGGAAATGTACTAATTGGTATAAGTGTATTTCCAGCATTCGATAATTAAGTTATAGTCTGCATTACGTATCTTTTAAAAGTCTTTTCTAATCAAGCAAGTTGAACTGACAAATGGTGTTTTCAAAATGCGAATGAACTTTTTCATAAGAATTATGACAATACGAACAAAGTTACTCCTATTATTTATGCTAACAAAAAGGTGCTAAAAAAGAGAATTTTTTCTCAAACAAAACCTCGAGTTTTCACTCGAGCCTCTTGCTTTGAAACCTAAAAAACAAAAAAGATCACCTCATCATATTCCTTCACCAATTTCAATCTTGCCTGAATAAAAGATCAAATTATCTTTTTTTCCTTAAATATCAAACCCCTTGGGAATTGTAAGAAATTCAAAAAAAAATTGTTTTTTACATCAAATAAATTTCTATCTTAAAAAATGTAATAATTCATTTGAGTCATGGATAGTCAAATTTTAAGTTAACGCTTCCTCTCAAACTTTACCCTGAAAATTCTCAAACTTTACCTTAGTGCTGAATGACATGTCTTAGGATTACAATCAAAGAAACACTTTCAAACATACATCTCATGATTTCTTTACAACAATTGGACTTGAATGGACATGACACTTAAAATTTATGACTTGATTCCAAAGCAAGAAAGCAATTTTCAAACAAAAAAAGTCATTGTCCGAGTTTGCAAAAACCTTGACAACAATGACATTGACACTTCTCATGAGGCGTCCTTGAAACGTTGAGCAGCTCGGGGGCAAATAAACCATTTTGATAACAATAATCAAATGATGATCCAACAACATCTATCAAAGCTATGAATGGCATCTAACAATGACAAGTATTTCTTAATGATAATTAAAAGAACTAGCACAACTAGAGAAGACAACCTTGCTTAAAAATAGTAGACTACTTGGTGAACTTCAATAGTAGTTAAAAGCAACGTTGCACTTGAGAGCATCTTTATAGATAAAAATTTGGTTTACCCTTTTTAATGATGGCTATGATACATGAAAATTGTTATCATATAAATGCATTAGATATTGCATCAATCATTGACAATAGATGATTTGATAAAGTTCTTCATATAAGTGAGAATAATGAAGCGTTGTTTCTCCATCAAAATAGAAAAAGTGTGCAGTTGTGCAAGAATACCACAATTAGGGGCACCATCCAACCAGGGGGGAATTTCATGGCTAAGATAGCTTGTCATTTCTCAAAGAATGGTTAACTAAGCAGAGCTTTTTTTATTGCCTAAAGGTTCAAGCTGTGCAATAAAGAGTCAATCAAACACATT
The DNA here is from genome assembly GCA_007827005.2 of Populus simonii. Taxonomy (NCBI): domain Eukaryota; kingdom Viridiplantae; phylum Streptophyta; class Magnoliopsida; order Malpighiales; family Salicaceae; genus Populus; species Populus simonii. Next base: position 718,214 of record CM017467.2, read on the forward strand.
GACCACACGGGTAAAAACCCGAGGAGGTTGAAGAATTAAATGACCAAGAGAATTCATCTAAAAGATTACAAACTTCGTCCATCAAGCATGGCAAAGAAAAGAGAGGCCTATATTTTCTACCAAATAAGGATGCATGCATATCATCTGATCCCAGATCATTACATAATGTTTGTGCAGAAATTTTTCACAAGAAGAATCCTCAAAAATAGTCCAACAAGACTCCCTCAAATTAGGACCCGACAAGGTTCTGAACCCAATAAAACACCACTGATTAAAAACCTAACAAGGTTTTGACAAATAAAAAATCCAACAAGGCTTCTATTTATTATAAAGCCAACAAAGATCTGAGCATAGCAAGGCTCTAGCAAATAAAAACCTAACAAGGTTTTGAGACCAACGCCGCTCTAATAGATGATAAAAAATCCAGCATGGACAATCCAAAAAAAATCAGAAGATGGTCCATATAAGAAAAGGAAGGTAATTCATCTAATTGAGAAAAATCCAAGACATCATCATCCATCATTTGTGAAAAAATCTAGATATTTTTCACAACACGGACAGGTTACCCGATCACAAACCATAGGGCTAGTCACCTATACAAAGACCATTCATAGAAAATCCTAGTTATTTTTCACACCACGAGGAGGTTACCTGATCACAAACCATGGGCTAGTCACCCAAACAGAGACAATCCGTGAAAAACCTTAATTATTTTTCACACCACAAGAAGGTTATTCGATCATGAATCATGAGATGGTTGCCCAAACAGAGACCATCCATGAAAAATACTAGTTATTTCACACACAGGCAAATTATTTGATCACAAACCATGGGCTAGTTGCCCAAATAGAGATCATTCGTGAAAAATCCTAGTTATTGTTCACACCACGGGCAGGTTACCCGATCACAAACCATGGGTGGTCGCCCCAATAGAGATCATTCGTGAAAAATCCTAGTTATTTTTCACATCGCAAGCAAGTTACCTGATCACGAACCACGAGCTAGTTGCCCTAATAGAGACCATCCACAAAAAATCATATTTATTTCACACCACAAACAGGTTACCCGATCATGAAACAAGGGTTGGTTGTCCGACCAAAGACCACGGGCAGGTTACCCAATCACAAACCACAGGCTGGTCACCTGAACAGAGACCTTTCGTGAAAAATCCTAGATATTTGCCACATCATAGGTAAGTTACCCAAACACGAGCCACAAGCAAGTCACCCGATCAAAGACCACTAGCGGGTTACTAGATCATAAACCACAGACTAGTCACCCAAACAGAGACCATTTGTGAAAAATCCTTGATATTTTTCACAGCATGACCAAGTCACCCAAACACAAACCATTCTATCTTCGATCTTGTCACTCTCTAAAATGACTAAATCTTCGAGATGATCACTCTCTAAAAGGTCAAAATTCCAAAATTTTCATCGAGTTTATCACTCTCTAAAATGACAAGATCTTCGAGATGATCACTCTCTAAAAGGTCAAAATTCTAAAATTTTCATCGAGTTTATCACTCTCTAAAATGACAAGATCTTCGAGTTGATCACTCTCTAAAAGGTTAAAATTGTAATTTATCTTCAAGCAGATCTCTCTTTTTTAAAGAATCTTCTTAACAAAATAAAAACTTTTGATTTTCAAGAAAAAAAATTGAGTTTTGAAACATCTACAAAGATAACCATCTCTTGATTTTTTTCCCAAATTAGAAACAAATTCACACCTTTTACTTTCTTTACAAACATACTTTATAAAGTCCCTTATGGGACTTTGTAAAGAGAAGGGCATCTGTTAGCCTAATTTTTTATCCCTTTTTAAACTTGTTTTTTTAAAAAAAAAGATCCATAAAAATAGCAAAAACAAAAACAACAAAAAAAATCCAAGAAATATAATTTTGAAGTTTTTGTATTGTTTTTAGGCATTTTCAACATCTTTTTAAAAGAATTAAAAAATAAAAAAAATTGCTTTTAACATATTAGGTGTTTAACACACTCATTTCAAAATATTTTATTAATTTTTTTAAAGTCGATGATGATGTTGCTTTTTTAATATTAAAATACAAAAAAATCAAAAACAAAAAATATTTGGACAACCAAAAATGTAAAAAAAAAAATAAGAGTCCATAATTTTTTAGTTTATTGGGAACCAAGCAATTTAGAAGAAAAAAACAAATTTATTTTGCCTTTGAACCACACAAAAAATGGAGAGATTAATTAAAGTAATAAAAAAAAAAATACACCTAATACACACCAAAATACCTTCTCTCACACGAAAAAAAGAAAGCCTAAATACCCTATCTTGTTCTTTTTTTAAAAGACCAGTGGCCGGTCACAAGCAAAAAAAAGAGACCTATACACCAACCATCGGTGCAGCTCTTCCCCCAAAACCACAGATGCCATATCTTCTTGTCCTTCATCCTCTTCTCCTTTCCATTTTTCTTTTATTTTTCTAGCAAACCCAAAACCAAACAAACTCTCCAGCTGACCCTCACCTTCAACAACCTCTGTCAACCACTAGACACCACCATTGACAATCATTCCCTTCATTTTCCATCCAAGACAGACCCTCATCACTACTACATCCTAATTGGCAGCTCATCCTCACCAAAGTCACAACTCTCTTATCCAGCAACGGTGGTCAGCCTTATCTTTAACAACAACAACCTTTCATCATGAACCCCCAACCCAACCACCATCCAACATCGCCACCAACAGCTTCAGCACCTTCATTCACGGCCATATTTCCATCAACAGCTGCCACTCCATCAAAACCAAAAGAAACTCCACTGTTAACCACCAAAAAACTCAGCATCTTCTCTCTCCTCAAACTCATAAATAAAAACCCATCCATTCTTCTTTATTTTGGCCAAATTTCGGCACCGAAACCCATACTCACCAGCCACCATAGCACAACCTCTCTTTCCACCCCTCACTGCCATCATAGCCTTCTCTCCTCTTTTAACAACACAAGAAATCTCAGCCACAACCGAGTCGTGACTACCAAAACCTTCTCTCCACGCTCACTGTAAACAGTTTCAAACTCCTCTGCTAGCCCATATCAGTCCACATCCCCCAATCTCTCTTTCTTGTTTGTCCAACTGGGTGCTGAGAATAAGACCCACGGCTGATTCATCAACCAACAATTGTTAACAGTTTCAAGCTCTTCTACCAGCCCATATCAGTCCCCATTCCCCAATCTCTCTTTCTTGTTCATCCAACTGGTGCTGAGAATAAGACCCACGCCTGATTCATCAACCAACAGTGGTCATTTACCCTCTCAACAACAAACGCCAGCAACACCGCCGACCCTACTCCTCTCCACCACGCTGACAGCTACTTTCCCAACAAGATCGAATCACCATAGCAGTAATGTCGTCGTCAATAGCTAGCCATCTGATCAAAAGAAAAAATAGTGGAGACAGAGAGAGGAAGAATAAGACGGAAGAAAGAGAATCAAAGTTTCTCATGGTCATATCTTCTTTCTTGAGTGGCGCTTGTTTCTCATGGTCATACGCTTGATGCCAGCACCGGTGTAGCTGAGATTTGCTAACACGTGAAATACCTTGGAAAAATCATATTTTTGAACAAATTGCTAAAATATTATGAAATTTGAGATCACTTATTATTGTATATAATTTTTGGATTGATAGGAAATTGTTAATTTGATTTGATGTGTGTTATGATTTAAGATAATTTGTGATGCATTGTTAATTTATTTTTTAAATTATAATTGCAATTTAAATATTAAATATTGATGCATGAATATATGTTTGGATTTGTATTGATTTGTTTGAATTAATATGCAATTTGAACTAAGTTTGTGAAATTAATAAGTTTTGTGTAGATGTTTGGCATTATTCGGTTTTGAGTTGATGAACAATAATTTATCTTGAATTGATATCGTAGTTAAAATAGCTTTGATAAAAACATTTTACTTGACCAGTTAAGGTTTCTAGTTACCAAAATACTAGGTGGTGACTCCATCTTTTTTTACTGATAAAAGACAAAAATTCCTTGCACTTTCCACCCATCACCATAAAGACCCAACTTTGGAAGGATAATCACCGCGACGCCGCACATGTGCAACAATATTAGTTCTACTTTTAATGTTTTTATCTCTCTATTTGATATTGGTAATGATTTGAGGTCGAATACTTTTAAGCAAAAAATGAAGAATTAAAGGTGCTAATTGGATCTATTACAAGGTCAAGAGCCAAGAGGGTCAAAAAGTCATTTAATGGGCTGATTTGAGATATTTATACATAATAAACTTCGAGAATTCCTTCTAAGATGGCATGAAGCATCAATTGATATCATAGCTTGGCTTTAAAATCAAGTTTTATCTACTATCCTTAAAATTAGTCTTAAAATTAGTCTTGTTCATGTTTTGAGTCTTGCTTTTCATTATTAGGTTTAGTTCTCTCAAAATTATCAAACCCTAGTTTTCTTGGTGTTCTTGATTTCAGCTTTATAGTTTCTTTGTGTTTTTGAATTTGATTTTAAAGTTTCTTTGGCTTAGCTAATCACTGGTTAGGTTGTTTTTAACTTTCAATTTTACCTATAGATTTTAGGGTTTTTACCCTCCAAATTCACATCAGTTTTCATATCATTGAGTCATGTAACATATAATTCTTGACAATAAGGCAACGACTCTAAACTTGGACCCAACAATGGCTACAATTTTTGGGCCAACCAATACAAGAACCAGAACGCAGAATGCAGCATCAGTTTGCAGCCGCGATTTAGCAGACTAGACTCATTTCAACTACACTCTCAAATGACTGTTTGCTTTGGGGTGCTACGTTTGCTAAATTCCTGAATTAATATTGTGTCCATAAAGGACGCTATAATGGGGAAAAGATACCATGCGAGTAGAAGTTCACCAAGGCTCAATCCATATAATTAAAATGGATAAAAAGTACAAGACTGTATATAAATCAAATTCTTCACTCACATCAGCAATTGATGGCAAACTCATACATAATCGAAGTCAAAAGGAAAAAAAATTCAAGTTATGTCTTGGAAAAACACTGGAACAAGGGATATCTTGCCTATTTGAGTTTGAAGTACAGGATCAAGATGATGGCAACAACAAGAACAGCAATGATGGCACTGATCATCCACTTGTTCCTGTTCATCCTCCTCGAAATGGCAGTCAATACTCTCTTACTCTTACCAATGTTGTCATCCACTCCATGAAGCTGACAATACAGGAAGAACCATAAAATAAGTAGTTCCAATCCCAAACTGAGTGAAATATAGTCAAGGTCAACCAAGCATAACTTTGTTCAGTGTAATACAGGTTTAAACCAGAAAGAATTAAAAGGAAGCTGCAGTGTGCGACCCTAGCTAATGCATCAGGATCAGTAAAACTATAACTATATAGCAAATTCAAATATCACTCTTAAATAGAGAAGAAAACATACTGAAACTTGGATGAAAGTAAACAATGATTGGTGATGAAGGTTTGATGTAAATAAAATCAATAAATTCAATGCAGGAATACCGTGTTATGTGCATGTAAGAGAGACTGTCGCTGTTGATGCAAATCTTGAAGAATTGAAACACCAAGTTCTTCTGTTTCAAGCATAGTTCTTCTACTATCCTTAATTCTGTCACTGGAATGATTTAGTCTTTCCGTCGCCATCATCAATCTTGATCTTTGATCTCCTGAGGCCTATTCCAGTTGCACAAACCATAATTGTCAAATATTCTCAGCACTTTCGAAGGAAAATGATGATACTCAGAACTGTATTCCAGATTTAAAGAGAAATATCCACAAAGCATGTAAATTCTAGTTCACACGCTATTCATTCCTCACAATAGACACCTAAATCGCCATTTCTAACAAGCAACAGCAAGATCACTTTTGAGGTTTGACACTGCACCAATATATAGATTATTGTGGTGTCTGGTTGCAGAAGCGAGGCACGCACCACAACGGAAGACAGCCCATCCATATCATACTAATACTCCAGACAACATATATTAAAATATTATTCCTGCATGAATCTAACATAACAAAAGGGGAAATCAAAGTGAAAACCAAGGCGCAATATATATCCTTTCTGCATTTCAAGCAACAAAATACGAACACAAAAATATTACACAGTAGCCACATTGACGAGTTAAACTGCTAAACAGGGAGTTTCTAGGGATGTCTCAACTTACAAGAATCATCACCAATTCTTCTTCAATACAAGAACATTTAATCAGTAAGGAAAAACCAGCCAACCGAAAACAAACAATGAAGAGCATGATAATTTTGTGAGCAACATATGGAGAGTGACATACCATCAAGGCATCAGTCATTCCAGCTTCCAAGAGCTCATCGCGAGCAGCTGCATTAAGATTACCAGAACCAATTCTTTTAACCTCAGTTTTTAGATTGTTCAAATCTGACTTGTACTCCCTCAATTTAGCCAGAAGAACAGCCTTCACATTTGGCTGCAAATTTCTCGCTTCCAGATCCATTTTCCGAATCTAAAAAATCAAAATAAATAAAAATAAAATCCTGAGGACAATAAAATGAAAGAATTAGGATTTTTTTTAGGTACCAAAGCTTCAGCATCCTCTAATCCAGCTTTTACTTCGGAAATCTTTTGCTTCTTTTTCTCTGGAAAAAATTTAAAAAAAAAGCATAAAAAATAATCAAAATTAACAAAAATGAAAATATATAATTGAGATTAGGTACCTCCATCAAGAGAAAGAGCAGCGGTGCATTTTCTGGATAAATTAGAAGAGAGTTCGCAGTATTGACGCTCGTATCCTTCAAATATGTTGCTCATCATTTCCAATTTTTAACCTCTCTATCTATCAAAACCCAAACGAAATCGGATCCTCAATTCCATCAATAAATTTACCAATCAATCACGATCGGAATTTCAATTACCTGGTATGATCAGAGGAGAGAGTTGCCGGATCCGGCTAACCGGATCTTCTCGAATCGGCGGCGGTGGTTTTTTCAACCGACAATGCACGTTTGCGGGGGACACAAAATGGTTCAATGGAAGGAGAGGTTAATGATACAGTCACGTGTCGGTTTGATTGTGTTATGTTTGCTGTGTTCTCTCTATTGTATGTGTTATGTGCGCTTCTGGGTGAGATTAATGTACTCGCTTCCGTCCAAGCGAGGAATATCAGGTAATATTATTTTACTACTAAATTAAATTTTGTAGGATTATTTTTTAATTTATTTTTAGGTGTTTGCATTTTTTGTCTCGAGCTGAGTCTAATTATTTGTTTTTAAAAATATATATTTATTTATCTATAAAAAATGAATATGCATATATTTATTTAGATTAAAATTTAGAAATTAAATTAAAATATCTTCATTTTTTAAAAAACTTAATGGAGAAAGTTGCCTCTATTAAATTATATATATCTATATATATATCATAAGGTAATTTTTAAATATATTTACAAGTGGAGATGGTTGAACATATACATTTTATATTTTTAAAAAGTAAATGATGAGACTAAAAACGGCTTTAAAATTAATGAATTTAAAAACTTTAACGAGGATGTAGCTTTTTTCACAACTATATGGATACCACTAGGTGACTATCAAGAGTTGAGATGGTTGGAAAACGTATAAAACAAGCCACTCTAGTGGGTTGGGAGATTATTTGATGGTTAAGTTAATGTATATAAGAGGAAATGGTGCTTGTAAAGGTTAATTAGGTAATACAAGTACTAAAAGATAAATTACATGGTGTGAGGTAGAAAAATAGAAAGTATTTGATTCTAAGAGTGTGTTTGTGTTTAGTGGTTATTGTTAAGGTTGAGGTTGAGTACAACTCAATTATACATCAAATTCAAGTTCAACCATAAAAACAAACACATCCTAAAACTTAAGTCTTGGACCTTTTTTTTGTATTGCATGTCTTGTCTTATTAGATGTTAAGAGGGGTAGAATTGTCTATTTTCATGCCACTAAATTGCACCAGCGATTGAAAAGAGGATACGCGTATTTGATGTGGATGTGGATATGATACTATTAGGCCAATATTTTGACGTCATTGGCATTGTCTCTTAGGCAAAAGTAATTTTTAGCGCATGTTTTCATTCAATGAACATATTATATGTATTTATGATTCATGGAAGGTAAGTTGAGCCATCCAAGTTTTGGCTAGACATACATATTTATGCTCGAGATGTATACACTTATTGGTCTCTTTGGTTCTTCCACTAAATGGGACCTAATCATCTATGCATATCCTAAACTTGTTGTTCATATGATATAAAGATTGATCCATGTAAACAAGCTTTGGTGGGAGGTTATTAGCTATTTAGGGGTACTGAATGTATTTGTTTCTCTCATCCTCTGAGTCTTGAAAATGACAATTGCAAATGCTTAAAATATTCATCCAGACCTAGGGGTTTTATTGGCAAACTAACAGGGTATTTGAATGGTTAGCAATCTTGTCATCTATCATATTTTTACCTTGATTCATGTGAGGTCATCATCGTGTTCTATGAAAGCATATTGATACAGGGAAGGTCAAAGAACAATGTATAGATGTGTATATGGATTACAAGAGTTTTTGCATTTTGAAATTTTAACTGCTTATATTAATGTTTCCCACATCAATAGCTGAGGAAGACATATCTTCATTATTGATTGGATAAATCATCAAAGATGGGATAGGTAGATTGTGTACTTTGAGATGGTTTGATATAGAGGGTGAAGTGAAAGACCTATACAAGGCATCTCTCTCTATCTCTCTCTCTCTCTCTCTCTCTCTCTCTCTCTCTCTATACACATACACAAGCTAGCAAATGGATTAAATAGAGAATAAATAAGATCAATACAATATATATATATATATATATATATATATATATATATATATATATATATATTCATTGGAAGAAAAGTTTAAAACATGTGGTTAGATTGTGTGTTTTTTTTTATAAATCAAAATATGAGTGCATAAGATTGAGTTTATTACTCTTTTAGCTTTTATTTATAATTAAATTAGTGTGGGATTAACATGATGTAATTATTGAATGGTATATGATAAAATAAGAGTTAAAAGAATAAGTGTGGTCTATTCTTGGTTGTAATGATATGAAATAAGGTCCAAGAAAAATGGACCATATTTGTGATAATAACTTATGATATGGAAGAAGTAGTCGATGGCTTGGTATATGTCTAGGTATAAAGGAAATTTTGCCAAAATTTCAATAGAATTGTTAATAAATTTAATAACATTACTACGTGTGTAAGTAAGCGTTATATATATAGGCTCACATTCGATGGAAATGTGTAGAACTATTGTAAAATTTCATGTTTTAACATCCTCTAGTTAATGGGGCTATTACAGATTCGTATCAAAGCCTGGCTGGGGTTATAAGAATGATGTGATGATAAAATATAATAGTATAAAGATGATGATTATATGAATTATTGAAGGAAAGCTAAATGTTGATTTCAGGATGGTATATATATGTTAAGGGATGATGGTTGGGCTATCTTCAAGACAAGAACAGACAGATTCTAGTGATGAGGTGAGGGATCATGAGGTTGACTCAATGGATGACACTGCATCCCACTCACCGAAGAGTCAAGCCCAGGTGGCATAGAGGGATCCATCTATCTTGAGGGGTGCTTCTTCATCCTCTGCATCAGAAATGCCATAACGAGAGACTGAATTTTCCTTAGAATTTTGCATCATTATGTTATTAGAGTAATTGTCATTAATGTATGTGACATAAATGTCAATATAGAAAATAAATGTTTAGACTAGCCGACTTTGACAGGGCTAGTGGCATCTATATTTGAATGACCAAGATTAAATGTGTAGACTAGCCGACCATGACAAGGCTAGTGGCATCCATGTTTGGATGACTGGGATTAAATGTTTAGACTAGTCGACCTTGACGGGGTTAATAGCATTCATATTTGGATGATCGAGATTAAATGCGTAGACTAGCTAACATTGACAAGGCTAGTGGCATTCATGTTTAGATGACCGAGATTAAGTGTTTAGACTAGCCGATCTTGATGGAGATATTGACATCCATGTTTGGATGACTGAGATTAAGTTTGTAGACTAGCTGACCTTGATGGGGCTAGTGGCATCCATATTTGGATGACAGGGATTAAATGTTTATACTAGGTAACCTTGATGGGCTAGCGGTATCTATGATTAGATTGTTAGGATAATATTACTTAAATTACTTCTTGGAAGATATTGATAAAAGAAAAAAATGTGAATTCTTTTTAGGTAGACCTCATGTCTAGAAGAAGGACAAATAAGGATAATATAGTCAATTTAAAAAGAAAGAAGGGAGTTTTATTCATGGAGGAGCCTCAGATGGATTCTCTCAAGGCATGGGTAGAGGATCTTCTAGAGGGTAAACACGCCCAGGGGTTAGTTCTACAGGAGGCTCCGTTGATCAAAAAACTATCACTTATCCTTATTGTGTATGATGTGAGCAGAGGCACCTGGACAATTGTTCAGTATCCCTAGGTAGATGTTATATTTACAGGCAGGAGGTGCATAGATGGAGGGCCTGACAATATTTAGGTTAGAGGTGTCATTTCTTTGGTGAAATAAGACATTTCAAGAGAGAATGTCCCTATAAAGCTACTGAAAAAACACAATGATAAGACAAGGTTACTGTGAATAGACCTAGGAGGCCCGCTCAATCGAGGGTCAGTGGCAATCAAGGTAGGCCTAAAGCATAGGGGCACAAAACTCAGGAAAGAGTTTTCCATATAATCTAAGAGGAGGTCCAAGCTACTTCAAATGTTGTGGTAGGTACAATACTTTTAGATTCCTAACAAGTTTATGTTGTAATTGATCCTTAAACTATACACTCTTTTTATAGCTAAAAGGGTTGAGAATAAGCTAAAAGTGCACCCAAGTTAAAGAAAAGGTTTATAATTCTCCACTTAAGGATGTTGTGTGTGTGGATTATATGTATAAAGATCTTAGGGTAAACATAGAGGGACTGAAGATAGAGGTAAATTTAATGCCTATAGAGTTGTATGATCTTGATTTAATTTTCCAAATGGGTTCTCTGAGTGAACACAAGGCTTAGATGGATTGCTTTGCAAAAACAGTAATCCTTCAAGGAATAAACGGTAGGAGGATAATTTTTATGGGAGAAAAAAAATTTCTACCAAATTATGTAGTTTCAGATATGAATGCTAAAAAATTGTTAAAAAACTAGTGCTCGACTTACCTTGCATATATGAAAGATTTTGAACAAGGTGGGATGGAGATAAATAATCTTTTGATTGTATAGGAATTTTCATATGTGTTTCCAAACGAGTTACCAGGGTTGCCTCTGGAAAAAGAGATTGAAATCTCTATTGATGTACCTTTTAGTGTATCTCATGTATCTCAGTTGCCCTATAGAATGACACTTGTAAAATTTATTGAATTGAAGATCCAGTTGCTGGAGTTATTTGATAAGGGATTCATACGTTCAGGTAATGCACCCTATAAAGCTCTAGTATTATTTATAAAGAAGACATGGGATACAGATAATTGAATAGGGTGATGATGAAGAACAAATACCTGCTTCCATGGATAGATGATTTATTCGACTAATTAAAATGGGCAAGAGTATTCTCAAAGATTGACCTAAGGTCATGGTATTATCAATTAAGAATTAAGGAGCAAGACATACCAAAGATTGCTTTTAGAACTCGTTACGGACACTACGAGTTCCTGGTAATGTCGTTTGGGCTGATAAATGCTCCTACTGTGTTCATGAATCTTATGAATTAGGTTTTCCAACCTTATTTAAATTAGTTTGTAGTAGTTTATAGATGACATTCTAATATATTTCGGTTTCTATGTGGAGCATGAAGAGCACATAATAAGTGTATTGCAGACCTTGAAAGATCAAAAGTTGGATGCTAAATTAAGTAAGTGTGAATTTTAGCTTAAAAAAGTTATTATTCTAGGACATGACATATTTTTGAAAGGGAAATTTATGGACCCTAAGAAGGTTGAAGTAATATTAAAGTGGGAGAGACCAATAAATGTCACAAAAATTCTTAGTTTTCTTGAGTTGGTAGGATACTATAGAAGATTTATTAAGGGGTTCTTAACCATAGCAACACCTTTGACACGATTAACTTGAAAAGGAGTAAAGTGGTAATGGTCAAAGGAATATGAAGAAAGCTTCGAGGAATTGAAGAAAAGGCTTCTTACTGCTCCGGTACTAACACTTCTTTTAGGATCCGAAGGATTTATGGTTTGCAATAATGCTTTAAGGAAGGGTTTGGGTTGTGTTTTGATGCAACATGGAAAGGTAATAACTTATGCATTAAGGCAACTAAGGCCTTACAAAGTAAATTATCCAGTTCATGATCTAAAGCTAGTGGTTTTGGTGTTTGCCTTGAGGGTATGGAGACACTATTTGTATGGATCTCAAGTTTAGATTTTTATTGATCATAAAAGCTTAAGATATCTAATGACGTAAAAGGAACTAAATATGTAACAATAGAGGTGGTTAGAGTTAATTAAATATTATGACTGTGATATAGATTACCACTTAGGGAAAACAAATGTTATTGTAGATGCTCTCAATCGCAAAAATAAGTTAGTTATGGATGAGTCCATGAATTGGAATAATAAGGAATTGGTTGAATTGAAAGGAAAAAAAAAATTGATGTTTGATTGGAAGTTGGATCAAAAAGGTCCTTATTGGCGCAATTAAAAGTATGGTCAATACTTTGTGATAGAGTGTTAGAAGCCCAAATGATGGATGTTAAGGTGGGTAAAGTGATAGCCATGGTAAAAGCAAGAGTCGAGACTTCTTTTCAAATCCTAGAGGATGGGATGATAATAACAAAAAAACAAATATATTTACATGATAATAAAATTCTTAAGATTAAAGTGTTGAAAGAGGCATATGAATCTAGTTTTGTTATACATCCGGGAAGTATAAAGATTTAGAAAAGTGTTACTAGTGGCCAAATATAAAGAAAGAAATGGTTGAGTATGCATCCAAATATGGTGTGTGTCAATAGGTTAAAGTGGAATATCAAAAGTCAATAGGGCCTTTGCAACCACTTTTAATTCTGGAATGGAAGAGGGAACACATCACGATGGATTCTGTATCAAAACTACCTAATGGAAAAGGAGGAAGTGATGCCATTTGGGTTATAATTGATCAATTGACTAAGTCTATATTGTTTTTGCCTATAAAGATAACAGAATTAGTTGATAGGCTGGCAAGATTGTATGTGAATAAAATAGTCAGGTTATATGGAATACCAATATCAATAGTGTCTGATTAAGACCCTAAGTTTACATCCAGGTTGTGGCCAAGCATCCAACATGCTCTAGGGAGAAAGTTGAATCTAAGTATTACATTTCATCCCCATACGGATGGCAGTAAAAAAGAACTATTCAAACTTTAGAGGATTTCTTGCGGTCTTGTATATTGGAGTTTGGAGGGAATTGGGAGGATTACCTACCATTGATGGAGTTCATTTATAATAACAACTATCAAGCTACAATGAGAATGACTTCCTATGAAGTTTTGTATGGAAAAAGGTGTTGAACTCTAATCTGTTGGGAAGAAATGGGGATAGGAAATTAATTGGCCCAGAGTTGGTAAAGATTACCAAAAAGAAGGTGAAAATCATAAAAGATAAAATAAAAGTAACTCAGAATAAACATAAAAGCTTTGTAGATAAAAGAAGAAGGCCCCTTGAGTTTGAGGTGAAGGATTAAGTGTTCCTAAATGTTACACCTTAGAAGCATATTATATGGTTTGTGATGAAAGGAAAATTGACCTCGAGATATATTGGTCCTTTTGCGATAATTCAAATGATAGGCTTAGTTGCATATATAGGCCTTACCATTGCACTTGTCAAAAATACATGATGTATTTCACGTATTGTTACTTGAGAAGGTTGAGATGGATCTAGAGGTGAGCAAAAAAAATTAAAAAACCGATTAAACTGAGAAAACCGGAAAAAAAATAACTGAAAAACTGAACAGTGAAAAAACCGATTAAACCGATTAAAATTTTGAAAAAACCAACCGGTTCAGTTTGGTTTCGGTTTTATAAGCCTGAAACTGAAAAAACCGAATCAAATCGAACCCAAACCAAAAAAAACTGGAAAAAAACCGAGCCAAACCCAAAAACCAAGCAAAACCGGTTTGAACCGGTTTTTGTCCTAAAAAACCTAACAGAACCAAAACCAATCAATTTGAACCAGTTTCAGTTTGGTTTCAATTTTTTTAAAAAAAAATTCGGTTTGGTTACTTTTTTTATATAAAAACTGAACCAAAAATAATCACCACTAAATAGATTCCACTCGGGTGTTGCCACAAGTTGAGATGAAAATAAAAAAGGATTTGACTTTAGATGCACATCACATCCAAATATTAGATAGAAATGAGAAACAACTTAGAAATAAAATAATTTTCATGGTAAAGATACTTTGAAAAAGTTCTCAAATTAAAGAGATAACATAGGAACGAGAGTCAAAGATAAAGAAAAAGTATCCAGTGTTATTTCCAAATACAACTATGAATTAAATTTTGAGGATGAAATTTTTGTTAAGAGAAAAGAATGAAAACCCCGAGATAAATTAAGAATAATATAATAGATATTATGGTGTCATAAAATAAACTAAGAAAATGAATAGAATAAATTGGGACAAAAAAGTTGAAAAAAGGGGGGAATTTATGGCCAAACATGTATATTTTTCTAGAAACAAAAATAGTTTAGTTGTTTTGAGAAATGACTAGACCGATTTAATAAAACAAACGGATCATTTTTCAAAATGGTTAGACTATTTTGGATATTATCCCTGTTAAAATCCGATGGTTCAGCCAAAAGAAGGAAAGAGTGTTTTCTCTTCTTCTTCTTCTTCTTCTTTCCTATCACCTTGAGGGGTTAGAGAAGTGATGGTTAGAAGTGAAAAGAGAGAATTTTGAGTGAGAAAAACATGATTGGTTCAAAATAATATGATGTTATGTTAAAGCATGGAATGATTGAGTACAAAGCCAATGCATGATGAATTAAAGATTGAATGGTAAATGATGTTGTGTGCCAGACGATTGTAGGACAGGTAGCAGGTTCAGCTCAACAGTAAGAGACTTCTTCATGAGTTCAGGCTTCGGGTAGGTGTTCTTCACCTCCACTGCGCATATGAATTTTCCTTAGAATTTCACGTCATTATATTGTTAGAGTAATTGTCGTTAATGTATGTGACATGAATGTCAACATAGAAAATAAATGTTTAAATTAGGCAATCTTGATAAGGCTAGTAGCATCCATGTTTGGATTATCAGAATTAAATGTGTAGACTAGCTGACCTTGACGGGGCTAGTGATATTCATGTTTGGATGACCAAGATTAAATGTTTAGACTAGTCGACCTTGATAGGGCTAGTGATATCTATGATTAGATTGTTAGGATAATGTTTTTTGAATTACTTCTTGAAAGATATCGGTAACCGTGACTTGTATGATTATTTAGTAAGTTTAGAATCGTTATAAGAGTAAAATATAAACCTAAAATGTTGTGTATGATTTGGAATATGGAAATGAATAATTGTTTAAAAAAATAAATTTATAGATAAATAAGATATGTATGAGATTAATTATTAAATCCTTATAATATATTCTAACACATTGTATAAATTGTAACATGTTAACATGTACCTCTAATCCTAGAAAGGATCATTAGATTTCGGTTAATTATCTTTCTTTTGTATTAGGTAACTTAAATGATGTTAACTTTCTATTAAGTTAAGAAACTTAGTATAATATAGATGTTTCTGGAACTAATAACTTGTAATACATTAAATTATCTTAGTGAACCAAATATAAATATATTTGATGATGGAGGCGTGTGTGTATCACAAACAATCTTTATAAAAAGTATTCTATATTTATGCATTATGGAATTGTTGTTTTTAAATGATGTTGTTGTGAATGAGTTTGAGAAGAGATTTAGGATGATTAGACCATGATTGTCATAACTTGATTTTTAACCTCATTTTATTTATAATTTTTTTTAATTCAAAAATAGTGAAAATGACAAAAAAAAAATCCTTAAAAAATATATTTTTGATATATTTGTGTTATTTTTGGAATTTTTAATGTTTTTTCAAAATTATTTAAAATTCAACATCTTTTCGAAAAAATTTAAAACTTGTGTTGATGTAATTGATGTGTAGAAACAATGGAGTAAAATAGTCATTATGAAGGATACTGAGTTTCTTCTTCTTTTTTCTTTTTTTTAACGCAAAGATTTAGTTAATAATGCTGCCTAAGATTGATCTTTATTGGAGAGAAGTATGTCGTTGCTACTAGAAAATACGAAGGACACCGAGTTTTTTATTACGTACATGTCAGTTTGTCTTCCTAGAAATAAATCATCTGTTTGTGGTATAGGCTTCCTAGGGTTTTTTTTTTTTAATGGGCTGACTGTTCTCTAGGTCCGTCGTGCTTTCCATCAAGGCCAGGGTTTTCTTCAGGGTTTTTATAACCTATATATTTTTTGTTCCTAGACAAGACCTGCACCGGTTTTAAATTAGGTATTGCTCCTTCCTCGCGACTAGGCTGAACCTTTAGGATTTTAATTTCATAATTTACTAGTCAAAATATTTTAAAAAGAATTATATTTGTTAAACACGGTATTAAAATATTTTTTTAATTAATTTCTTTTTTTATCAAATAAACCAAAATAATTTTTAAAAATTGTGAAAAAAATTCAACAATTATTTTTTAAAATTATTTATAGGCCTCTTGCATGTTTTTTAATATTTTGGTTGTAAATTTACATTATATAATTCTGACTCTGTATTAAATATATATATGATTTCTTTAAATTTTAAGAAAATACAAAAAAAATCCAAAAATTTCTTATTTAAAAATTATAAAAATATGTTTTTATTTATATAAAATACAAAAAATATATTTTATCATACTTTGAAAAACAAAAAAGTTAATCAATAAGTGTCACAACAAGTTCGTGATTATCCATTAGGATTTGATCAAAATTTCAAAAACATCACAAAAACTAATTTGTTTAATCAATATTTGGGGTATGAATTTTACAACATAATACTTATTCCTATTATAAAATTAAATGAATTGAAAAAAATAAAATGTTAGGAATTAACTGTAAACTTTAATATTTGGGGTATAAAATTACACTGTAAAGTATATCCATTAGTATTAAAGATACAAAAAAAAAATGCATCATTAAATTTTAGACTTTAAAATAGTTTCTAGTAAGATATGGACCTTCTTATTGAGGATAATTTTTTTTTAATCTTAGATGGACCAACAAATAGAAATAAGACTTAGAAAAAACAATTAATCAACAAGTGTACTAGAGGTGATGTATTTTTTCCTTACACAACTAGTCATCTTGCTTAAACTCTCGCAGACCATTAGATTTTCTAACCATGATATTAAGTGAAAAATACTAACCATTACTGTAGCCCCTCCTTTTCAACTAAAGTTTTGGACAATAAGGATTTTCACCCCTTGACAACCCATTTCAACATCCAACTTATTTCTATGCATAAACAACATTATCCAAAATCATTTAGCATCATTAACACAACAAAACAAAACAATAAACCCTTTATTTTCCACTTTCTCCTTTTGAAATTAAACATATGTAATAAACCTTAACAACTAATGTTCTTGCATCTTTATCAAAACAATAATTACACCCTATTAATTACAATCTATGATAATTTTCATCAACTAATCAGTTTCCTACAAAATATTCTTATGACCAGCCTTATACAAGCCTCGTCAACCAAATTCTTTCTCTTATTTTAATGCATTTCCTCCATCTCATTCACAAACATACACATAATTTATTCACAATCTATTTAATCTTTTAACATTGTATACATACAATTTCTCATTCTAGTATTTCAAATATTCATTCTTGATCATGCACGAGAATATATCTATTCTATTCACTTAACAAGACTCATTTTTAATGCAATATTCTATTATTATAGTCTATTCAAACACTTCTTATTACAAGTTTTAACTCAAATTTCCACCCCTCATTTTCTTCCAAATATGACAAGGCCTGTTGGTAAGGTTTTCTACTCAAATATTTCAATTGTCTTCCATCATTTCTTGATTTAAGCCTTTTGATTGCCATTTTAACACATTTGTTCAAATAAACCTCCATTTCCTACACATTTTCAATAGGGGTGAGAAAAAAAACTGATTAGGAAAATTAAAAAACAAGTCGGTTCGGTTCGGTTTTGGTTTTAAAAGGCTAAAACCGAATAAACCGAACCAAACCGGTTCAAATAAAAAAATCATTAGTACTATAAATACCTACCTTTCTAGCTTTCCCCATCTACTTTCTAAACCCTAGCTGTCACCCATGTTTCACAATCTTCATCTCAGCACAGCCCCTCCATCTTCATCTCTCATCTCTCAACCTTTCTCACATCTCTCAACCGTTCTCACAGCCCCCCATCTTCATCTCTCAACATTTCTCACAACCCCCATCTTCATCTTCATCTCTCAACCTTTCTCACAGCCCCCCACCCAACATCTTCATCTCTCATCTTTCTCAACCTTTCTTTAAGGCTTTAAGCACAACCCCCCCTCCTCCCTCAAAGTAGATTTGGTGAACAAACCATCCTTATCTCTCATCTCTCCATCTTTTTGTTCTTTTCTTTAAGCATAGCCGACTAAGCTCATGGATTAACAACCACACGGCAGCTCTAGAGCCCCCCCTCTCTTCAATCTTTATCTCTTAATTTTTTTGTCCCTTTTTACTTTTTTTCTGATTTCTGTAGATCTATTATGTATTCATTTCCTATATTTATTTACAAGGTTGTTGATTTGTCATAGTATGCTCATGTTGCGATTACTGTAATGGATGTTGTGAGAATTATTTTTTCCAAATTTTTGTTTGTCTCTTGTTCTTTCTGGCTTTCTTATTTTCAATTTCAGAAAACCTGCTCGATATGCCTGGCCAAGATGAAATCGATTTTTTCCGGTTTTTCCTTTCAATTAACCAAACTGAAACTGGTCGGTTTGAACCGATTTCGATTCGGTTTCGGTTTTGATTTAAAAATGAATGAATAAATCGGTTTGATTATTTTTTTTGGTGAAAACCGGACCGAACCGGAAATGCTCACCCCTAATTTTCAAGAACCTTAGAATCACAACATTGAAGTTTTTTAATTATTCTTTACTAACTATGAAATCAAATAAAAAAACTAAAGAAAAATATTTGTAACAACAATTTTGAGCTCAAATTGAAGAGTTCTTACAAATTTTTCTTCTTCTTCATTACCCCTACTTGTCCCTCAAGCTCTTCTCCTCCAAACAAGCTTCTTAATTTTAGCCTAAGTGTGTCTCTCCTCACAAGGGTATTTGCAAGCATTAATCTCACAATTTTGAAAGCATTTCTCAAATGATTTTGAAGAGAGGCAAAAGTGAAGCCTCTTTCTCTCTTCTTAGCTATTGTTTAGCGTGAGCAGTAACAGGTATAGTGGTTATATCAGGTTTTCTAGATCAATTACTATTATACCCATATTCATCCCCTCATAATTCTAGTTTATTGCACTAACCCGACATTATATCTTTATTTTTAGGACCTTCTCAAATTTTAATTGTCTTTAAATTTTAACCCAAGATAAAAAGGTATGTTAGAAGACCCGTCATAATATTTTAATCTGATTCAACAGTCGAATTATAAGATATGCTCAATATTGTTAAACTAGAGGTAATTTCGCACCAAAAATCTGAATTTCACATTCCATATGATTT
This sequence comes from Populus simonii, assembly GCA_007827005.2. Taxonomy (NCBI): domain Eukaryota; kingdom Viridiplantae; phylum Streptophyta; class Magnoliopsida; order Malpighiales; family Salicaceae; genus Populus; species Populus simonii. The sequence goes on from CM017467.2 coordinate 737,976, forward strand.
ACTTAAATCATTTTGAGTCTTAGAATAATTCGTTAGAGATTCTTATTTATAATTACCATAAAATTCTTCTCAGATTTTTTACCACTTTCAGTCCTGATAACACAATTATGTGTGGGGTTTATATCAGAAATTAATGCTTATGTTGCAAGGGTGATGCATTGATTTATTTGAAAAAATCATTCTATTTTATAAATAATATCATCCAAATTTACAAAATTTCTTCTTTCAAATCATTATTTTTTTTTCTAACCAGGAAATTCACATGATTTATCGCAAGTTAATATTTTGCGTTATCAATTTATTACTTTATCTCATTTGAAATTTAAATTAATCTCCTGAGAATGTTCAACCCAACTCAAAAAAATTTTCTCTTTAATTTATCATATTACAATTAATAATTATTCCATTTAAATAAAATTTATTAATTTTAGAACGAGGATTTACAGGTTATGACAATATTTACTCATTATACTTATACATCTAGTTTTGTACATAGCATAATATACATGATGGATTCTATAACCAAAGTAGAGGGTGTCCTTTCTATCACTTTCTCAATTTGTATCTTGGAACACCTATCCTTGGAAAGATATATTCATTGCAAAATAAGTAAACATCGACTCTTAGATTCTTTCATTATAAATAATTTTAGCATTTTATTTATATACGTAGATTATAGCTGAGGATTCTAGTTATATGACTTATTTAAAAAAAAAAACAATAAATTAGAAAATTAATACATGTTCAAATATAAAATTGATTTAATTAAAAGGTACAAGGACAAGTTAAAAAAATACCTTATTATATAAAAACAAATTGAGTGGTTATATCTATCATATTTCCTCGTAATGTTGTGGCAACTACATATAATTGGAGCTTTTGTTGATGCTTTTCGGAGTAGTAATTCAACTGAAATAATGGATTCTAGCCGAAACTGCTTGGATCAAATTGAATTTGGGCATGTTTTCCTTGGAATCATTTATCACTACTTTAGGCTCTATTTGGGGTCATTTCTTAAATATGTACTTATCTGAAGTTTCCTTAAATAGGAGAAAACAACATGGGATAACTTTAATACATTACAGTTCGACATTCTTCTCAGTATTATTTTTATTTTTATTTTTATTTTTATTTTTGGTCAACAATTTTGAGGATTAATTAGCAAGACTTCATTGCAAATAGAAAAGATTTAAACTTCAATAATGGCAAAAAATAACCTTAAAATCCTCCATTTAATAGGGTGGCAAGATAGTTGAAGCCTTTGGAAAGAAAACTCTTTGATAGGTATGGGAAACTTCCAAGTTAAAAAAGATTTACAGCACTCTTCTCTTTCCCTTATGAAAACCCTGTTGCCAACAGTACTAGAAAGAAACCTCAAAACCTAAAAAAAAACCCTAGCAAATCCTCACTATTACTTAGCAAATCACAGGGGTTAGGGTCTAATTTATTTTTGTACAAGTTAGAAAGGATCAATTCTATTTAGGATTCAACTCTTAATGCTAAAAAATATTCCGAATATAAAAAAAGTTGATTAAAGTCTCTTAATTCAAATGATTAAAGTGTTCGGACCAGCAATTTGAGCAATTATTCTGGGATATTACTCTCCCACTTGAATAAAATAAAAGCAGGCAATGTCCTAATAATTCCTCTCAACAGTGTCCTCAGCCTTGAGAAAGATTAATAACCACAAGAATGTGGGTTCTTTTTGTCAAGAAAACAACACAACGAAAGGTGATGGAGGGCGTGGAGCAGATCTTTTATTTTTGCTAAAGACAACCAGAATCTACATTCGCACATCGATTTCAAGGACAACTAGCCTCGACACCACCAGTGTCCTATCAAAGGATAATTACACACTGGCTTCAATTAAGGGTGTAGAAATTAAGTTAAAATACGTGTTTTTTTTTTGCCAGACTAGCCGCAAAGCATCAAACTTTATTATCCTAATATTTCTAGCTGATATCTAAAATCTTTAGCAACAAAGTAACTGCAAAAACTGAAGTTAAGCTACATCCCAAGAACTCAGACTTCTCGGGAGTAGCTAATGTTTTGAGTTTGCTTGCAACAATGTCAGGGCATTACAGGCAGCAAAAACATGAAACTCTTTAAGCTGCAAAGCGCGTCCCTTGTGTTCATTATTTGCACATTATGGTTTAGGTCAGAAAATCAATATAATTCAATGATCCCAGACCTCAGTACATGTGCAATATGAAATCTGAACAAATTAAACCTTCAGTGCTATGCGATCGAGCCAAAGAGATGGAAGGGAAGGAGAAAAGGTTAAGAGAACTTACCAGTTTCTAAGCTCAGCCGCCACTCATGTGAGCTAATGTTAAGTGAATGCGGGGTATTTATATGGTGCTGGAGTCGTCATTAGGGCATTACAAGTAAATTCTATATGGGCCCAATTCTTGGTCTTTTACCAGTGCATTTTAGAGGAAGGTACTAAAATTACGTGGTAAATTGAAAATCATAAGGTAATTTGGGATTTGATTTTTTTTTTCTTTTCCCTATGAGTTTCTTTTGATTAATCGTAAGGTTAATTAGATTTTCGCCTGGCAATGACCACCTCTCTTCAGCTCAAGTTATTAAAAATTTTAGCAACTATTATAATTTAAAATATATTAAAATAATATTTTTTTAAAAAAAAAATTTGCTTTTGATATTAACATATCAAAACGATCTGAAAATATATAAAAATTAATTTTAAATAATTTTTTTAGAAAATACAATTTCAACCATATTTTTAAACATTATCTAAATATATAAAAAATTTCTTTCTCATTTTTTTCTATGAAAAAATAAAGTATGTATTCATTTATTGAGAACATAGGGGAATATTTTTTTGAAAACAAATAAGAAAAACACATCAAGGTTACAATTATCTTATATAAATTTATAACATTAATTAAATATGAAAATTATAAAAATACAATAATTTTAATGTTTTACCTTGTTGTTTGTATATAAAAGAAAAATATTATATTGTTCTTTTTTTTCATATAAAAAGAAGAGAAAAACTTACAAAGAAAAAAAATCTGAAAAACCTCTAAAATATATAAGTTCCTGTTTTTCTTTTCTTCTTTTACTCTAGTTTTTTTTTTTTTAAAAAAAAAAAAACTAGAGTATTACTTTGTTTTTTAATGGCCCCGGTGTTCTATTATGAACCATCTCAAACAATACTAAATTCTATCTTTTAGATTTGTTTTCTTATCTTAATTAATTTGGAGGTTGAATAGAAAATTTATTCGATTTCTAACTTTATTGCTAGTTTCATCTTTATTTCTAGTTTTTAGCCCTTGCATTGCTTTGGATCGTTATAGTTGTGTTCTTTTTTATCATCACATACCTCTGACTTTTATAAACTAGTATTTTTTTCAAATGTTTTGTTATAATCTAATTTTGATCCATTTGTTTTTTTAATCTAATTTTAAAATGGTTTAAATTTAAAATTAAAAGATCAGAGGCTCGAATGCAAAATTTTAAAACTTCAAAGACCAAATTAAAAAGGGTCATCCTAGGCCAAAACGGTGTTGTTTCAAGCAGGCACTGTTCTTCGTCTTCTTCTTTCGGCGCTGCAAATCCACCTGAAAAGAAGGGAAAGAAATTATGGAATGCCGGCATCCCAGTCAAACCAAAGCATAAATTGCAAATCTTATCTTCGTAAAGATTACTACCTCGGGGAGATAAGGATCGAACCTCAGGTGTCCAAGTCCCAGCAAAACCAACACCTCCCTCCCAGCCATGCTTGTTAAGAGAAAAGTCGTGCGCGGAGGGAGAACCTAGGATGTTTCCTATAAATACAGAGCTCTCCAGAGGAATGAGGGAGGGAAAAAATCCATAAAAAAAGTTGAAAAATAGAGAAAGAACTAAAAAAAAACACAACACAAAAGGCAAGAAAAAGAAGGAACAAAGGGGAAGAAAACAAAAGCAGAAGGAAGAATCCCAGTTTTCCCAGCAACGAGCGCCTTCATCAATCTTCGCCCAAGACGTTAGCAACAGTAGTCCAGCAGCAGGTAAGTTTTCATTTTTCCCTCCCCTACATTTTAATTACATAGTCACTGTGATTGGCGTGTGTGGATCCACGCACGCCTACAGGTTAAAACTAACCAGTTACTAGTCTGAACCAGTAACCGGGCGGGGCAAGCTGGGCTAGATCCGGCCAAGACCATACGGCTAGGCTGAATCTGGCCCAATAAAAAAAAGGAAAGGATAAGAATGGGTCGGGTCTGGGCTTTTGGCCCAACCGGCCCAAGTTGTTTTAGGCAAGGGTGTGTTCGGCAAAAAACACTCTTATGCCTTTTCCATGTGTTTTATTTCCTTTCTATTTTGATATTTGGCCAAACAAGCCCCTCTTCGATACCAAAAAAATTCCCGAAATATTTGGGGATCACCGTGGATTCATTTGTGGCCCCCTCACACTTTGTTTTATTTTTTTCTTTGCGTGTTTGTATTTTTTCTGCTATGTGTTCAATCTATGGATCATTACTGTTAAATGCAAAATTTGTTATATAACATTTGTTTTATTTCCATCTAAAAAGGAATAATAATAATAAAGGATAAACAAAAAGAAAATGGCATAGAAAAATTCTTCTTCAAATTCAATTTTTTATGAAATTATTCACTGACATCAGAGTTAGGAATATCACAATTTTTTTGGGTTTGTGCAATATTTACCAACGCAAGAATTGAAAATATTCGTATGAATTTTTTACTGATACTAGAGTCAAGAATATGATAAGAAGAATATAAAAAAGAAAAATTAGAAAAAAGAGAACATATTCTTAGTAATTTTAGATAAAACCTGTAGTGCAATCTGTCTTAGATAGAACACTTAAGGGGTGATAGCATCTTTCTTTTCATATAATTAATTTCGTATCATTAGAATCTATATTGACTAATTAGAGTTTTTAATAATCACAATAATAGATTGTAACTCCTTCACTACAACATTTTTTTCAAAAAGAATAAGATGCCATGTAAGATCATATTAAAACAAATCATATTGTTTAGGGTGGAAAGTCAGAGATTTTTAGCTCAGGGGTATTTGTTTTTTTTTTTTTTAAAACAAAGTTCAGGGTATTTTGCAATTTAGCCTTGTCAAAAACTTGGGAATATGGGATCTTCCACCAACTTGCCCCTTTTCCCTCTCCCGACCGTCTCACCGAGTCCTGCCTTACTCATTGCAACTCACTCTCATCTTCCTCCCTCTTAACCAGGTTTCACTTCTCTTTCTCTTGTTGCACTTATTTTTCATGTTTTCTATTGACAGTTGACTTATAAATGAAGGGAAAATAACAGAAAGAGTATTTATCTTCCACAGTTTGCATTTTTCTTTGCTTCCTTTTTGAAATTTTAATGACGATTTTACTCTTCTGGGTACAGTTTTTTTCTTTTAAGAGGATTCAACTTTGGAGCACCTTTTCCAGGCTCTTTGATGGATTCTCGAGCTCTTATAATTGTTTGATGGTGTGATTTGTGAGCTTCTTTTGAAGAAAAAAAATGATACTTTCAGCTCTTTTAACTTCAGTTGGAATCAATCTTGGACTGTGCTTGTTGTTTTTCACTTTGTATTCAATATTGAGGAAGCAACCTGGTAATTTTTACGTGTATGCACCCCGTTTGGTCGATAAAGAGAAATCTCAGCCACAGGAGAGTGATGATTTTTACTTGGAAAGGTTATTGCCTTCTGCTGGCTGGGTTAGAAATGCTTGGCAGCTTTCTGAAGATGAAATCTTGTCAATTTCGGGTTTAGATGGTCTCGTGTTAACTCGGATCTTCACCTTCAGGTAAGGAAATCAAATGTCATTTAGTTGTGTAAAAGATTTCAAGTTTTAATCAGGGTTTGAAAAGGGTGGAGTTTTTCCTTTTTGTATGTGAATTATCTATAAAAATCACAACTTTTTTTTATTTATAAATTAGAATAGAGAGACTCAATGATCATCAAATGAATTGTGGAGTTGTATAAAATAAAAAATAAAGATGACTGACTGATCCCTGTTTGTGGATTTCAAGATGAAAAATTGTATTTGGTTTGATGGAAATAATGAAACAAGGAAATAACGGAGACAAAAGAGAGAATATCTTATAAGTTTCTTATTAAGACAGTAGGATGGTGAATTTCTTGTTAAGGATCAGTAAAGTTTAGTGTTTTTTTTTTTCCTTAACAAATTTTTATCACTTGTGTTGGCTGAGGATGAATTCTACAACCTAAGCAGAGGATTTAATTAGGCTAAACTTAAGCAGAATGCATAGTACAAAGCTGGAAAAGAATGTCTAGATTGTCTAGACTCTAGAGAACAACTTTCAACTTAACAGAAGCAATAATCTGTCATGGACTCTATTGAAAACTTTACTTGATAGGCTACATATATGCTTGGGGTTTCGACATATGGTTGTGAGAAAAAAATTTAGTGGCAAGATACAGTAGGAGAGTCCATAAAGGTGTGTTGAGATTCAATTCATACAGGACTTTCTGGCTTTCTATTTTGAATCGTGCTTTTTAATGAGTTATATACTATCTGAAGCTACACTGATGCATTTTTTCTCTCCACTTATAACAAAAACCTCACTTTCTTTGCCATGCATTCAGGCCCACTGCCTGTATTCCTATCACAATCAATTAGTATATTACTATGCCTAATGATTCTTTTACACTGCAATGTATTTTTCTTGACTTTCTATTCATGCATTATTTTCATTCAGCCTTTTTTTCATATCCTTCTTTTAATGCAGCTTGAAAGTGTTCACCGTTGCTGGGGTTATTGGAATCTCCATCCTTCTTCCAATTAATTATTTTGGGAACCAGCTAAGTGATGATTTTGGCCATTTGCCAAACAAGTCTTTGGATTCATTTAGTATATCAAATGTCAATGACGGTTCAAACAGGTAATCATTAGTTGGCTAGATGAACAGAATGTCATTGCTCAATTGTGCAAGATCAAACCATATGATATTAAACTTATCATCAAATGTATTTGATAGAAAAGTTCCATTGAGAAGATCTCTAGTAACAACGTAGTTTTTTTTTCAATTTACAGTTCAAGTTTCTTGTTTTTCACCCTTTTAGCTGAATGCATTCTCTGTGCTCTTTGAAAATTTGAAAGGCATGGAGGGACCCCAGGAGTAACCAAGTGAGCAAGAAATGTTTCTCTATTTTCTTTTTCTTTATCTTTTTTTATAGAGAAAGAATGATATTAAGTGAGGAGAATGAGGGCAGTGCAATTCAAGGATTATATATCCTCCATAGAAAGGGGAAAAATATCATACTAATACAAAAGAGTTCCTGACCTCGTTGCATGTCTGCTAAAGATTCTTTTCCAAGAGTTTCTGTGAGAGTGCACCATATTTAAGCCAAGAAACTTACTTTATCCCTAGGTAGCTGAACATGTAAAAGCCTGTCTTAAAAGCCTCTTGAGTGAGCTCAAATGGACCAAATAATTGCAAACACTGTGCATCACCAAAGAACATCAATCTCCCCTTTTCCTCTTAAAAACCTCGTACTTCATTAATAGCAATGCATCCTAGGTATTAAGATGCAGGGAAAACCCAAAACTCAGAAAATAAAAAATAACCTGTTCTGTTGCAAGAAATGTTTGTGTAAATTCTGATATGGAAATGGAGTCAAGTTTCCTAACGGGTTCTGTTTCCTTGTGCTTGTCTAACAGAGGTAGTGAAGCTGTCTATGTATAAGTTGACTTTTTCTGAGAGTAGGTCTGTCTTGCAACCTACCAACAGACTGTTATACTAAATTATGATGGGATAAACACCTCTTATTTGATAAAGTTTCTCATTGGCCCTTTGCTTACTCTTTGTAATGCTCTCTTAGCTTGCCTTCTTAAATTTGATGTTCAGTATAGAATCCTAGGAAGCCCAGAACAGCAGAAATGTTCATCTTTCCAGAAACTTGAGCTTTTCTATGTTTTCCTCAATGATGAAAAGTAATTTGTAGTACTCCCAGCCATAGAAAGTTTCCCTAAATCAGACTTCCAAAGCCCTTAGTAGTCGGTGAGTATTATCTTGCAAGCTGGCAACTATAAATGGGATAATTACTTTTTATTCAAATGGCTATTAGATATGCAGGAACCCCATTCTTTTGCTGTTTGAACCATGCAAATAATAAAGGGAATAAAATTGACCATTTATCCAGGTGTACTAGACAACTTGTTATTAATCTTGCTGGTTTGGTTTTTCCATAATGTCATGACCTGTAATCAGATCATTATGCTAACTGATTTGGGAATGGGGATAATGGTTTGAGATGTGGATTAAACATGACTTGGAATGCACCGACATAATAATGAAAATAAAGTTTCTGAATGTTATCTGGAAAGGTCATTTCAGCTCACTTTAGACCATAGGCTGCCACTTTTTCCGAAGATAACTTCTACTTTGGTCGGCAATTGACTTATTTTGGTTGGATAGAACTCCAATAAATGCCCATCGCCCCAAGTAAATTCAAACTATGGGCATTGTTTAGAAAAATTCATTGAGATGGATTGAACTTCATTTTAATTTCATATTTTCTAGTCTGTAATTGTGTTCTTTTTAATTTATTTTCATATAACAAAATGTTACTGCTGACATATTGTTTGATACTTCTGCATTCCATCCTACCTCTGTGCTAATTCTCATAGCTCTCCTTTTGCCTTAAATAAAAATTCTTATTCTTTTATCCTGCTGTCTTAAAGTTTTATCTCTTCTTTTTTACTGCTTTTACCGACTTTATATTGGTCGTATTTCATTTTGTTGAAATAGCCTCATCTAAATATTGCTGTTAGATTCTCATGGTTTGCATGATTCTTTATTGCATCAAACAATCATTTAGCTATTCTTTGTTGAAGTTACCCTGATTATTAGTTTTGGTTTCTCTCAAGGTTATGGGTTCACTTTTCTGCTGCATATATTTTTACTGGAGTTGTCTGCTATCTTCTGTATTATGTAAGTACTATTATTATTTCTTCTGCAAAAGCCACCGGGCTTATTGGTTCATAAAAATGAAAGTAATCAGAGAATTTCTGACTTGTTAATTACACAATATGCAGGAGCATAACTATATGTCAGCAAAAAGGATTGCTTACTTCTATTCATCCAAACCGCAGCCTCATCAGTTTACAATATTAGTCCGCAGTATCCCTTCCTCATCTGGAAGAAACTTTAGTGAAACTGTTGAGAGTTTTTTCACGGAGTATCATCCTTCTACTTATCTTTCACATTCAATGGTTCATCGAACAAGCAAAATTCAAGATCTCATTGTAAGCATTCTAGGTGAACGTGCAGACCACTTAACTAATTTCAGGCCATTGTGGTCACATACACTTCAGAACCATAGTTATTAACTTGTTTTCTATTTGAATTATGCCTTTTCTTGTATTTATGTGTTACTTAACAGTTTTTGAACCTGTCAATCATGCTCTCTTAGTTATCCCTGAAGATACCCTCCTTGAAAAATTGGGGGCTGACATAAGATTAAAATAGATGACAATGTTTACAATTGAAAATTCAAGCCTGATTGTCCTGAAAAAAGTTCATCCTTTCATTAATGCATCAATCAGCTTCTTTTGGAAAAGGGAACTGGTCATGAAAGTTGTGTGTTTTATTGTCATGCACAAACATAACTATTGAACTAGAAAGCTTTGTATATATTGTCATCATGTAAATTTCAATATGTTCATGGAACATGGAGAAGACTGACCTTACTGACATGATATGCGGTCGTTGTTTATATATCTGATTGTCACCATTTTGAATCTCTTGCTTATTGTTGTTTAAAAATGTGTTATCCTTGGTAGAATGATGCGGACAAATTGTATAGAAAGCTTGGCTGCATGAAATCAAACAACCATTCTCAGCAAAACTTCAGACGTGATGGCTTTTTAGGACTCACCGGACGCAAAGTTAATCTTTTAGACCGCTATGAAAAGAAGTTGGAAGATTTGGAAGATAATTTGAGGAAGGAGCAAAATTTATTGGCTGGAGAGGTGCGTGGCATCAGTTCTCAGTATTTGAATTTAATAATTATATGAGACATTCAAATGGTACTAGTGATATTTATGTGGAGAATAGTGTCCACTTAATCTGCTTAAGTTTTCTTTGGCCATTAATGCAATTGTTGGCACACAAGGGAACAGCTTTCAGGTTTTCTGTGTCAATCATCTCTTAACTTTAAAAACATATATGCCAACTCCCACTGCCAGTCTTGTGGAGGGGGTTCTAGGAGGGTGATCTGTGTATAGTTCTAGCTTTCAGAAGCTTTTGGATAAAGTGGATTATGAATTTGATGGTTTTTGGAATAACTGAGTTTGAGATTGGGCAGCTACTTCAGTTTATAGGATGACTGCAAATCATTATGCACTCTACTTCATTTATAATCTAAGACTCTAGATTTTTCATGGGATGTTATTGCTTAAGAAGCTCCTGCTTCTATTCATGCCAATAAAATGCACTTTTATTCAGAAGAACTTGTAGGAATAGTAAGAGTATGGTTGCATATAGATGGATGAATATAGAACACAGCACAAAACATATGAAAGTTCTCATTTGTTTTGAGTTCAACTCTAATCATCTGTTCTCTGGAAGTGTGGAAAATACCCTTCTTCACATTCTATTGTAACAGAATCCATCTCATGCATTTGCTGTCAATGCAAAGATGACATCTTATGCAACCTTTTGCTCTTACTATATACACTTGTAAATTGTCAGGAAGTTCCAGCCGCTTTTGTTTCATTCAAGTCGCGGTTTGGTGCTGCAGTAGCCTTACACATCCAACAGGGGGTTAATCCCACAGAATGGGTCACTGAGCGAGCTCCTGAGCCTCAGGATGTTCACTGGGCTTTCTTTTCTGCATCATTCATTAAAAGATGGATCTTCAAACTGGTGGTGCTTGTTGCATCATTTGCTCTAATTGTTCTTTTTCTTATTCCAGTTGTGATAGTGCAAGGTCTTGCTAATCTGGATCAGTTGGAAAAATGGTTTCCTTTTCTGAAAAGCATACTGAGCCTGTAAGTGAAAATTGTAATTTCTCATTGATATAATCCACCCAAAGCCGATCATGGGGTTCCCTTGAGGCTATTTGAGGTTATTTTATGTAGATATATGTTATAAAATTCTAACTACCTTGTTAAGCTGCATACCTGCCATTAAAAATTTGAGCATGCAGAAAATGATTAAAGATTTATTTGAATATACGAATTAATGAATTCAATTAATAGGGGAAGCACTACTGATGGCCTAATGCATATAGGTGAAAAACTGTGTGGGCAAATCTGATACATGTAAAAACATTTTTTCTTGTCTCTAAAAGTTGGCATGCATTATATACAGTAATTAGTGATGTGGCATTCACTGTTGAACTGTATGTTTTAATGTCTGAAGAGGAAGCAGGTTGTAACCATGTCATGATTTTGTTTCTGTGGTGTCCTGATTTTTCATTTAATAGCTTGCTTGACCCCTTTTTCTAGTCTAGAAAAATTTTATGAAGGAAAACTTTAGGACCACAAAAACATAGATAATGGCTAGACATTGAATATTTTATGCGGGGAAGTAACTTTTAAATTTGAATAAAAATTGTTGTGTCAGAACTATAAAATGGCCATGGTAATATGATAATTTTAATGAAAAACTATCATTATATATTTAGAACCTATCAAGTACATGCTTGCAATGCATGTCCTTACCAAGAAAACTTGCAAATATTCGCAATAACTCGATGAATAATCAACATAAATAAAGGTCTTATTCCTTCCAGCTTCAATCCAGATCTATTGATTTTGAGTATCAGTTTCCTGGCAATCACATTGAAGTTAATGTGAAATTAGAGTTTGTAATTTATTTTGTTTTTGTTCCTAACTTCAACTTCAGATAGTTATCAGGCATCTTGATCTGATTAGAAAATAGAGATGGATTGTGCCTAGTTGGTTTTGTGTGAAGTTGCAGATCTAGAGAAGCTTAGAAAGAACTAATTACTGATTTCAAGTTTTTCAAATTCCTTGAAGTTTTCAAGTTATTTGAAATCATTGATTAGACTAATTGTTAAGACATGGAACTAATATGCACAATTTTTTGAGCTGCAGAACTGTTGTCAGTCAAGTAATTACAGGATATCTTCCAAGTCTCATTCTGCAGTTATTTCTTTCTTTTGTTCCACCAATTATGTTAACATTTTCCGCCATTCAAGGATACATTTCTCGCAGTCAAATAGAAAGAAGTTCTTGTTCCAAGATGCTATGGTTTATCATATGGAACATCTTCTTTGCAAATGTACTGTCAGGGTCAGCTTTGTATCTAGTCAATGTCTTCCTTGAGCCCAAAAATATTCCCAGGGTGCTAGCTGAAGCTGTCCCAGGTCAGGTGGGAATGCATCTCTGTTCTGTATATTCTTTTACATCTTTTGCCTTTTCTCCCTAATATGTGCAGTTTCTTCTCAGTTTTGTGATTTTGAACAAACCTTAAATTCCTTTATGCTACAAGTTACATTCACAAGTATAATGGATTCCTTATTCTGGCTTTATTAGGCATCGTTCTTCATTTCATATGTTGTGACTTCTGGGTGGACCAATCTATCATCAGAACTCTTCCGATTGATTCCACTGGTTTGCAGTTTTTGGAAAAGACTATTTTCAGGAAAAGATGGGGATGAATTTGAGGTTCCATCAATTCCTTACTATAATGATATCCCCACTATTCTCTTCTTTGGACTTCTGGGTATAACGTACTTTTTCCTCTCTCCCCTAATTCTGCCATTTCTCTTGGTTTACTTTTGCCTTGGATACATCATCTTTCGCAACCAGGTAAGCATAACATTTCTTTCTTATTTTATTTTTTATTCATTTATTATGTTAGATATTAATTTAGATGATTATCAAGGCTTCATATGCAGCCAGCATTAAGGGTATTAACAATTCCTGAAGACTTAATTTTCATGATGACATGTGATCTTGAATTAGAAAACCCTTAGATTTCTGTTATCTATAAAATGGATCAAAAGTGAATTTCGATCCTTCCAGGTTTTTAATTTGGATATGGACTTGGCTGACATGTAAAGTTACTTTTTTCCATTTGATGCCAACATTCTGAAATTTAACAATTAGATGCCAATATACATGTGACTTAAGGTAATGCTAGTGTAGTAGCAATTTGCTCTGTACCTTGCTTGCTGTGAATATCTGAGCAGTTCAATTCACTTTCATTTGCCCTTACCTATCCACCATGATGCTATAAAACTATAGCCTCTCTCTTGAAGTCTTGATGATTAGAGCCTTATTTCAAAAGTCAAATTGACATATTCGATAGTTGGTTACTTTTGTTTTGGCAGAACTCTGGCTTTGAAAGGCAATGACAAATTAACAGCATTTCTGGACCCATATTATCGTATCTTACATTCTTAATATAATTGACACTTCAGGACTACAAATTTTAGTGCATTTGGGTCTAAACATGATTTGTGAAAATTAATTAGTACATTGTGTTATCTAAAATTTCCAAATTGAGTTCTTAAAGGAAGTTATATTAATATATATTTCGTTGTATTTTTATTTTTACTTTTTTGCAGCTGTTGAATGTGTATGCCCCAAAGTATGAAACAGCTGGGATGTTTTGGCCTATAGTGCACAATTCAACAATATTTTCCTTGATACTGATGCATATTATTGCAATTGGAATATTTGGGCTTAAGAAGCTACCTTTGGCATCTAGTTTAATTATTCCTCTTCCCGTTCTCACTCTTATCTTCAATGCGTACTGCCAGAAGCGGTTCCTACCTTTATTTAAAGCTTATCCTACTGAGGTACATTGGCGTATGCATCTGTTATTTTTCTGGTTCTAACAGTCTTATATTCTACTAATGCTTTCATGGTATTCTCTTCAATTGCTTGGGTTTTTCCCCCTTCACATCCATTACACAACTACAGTACCAGTTTATGTTTTATGTCTTGTAGATGGGGAAATTTTAACATTCCCTTCCGTACTTTGTGTGTTTTTCTTTAATTGAATGGCACAGTGATTATGTTAATTCAGTTTCCTTGTGTCATGTTTTTGTCTAAAGATAAAAAAAAAAACTCCTGAGTTGATTTTGCTAAAATTGTCACATATTGAGTGTTAAAAGTATGCCAACTTTTCAATTCTTATGTAAATCCTGTGTTTGAATCAATGCAGAGATTAGGTTTCATGACTAAATGGTAAATGAAATAATTTCATGACTAACCTCTGATCTTCTCAACCATTCTAGTTTAATAATTTTCATCTTTTTTGCTTGCAATATCTTATAGAGACACCGATAGGCTTCTTTCTTCAAATCACACATTTTTAACTTCTTAGAGGTCATGATATTTGATGAGTTAAGACCCTAAACCATCATGATTGAACCTGCATGAATTCTGTTCCCTGTGCTGAGTTTACCTTTTTAGCTTTCCATTTTATATGGTGATGAATTTGTGCCTGGCATTAAACCAGGAAAGGGAAACAATGCATGAAGAGAATAGGTATTTTAACAAGGACGTTGTAGTCTACAGTGCGCCACTTTTCAACATTGGAAGATAGGACTTTTAAATTCTCCCTCACAGGATTCCTCTTTGATGAGACCATTAATGTTTGACAAAGTTGCTTAGTTATTGCTATATAGCAACAAATCCTGTCTGCTCCAATATTTCATATTCTGTTCTGATAATTTCCTTTATGAGAGTATATGTAGTTGCCATCCAGATGTCTAAATGTTATGTGTTCTACTTCTGCAGTGTTTGATAAAAAAAGATAGAAAAGACCTGAATGAAGCAGGCATGACCGAGTTTTATGATAAATTAGTCACTGCATATCAAGATCCAGCTCTGAGGCCAGTTCAGTATGCCAGAAGCTCTGACAGGGACACTTCTCCCCTACTTCACAGTACTGAAGTTTGAACTCTCCGTGTGTGGGTTTTTTTTTTTTTTAATTTTTTATGAATGAGTTTGAATTCATTTGGCAATCCTCGTCTTAATCTTAACAAGGTAGCCCATGTGTTGTTTTAGCATCATTTTTTAAGGCTGTGGATTCATTTTTTAATTCATTTAGATAGACAGGGCTCTTGGTCTTGGACTTTGTTTTTTTTTATATATTATTATTGGATGTCTTTTTTGGTTTTGTTATGTTTGTCAACAAGTTGATATCAAATAATTCCGAGTTGTGTAGTGTTCGATTCACTATAAAAAAATTATTCAGCTTAAAATTTCCAGTGTTAGTATTTGTCATAGGGTAAGAATTGTGGGGTTTATGTGGATCACTGCTTCAATGAAAGGCTTAAGATGCTTGGTTAATGTCCTGGATTTTAGGGTATATTCATCTTTTTATTGTTTTTAATCTAATGAAATTGTGATATGAATTTGAGATTGTTTGCTCAAACTTAATGAACTTATATCATTTCTCTCCTTAGATGTTTATTTTGAGGAGCTACTTCACAAAAAGCAACGACGTCTCTTTACACTATATTTTCAAGCTAGAAAATTTAGTTATAGTTGCTTTTGTGGCATGACGAAAAGCAGTTGCTTTTGTGTCATGAGGAAAAAGAAAGGGTAGGAATATGAGCAATATATAGTATAATAGCTGGAAAAAAGATTTAGCTGTAGATTTTAATATTTGAAGGTATAAAATTACATTATAAAGTATATTCTCAAGTATTAAAGATACAAAGTAGAAAATAAATGCAATGCAAAAATTTGGGTCTTAAAACTATTAGGATTCAACCCGATAAGGTAGAGATTTTCTCATAATGGAAGATTTGCCTTAAACTTTAGATGAGACTAACTGATAGAAATGCGACTTATAATAATAATCAATCAACAATGCAGTTTACTACAGGTAGGGTGGACTGAGGTGATGCGTTTTTCACTTGCACAACTAGTACCTTTACCCAACTCTCGTAGACCATAGGTTTTCTAATGAGTCGTGACCATGATACTATGTGGCGACTTTCTCAAATCATAATTTTATGATTAAACCTAAAATACCCTTCAATCCAAAAGTTAGTTCCGCCATTTGACACTGTGCATGCCACATCAAGGAGTATCAAAATGATTTAGAAGTTGCTATGATTAGAGATAATGTAATTGAGGAGGATGAAGTTACAATGTGTAGGTTCTTGAATGAGTTGAATAGAGACAATTAATGTGGTGGAGTTATAACTTTATATGGATCTAGATAAGTTGGTGTATTTGGCTATAAAAATAGAGAAACAAATAAAAAGGAAGAGTAGTGCATGTCTAAGTGGTTTTGTGGGTTTTTCTTCAGGTTAGAAGTCGAATTACAAGAGAGAAGGTAGTGTGTCATCGAAGCAGTAAGTTGGACATAAAGTTGCTGAACCTTCCACCCAAAAATAGCCAGTTTCGACCAACAAATATAAGGTTAAAACCAAAACCCAACTTCAGTGAAAATGTGATATTAGGTGTTTTAAATGTCATGGTTTAGGATACCATGCATTAGAATGTCTAAATAGAAGGGTTATGGTTGTAAAAGATGATGAATTGTTTGAATCTTAGAATATGCATCAGAATGCTCTCATGTAGTGGCTTAAAATCTGCTTTTAGAATATAAACTCCCTAATAATTCATTTTTCATCAAGGTAGACCTAATCAATAATTCTAAATTCTGTAGGATTTTCTAAGATAAGACCATGACTTTTTTTCTAAATACAGGCAAGAATATAAGATGATATAACTAATTAGAAGAGTTGCCCAAAGACCAAGGTTGGGAAATTACTACACATAAAAACCATTTTGTCTTTTTTAAATAAAAGTGGCTCAGAACCACCTTTTTGCTTCGTATTCTCCAATATGTATGAGATTTAACCGAGATGAGGATTTAGGAAAAATCTTTTCAAATTAATCAAAATATAGATTTTTTCCTATATTTAACAAATAAGTCATAGATTAGATCTTTGAATAAGTTAATCCATATTTGATGTACGCTTACATACACTTGCATTCATAAGCATACATGCATTCATGTTTAAATGTCATGTGGACATACACAAGTTGAAATATAGGTCCCTAGAAGGCCCTAATACGTAAAGTTTATAACATTTGATTTTGTGACAAAGAAGTATGGAGGATGAAGAACATGCTTGTTATGATGCCCACTTCTTAGAGGAGTTGGACTCCTTGAAGGTTAACATGGTTCGCATCATAAGCTTGTTTGAGCAGACACTCAAACACCACTATGGTGAAGGCTCGTCTAATCGACCCGTTGTTTTTTCAATAATTCAACCTAAAGAAAGGATGAAGGGACATGCTTAGGACCCCCAATATAACACAACTTTTATGCAGTCCACAATACCTATACCGGCCCTAGTAGTTGTTGATGTATTTGTCAACTAGTCCAAAAAAAATGAAGTATGTTGAGGATATTGACTATGACAAGATAAAGAGTTATGAAGGCTATCAAGCGATCAAACTTGTATAACCCTGTACAAGCTGCAAAAATATATCTAATCCTGAATGTGATTGTACCAAAAAATTTATGTGTACCTGAGTTCATAAAGTACATTAGAACTCAATGCCCTAACACTCACATTAAGTCCTATTGTAATAAAATTGCAGAAGTTGTGCACGATGAAAAATTATTAATGCATTTCTTTCAGGATAATCTAAATAGGACAACACTAAGCTGCTATATGAGGCTAAATAACACCAACTTTAGAAAATGGAAAGACCTTGTGGATGCCTTCATCAAGTAATATAAATACAACATGGACATGGCTCTAGAACAATCTAATATATTAGCATTAAAGAAAGGGAGCCATGAATTAGTACACGAATATGTTAAATGGTGGAGAAAGAAGGCTGCTTAAGTTGATCCACCCTTTTTAAACAAAGAAATGGTCAATTTATTCTTTAATACTTTTGAAGACCCTTAATTTGACCATCTAATTGGTGCCCCAGCCCAACACTTTACTGATACAGTGGTGGTGACTATGAGAGTCGAGCAAGCCATAAGAGTAGGTAGAATTATAGTCGGGAAAACTAAAAAAAGACAATAAGGTTCACCAGTTGGGGTTCAACCAAAATCAATCAAGGGAGAAATGGAATAATAGGAGGATAGTAGGGCAGCCACATGGACTTGATTCGTATCAGGATTTGTTAAGACTTTTAGTTCTTAGACTTATTATATTATCATTTGAATGTATTCTGGATCTATTATTCTGAAAGGTTCGTTCATTTATAGGTTTGAGGTTATTCTTTCATTTATATTCCTTTGTGGTGAATTCTCATAATTAGTAAATTTAGCCTTTAAACTACTTTTAACTTCCTCTATCACTTAAGGCCTTTTTTGGATCATTCTAAGTTCAAATAAAGGATTGTTTTTTATATTGTACTGTTTTGGCCAACTTGACCATTTCACATTTTGTTTAAGATCAATTTTTCTAAATTTTAATTCTTTTTTCTCTTTTTCATCTAAGTGATTACTGACTTCAACAACAACTTGTTTTGAAATCTTATTCACTGTTTTCATCATAATATGATAAATTCAAAAATTACTTCATCATTTTCTTTCTTTATTTTTGCATCCAATTTTAAATTGACATCTTTTAATGCTTTGATCATTTCTTTATAAGATTCCTTAGTTATGTCTTGCAATTTCCTTACTTAATGTTCTAGACTTCTTTCACCATTTTATCTCTTTCCAATATTGTATTCTAGAATGACTTGAGTAGATCTCTCATTCATTGCCACAATTTCATTATAATGATCCTCAATCATTTTCATCTTTAGTTATGTTTTTCCTCAATTTCTTTAGAAAAAACCTATATCTTTCTTCAAGTATTTTGTTAGCTTATTCCACCATTTGTTCAAAGAGTATATAACTCTTTTCTACACTCATAAACATGTGTTTTCCCTCTTCATTTTTTATTGTTGTCCTTTGAAGGATTGATTCTTTGTTTCCTTTTTCAATAGAGACATCTACCAACTAGTCTTTTTCCTCTAAGTCTTCTCATAGTTTTGGTTTTTTTGGTGCCATGGTTTTAAAGAAACAATTATGACACTCTCATTGTGATCACTAATTATTTTGGGTTTTTTTGTGCCTACCTCAACTAAAAGAACTTTGAATTTCAAAGTTAGATGTTAAATTTGATGTTAACAATCTGAACTTCAAACATTGTTCCTACAATTCCAAACTTGTAACAATGTTTCTAAATTTTATGATCTTTTTATATGCAGAAAGAAAAATTAAACTTGAAGAGTAACCAAATAACCTAATTGTTTTAAATAAAATAGATAACTTAACAATTCAAGATCAAAGAGCTTATATTCATTAGATGATTCTTTAATTAAGAATTCCTTGATAAAAGAACATGAAATGATATATATTTTTTGGTATTTTCTGGATTTTTTAGTAATGGGAGTTGCAAGTCTATTAGATTACAATGGAAACTGCAAACCTACTGATTATTGCCTATAACTTATCAGCCTATAAGTTACATGCCTACTGATTATTGCCTACAAGATTATAATCCTACTAATAAACAAGTTTTGAAGATCTATAAAACGTAGTTCAATTGCAAAGCAACTATTCTTGTTGATTTTTGATGAATTTTTTTTTTGTTGATTTTATATTCCTCCAGCCTCGATTTATATAGGAAATGTTATAGATAACCTTTTGTTAATTACTCATTCTCTCTATTACTCTTTATTTTGAGAGTGCACGATTGAAACTGCCAAACTTTACTTATTTTAGTCAGTTTCTTTTAAAAGTTTGGATCATATTTTTTTTATGTATTCTTTCCTTTTTAATCCAAAATTCATAATACACTTCGTTTAATCCTTAACCAATTTTTTCCTTATTTTAATAATTCCTAGACTTTATTTTGATATAGAAATATTTACTAAGTATAGCGGATTATTTTATCTTTCTTATTCTTTTACCGAAATTACATTTCTCTTATTTGTGTAACAATAACCAACACGAAAAAGTGAGAAATTATGGGCATCAATGATATGGTATGTCTCTTCTTCTGTTATGGCTCTGCAGGTCACCCCTTTTGAAGATCTTATACGTTATATTTACTGTTTCTCAAATTTATTTAGAATGAAGAGAAAAGTGAGAGCAAATTAATGAATTTATCGTACATAGTATCAAAAAATGCTGACTTAAATTCGAGTTATTCCCTCATTTACTAAGGTACCACTAGATGCATAAACCTTCAAAATCCTTGAAGGCTTAGATTGAGTTGATAAGTGAATTTGTACTCTCAATTTGAAGTAGAAATACACTGAGCTTAATGGTCTTTCCATTAGTGACAATATTCACACTTAACCAATCCTTCATAAATACAATATTTTCAATTGTTTGTGTTAATTGCTTAATAGGAATTTCTAAAAGGACACATATTTAGAGCTTAACTCAACTTTATACCAATAAAGATTGATGAGCAGGGTAGAATGACTCATTCAGGCTTTAGATTTCAACATAGCCAAAGCAACTAAACATAACTTCCAACAACTATTGAGAATCTAAAGAACTTGGCATTCTTAAAGAAAGAAAGATATGACTTGGAAAAGAAAAGTCACTGAAAGTGTTGAGGACAAGAAATCTAGTGAAGGAACCATAGCCTTAGAAGAAATGGCTAAGGAAAGCAGCAGCACTAGGATTTAGGAGAGCTAGAAACCAATTTGTTGGTGCTCGAAAAAGGCCTTCGAGTAGATGGGTGGCTAAGATTAAAGACACTATAAAAAAAAATAAGGGTGTGGTTTGGCACCTTTAATACTCCTGAGGAAGCAGCAAGAGCCTGTGATGAAGCTGCTTGTTTGCTTCGCAATTTCAACATTAAAAATAAGCTACTTGTTAGTATATATACCTTAAAGCTAATCATTTGGGTTACACATGGTATTTAATTTGTTCAAGTAAATCTATTTAATTTTTAATAAAAGTTTTATTTATATTTAATATTCATCAAATATTTTATTAATGAACCTAAAGTAAAGATAAGTTTTTGGAAAAAAAATATTTTGCAAACAAAATTATAAAGTTGTTATAATCATAGGATTTTTATTGTATCTGAGCATTGTTCCTAAATATTCCTACTCAATGCTCTATTAAGATTGAACATTAATTAGAGTTGTTAAAACTGATACATATTATGTTCTTTCCTTTATGAGACAAAGAAGTTGTTCTCATAAGATGAGGAATGAGGAATACTAAGAATTAATATGTAGGTTCTTGTCAAATAACATGTGCGCTGAACTAACCCGCATGAAAATCCTATATCGAAAGATCACTTATATCTATGGAAAGGCTCACATGATGGTTGTGTTAATAATTCTTAGACTTGATATCAATAAGTTATCTTATATAAAAAAATATTATGCTTTGATCTTGACTACACGTTATCCTAATCAAGGTTAACAAACGAGCAAATATCCGGTATAAAATGAACTAAATGAAGGTATTAGAGTGATCAAGAGAGGATTCATCATCTTGGCTGAATTAGGAAAAAGTTTCACATGTTCTCAAATAATATTGATTGTAAATCCTTGCGTAAGGTAGAATGAGATTTGAAAAGAGTTTCAAATCTCATTCTAATAAAGAATGACTATAGTGTTGAAAACAAACATGATTTGATAAAGTAGACACACTCTTTGCTATAATGTCTAAATTAGAACATTGTTGAAGAATGAATAAAAATTATACTAAGAAATTAGTCACTTCAAGGTTAAGTCAAACCATTTATGACTTTCCTAATATTTAGAGGATCTTGATAGTTGCTAGATATTGTATTTGATTTTCAAATATAAATCAATCAATTATTGAATTGATAATAAATTAATTTGTTTAATTTATTTAATCCTATTTTATTTAGGATTGTGAATTATATTTGGACCAACTTATTAGAAAATCTAATAGGTCAAACACATAAGAACCATTGGTCAAAAACTAAAATAGGATGATTAATCAAGTGTGAGTTGATTGTAAATAAGTTTTAGAAATTGAGGACTATAATGTAATTTATATAGAGAGTTATAATTCTAAACCTAGAAAAATCAAGTAGAAACTTGATTGAATAAACATTTAATTTGTCATGAAATAATATATGTGATATTATTTAGGGGAAAATGATAATTTTATTTATTTATAGAGTTTTTCAGTTTTCCTATAAATAGAATGTTATGCCTCTAATTTTGTGTGTAGAAAATAGTATTATAAATAACATTTGAAAAACACAAAATAAAAGGTTAATATTCAAAGGCATAACAATACATCTTTCCTAAAAGGATTTAGGAGATTTCTCATTGGTGGTTCGTGTAGATTATCATTAGAGGTCGGATATTTAGACGGCTTGTGGTTTGCGACAATTTCACCTTAAAGAAATTATCCAAAGTCAAAAGGAACATCTTATCTTCAGATAATCTTCGTATAAACCCTAAAAAACTCTAGATTTATTTAACGAGATCCTTGAGAATCCCAAAAAAATTTACATTTACTGTTACCATTACATATATGTGTTTCGAGAAACCTAATAGTGGTAACAGAGCCATCATTAGACAATTAGAGTTCTTGATTGCATGTTTTAATTATTATTTGCATTAATTACGAATTAATTTTTTGTGCAAAATTATTTTTCCAAAAATTATTTCTATCTAATGATTTTTTTTTGAAAAAAGAGTCTTTGGTTTCTTTTTTGATCAGATCTGGCTGGATTTTTCAAATCTAGTCGGAATCTACCATTAAAATAAAAAAATATGTTTTTTAATGGCTGCAACGTAACTGATGGTTACAATGTCAATTTTGCTGGCATGCCTAACCATTATCAGCTCTCTCCTAGCGAGCAGTAGCAACACATCATGGCTACACTAGCAGCCACTATTTTGTTGGCAAGCTACAATGCAAAATTATTGCAAGTGGAGTAGCGTAAGGCTACTGCTACCGGTGTGGGAAGCCCATACCAATAATAGGTGTAACAGTTGCCAGCCCCCTGCTGGCAGTATGAAGAAGATATGAGAAGAGGGACAAAATCATGATTCTCCCTATGATCTAATTTTAGGGTTTTAAGATTTGAATCATGAATTTACCCCTGCAATTTAGACCTTATTACAATTATATTTCTAGACATATAAAATATTGATTTTATTTTAAAATTGAAACCCTATATTAAATTAATTATAGAATTAATTTTCCTAATTGGATTATGATAGAATTGAAATTTTTTGAGTTATGTAATATCTTAATAGGATTAGGATTTAATTAATAGAAAAATATATATTTTTTCTAAAATAAAAAGAGTTTTTAAGCTGGAAGATTTTTATTTAATTGATCCTAAAATAATTTAGGATATTATTAAGAATTTTAATATGATTAATTTTCTTATTAAATTTTGAAAAATGGTTTTTCAATGAAAATTTTGTATTAAATAAAATTTATTATGTTTGAAGAATTATCAAATTGGATTTGATTTAATATTTCTAAATCTTAAAAATATTATTTCAAAAGTTGCACATCAAGCCAATAATTAGAATTGAAGCATGCAATATATTTATTTATGCATATTAATATGTTATTATGCATGATGGATGATTATGGACATTTAAAAACCAATGTGATCATGTTTTTGATGGTTGAATGATTGTAACATTAAATAGGGCATGTGTATCCTACCTTTTCTTTATTTTTCTTCTAGTGTTGTAAAATTATTTTCTCATCTAATTCTCATTGAATGTAACTCAAAGTTTCTTATTCAATTATGTAAATATTATGTAATTTAAAAATGTAGAAATTTAGATTAAAAAAAATATTTTGTAATCTAAGACGAAAATTGAATGGTGGAATAGACTACAACTGTGGTGTTGTTAAAGAACTTATAAGGATTTGTAACAGCTATCTAGAGTTTGACCTTCTAATTCCCTTCGATGGCTTGAGAAAATTAATTTAGATTTATCTATAATCATTCAATTAGAATAGCATATTATGGTTGTATGTTTATATATAATTGTTATGTATGATATATAACTAATACTATAGAATGAGACTTAATTAAAATAAGAAATTCCTCATTAATATATTAAGTATATGTCAAGAACATGATTTGTTGTCTTTCAATTTTATTTGTATAAAATCAAAGTTCTATTCATAAATAACTTGTTAAGCTACTCAAGGTTACTATTAATTGAATATATTTAATGCTATAAAATTGAGTCCTGCTGAACTAACTAATAACAATTTAAATGAGTTACTTATGATCATATAAGATTAAAGGTGCTAGTTAGGTGAAATATATATGATATGTTTAGAGAAATAGTTGTCCCATAACTAATCTAAGAGTCACGTAAATATGTGATTGATAAACTATGTTATCTATTTAATTTAATTATCTTGATTTTTTGAGTTACTTAAGGTTATATAAATTAAATAGGATCCTAGTCCACTAGGAAATCTAAGTGAGATTTCCTGAATTAATAGTGAGGGGTTTTAATTTGAAGAAAAATAGTAGGAGATCAAATTATGAATAAGATCTTATCTAAACTTGGTTATAAATATTTATAAATTAAACCAATACTCGTTATCTTTAAATGAATAGGTTGATAGATTACCATGAGTAAAAATAAATATATTTCTATATAGCATATTTGATGCTTATAAATTGACTTGATCAAACTTCTTGGACTAGTACTAAAATGTAAAGTTTCTTTTTAAATAAGAAAAAAGTTATATGTTATTGAAAGTTTGATTCCTTTTGTTTTTGATGAGGACGTTGATAACAAAATTAGGTTTGATTATTAACGTAATATTGATGACAATAAGTAGGCCACATGTGTGATATTAACTATCATGTCACTTGAACTTCAAACACAACATGGAAATATAGATAACAATATAATAATTATGCATATCAAAGAGTTATTTGATGCGACTAATAGAACTATGAGGAATGTGACATGTAAGAGATTATTTTACTGTAAGATGATAGATGATTCCTCGATGAACACCCATGTGCTGAGGATGATTGACTATTTTAGAATTTGATCAGATTAGGCTTTGTTATGGACTATGACCAAGTCAACCATGATTATAATTCCAAAAGTAGAATGCCAAAAGTTGACTTGGTCTTGCAGTTTAAGCATGGAGTTCTACTTTCAACATCAAGAATAACAATGGTACTTGTCATCATTATGGTAAGGAAAATCACTACATGGGGAATTGTAAAGACAATCTTGCAATTGTGAAGGCTAAAAATCTTATTAAAAAATTTGTTTCAAGTGTGTTTATGATTAAATAAAGGTAAAGTAAGAATACAAGTTAGTAATAAAGTAAGGGTTAATGCATTAACTTTTCCAAGTAGGCTGATACTAGAACTTGATATTTGATCTAGCACTTTTTAGAGACATCATATCCATTTTTGAATGGATTTAGATTTATTATTTAAGGCAAATGTAATTCATTTTATAATAATGATGGTTATTATGGATTTGATACTTAGACAAATTTGGTTTGTATATATATGATCATGAAATGTCCAGGTACAATATAATAGCAAGAAGAACATATTAGATAATCAATATCCATATTATTGATGGCATTGTAGATTAGGTCATATCAATGAAACAAAAATCATTAAGTTACATAAAGAAGGATATATGATCCTTTTGATTATGATTTAAATCAAACTTGTAAAGTTTGATTATTGGATAAGATGACTAAAACATCATTTACTCAAAGAGTGAGAGATCTAATGAATTGTTAGGTCTAATATATGTAGATGTATATAGACCAATAATGATTCGTGTCATAGAACATGTTTCGTCATCTAATGAATTGTTAGGTCTAATATATGTAGATGTATATAGACCAATAATGATTCGTGTCATAGAACATGTTTCGTCATTGATGACATATTGAATATGGTCATATATATTTGATGAAATTCTGAATCATTTGAAGGTTCAAATAATTCAGAAATAAAGTTGAAATATAAATTGAAAAGAGTATTAAGATACTTCGATCAGATCGAGGTGGTGAATACTTCAACCAAGATTTTAAAATTACCTAAAAGAGAATGAGATTCTCTCATAGTGGACACCTCCTGGAACACCACAACATAATAATGTTTCTGAAAGGAGAAATTGAACTCTATTGGATATGGTGCAGTTCATGATAAGTTATGCAGACCTTTCACCTTCATTCTAGGGTTATGCCCTGCAAACTACTGTTTACCTTTTAAAAAAGGTTTTATCAAAATCTATTGATAAGACTCCATATGAGATATGAAATGACAGGAGACCAATATTATCATACTTAAAGATTTGAGATATGATGTTTATGTGACACGTATTATATTTGAAAAGATGGGAGCTAAGTCAAATAAATATAAGTTTGTGGAATATCCTAAAGAAACTATTAGATATTATTTATATCATCCCGTTGAGAAAAAATATTTGTCTCAAAACATGTTACCTTTCTAAAGAGATAATTTGTTCTTAAAATGAGTAGTGAGAGGACAATAGAACTTGAACAAGTTCAAGAACCATAAAGTGATAGCTAAATAGAATTTAAGCATGAGGCTATAACATTGGATATTCAGTCTGAAGCTCCAGAAACATAAGAACTCCTCTATAGATCTGGTAGGACAAATCATGCATCAATAAAATATGAACTTCTCATGGAAGTTGAAAATGAAAAGTTACTCATACTTGATGAGCTTATCAATTATAAGGAACCAATATTTGATATTGATTATAAGAAATGGCTTGAGGTTATGAAATCTAAAATGAATTCCATATACACCAACCAAGTATAAACCTTGGTTGATCTACCTGAAGGGATAAAACCAATTGGATGTAAATGGATATTTAAGAGAAAGACTCACATTGATGACAATATACAAACGTATAAAGCTAGACTAGTTGCAAAAGGTTACAAACAAAGACAAATAGGTTAACTTTGATGAAACCTTCTTATAGTAACTATATTAAAATCCATAAGGATTTTGCTTGATAAAATTGCATGCCATGATGATGAGATTTGTCAAATGGATGTCAAAATTGTATTCCTGAAAGGGAGTCTTCTAGAAGATATGTATGTGACACAACCTGAAATCCATAAGGATTTCTTGTAGTAACTATATTAACCTTCTTGTAGTAACTATATTAAAATCTACAAGGATTTTGCTTGATAAAATTGCATGCCATGATGATGAGATTTGTCAAATGGATGTCAAAATTGTATTCCTGAAAGGGAGTCTTCTAGAAGATATGTATGTGACACAACCTGAAATCCATAAGGATTTCTTGTAGTAACTATATTAACCTTCTTGTAGTAACTATATTAAAATCTACAAGGATTTTGCTTGATAAAATTGCATGCCATGATGATGAGATTTGTCAAATGGATGTCAAAATTGTATTCCTGAAAGGGAGTCTTCTAGAAGATATGTATGTGACACAACCTGAAAGTTTTGAATCTAAGAAATTTGTTAATAAAGTACGCAAGATATAAAAATTTATTTATGGACTTAAGCAAGCTTTAAGGAGTTAGAATATCCATTTTGATGAGATAATTAAAAAGTTTGATTTCATAAAAAATATAGATGAGCTTTGTGTTTATAAAAAGTTTTGTATGAATAGAGTCATTTTCTTAATATTATATGTAGACAACGTATTATTAATAGGAAATGGTATTTCTAGTTAGTAAAGATATGGTGTCCAAGAATTCCTCCATGAAGGATATGAAATAAGTAACCTATATACTAGGAATAAAAATCTATAGATCTAAAAGGTTCCTTAGATTATCTCAATCTACGTACATATATAATTGTTAGTATATATGTCATGAGCCAATATGTTGGTTACATGTGACATTGACTTTGTTTATGTAAATATATTTAATTTTAATAAAGATTTTATTTATCTTTAATATTTATCGAATATTTCATTGATAAATTTAATATTTGATTAATGAATCTATAGTAAATATAAAGTTCTTTGGACAAAAATGCTTTGCAAATAAAATTATATAGTTGTTATAATTATAAGATTCATATTGCATTAAATCATTGTTCTTAAATATTTTTGGTCAATACTTTACTAAGAATGGATACTAATTAGAGTTGTTGAGACTGATACATATCATGTTCTTTTCTTTATGAAAAAAAATTGTTGTTCTTATAAACTAAGTATGATGAATATCTAGACTAATATGCAGGTGCTTGTCAGATGACATGTATATTGAAATGACCTGCATGAGAATCTCATATTAAGAGATTATTTATGTTTATGGAAAAACTCATGTGACAGTTATATAAGTGATCTTTAGATTTGAGAATACTAAGTTATCTTATATAAAAAATTTTATGCTTTGATCCTACTACACGTTGTTCTAATTAAGGGTAAAAAACAAGAAAATATTAAGTATAACAAAAACTATATGATGGTATTTGAGTGATCAAAAGAGAATTCATCACCCTAGGTGAATTAGGGAAAATGTTCCACATGTTCTAAAATAGTACTGATTGTAAATCCTTGCGCAAGGTGGAATGAGATTTGAAAATAGTTTCAAATCTTATTCAAAGAATCAATGACTATGGTGTTGAGAACAAATATGATTTGACATAGTCGACACACTTCATGCTATAATATCTAAATTGAAATATTTTTTTATAAAGGGATAATAATTACTATGAGAAACTAGTTATTAAAAGGTTAAGTCAAACTACTTGTGACTTTGCTAATATTTAGGAATCATGACAAGTTGCTAGACATTGTACTTGATCTTCAAATATAAATCAATCAATTATTGAATTGATAATAAATTAATTTGTTTAATTTGTTTAATTCTATTTTATTTAGGATTGTGATTTATTTTGGGCCAACTTATTAGAGAACCTAACGGGCCACACACATAAGAACCATTGGTTAGAAATTAAAATGGGATGACTAATCAAGTATGACTTGATGATAAATAAGTTTTAGAAATTGACATTGTACTTGATCTTCAAATATAAATCAATCAATTATTGAGTTAATAATAAATTAATTTGTTTAATTCTATTTTATTTAGGATTGTGATTTATTTTGGGCCACTTATTTGAGAACCTAACGGGCCACACATATAAGAACCATTGGTTAGAAATTAAAATGGGATGATTAATCAAGTATGACTTGATGATAAATAAGTTTTAGAAATTGAAAACCATAGGTAATTTATATAGAAAATTACAATTCTAGACCTAAAAAAATCAAGTAGGGACTTGATTGAATAAATTTCTAAAAATGTTCTAAAATAATATATGGTATTAGTTATAGGGAAAATTGATATTTTGCAATTTATAGGGTTTTCAGGTTTTCTTATAAATAAAATGTTATGCATCTTATTTTTAAAGTAGTATGTAGTAAGTAATACAAAATAACTATGTAAGTTACAGAACACTTAAAAAACCCAAAACAAAAGAGCTAGCACTCAAAGGGATCTTGGAACTCCTGAAGAAATTTCAAATTTATCATTTCTACTATGCATATATGTTTCAGGAAGCCCAACAATATTATGCTAAAACAGTTTAGCATAGAAAAATCCAAAAGATGATACTTACCTATTTTGTATAGGATTCCTCTCTCCAAGGATATGTGCTTTAAAACAAAAATTGAGAGAGATAAGATGAAAATGATTCCACATACTTTGGATATAAGATCCATAATGCATATGATGTTATGTACAAGAACAAATGTATCGTATGCTTTAAATAGAACAAGTAGATACTAATTTAATCCAGGTGAATGTCACTAAAAGATAGTTAAAAAAAATATTTTTTTAGTACTTGAGAATTAAGAATGTTTTTTTTGTTCTATAGAGGAGATGAACTAGTAGTTCATAATTATTTGAATGCTAGTTTTCAATAAGATATTGAAAAAAAAATCCGATCAGGTTATATTTTACTTTAAATAATAGTGGTGAGTTAGAAGAGCTCCAAATAAGAGATCAAAGTAGATTCTACAATTAAAGTTAAGTACATATCTACATTTGAGAGGATAAAAAAGGTTGTTTAGATCAAGAAGTTTATCATTAAACTATGTGTGGTTCCTAGCATTATTGATCTTGTTGCTCTATATTGTGATAACAATGGAGCCATTGCATAGGCAAAGGAACCAAAGTCTCATCAATGATCGAAAAATATACTTAGACAATTTTATTTTATTAGAGAATCATGGAAAGGAAAAGATGTTAAGATAGAGTGAGTACCTAATGAAAAGAATCTTGTAGATCCTCTTACTAAGTCACTATCCCAGTAAAAACATTATCGTCAAGTAAAGCGATATGATATTTGATACATGTGTGATTGACATAGTGCAAGGGGACAATTATTAGTACATATGCTCTATAACCAATCGATTGGTTACGCGTCATATTGAATTTGTTCATGTAAACATATCTAATTCTTAATAAAGACTTTGATATTTATCAAATATCTAATTAATGAATATAATATTTGATTAATGAATCTAGAGTTAAGACAAAGTTCTAAAGACAAAAATACTTTACAGAGAAAATTATAAAGTTTACAATTATGAGATTTATATAGCATCACAACATTATTCCTAAATGTTCCTATATAATTGGAGGATAATAATTACACTAAGAAATTTATCATTGAAAAGTTAAATAAAACCATTTATGATTTTCCCAATATTTAGGGAATTATGACAAATTATTAGATATTGTATTTGATCTTTAAATATAAATTAGTCAATTATTAAATTGATAGTAAATTAATTTGTTTAATTTATATAATCCTATTTTACTTAGGATTGTGATTTATATTTGGATCAACTTGTTAGGGAACCTAATTGGCCACACATATAGGAACCATTGATCAGAAATTAAAATGAAATAATTAATCAAGTGCGACTTGATTTTAAATAAGTTTTAGAAATTAAGGACTAGAATGTAATTTATATAGAGAATTACAATTCTAGACCTAGAAAAATTAAGTAGAGACTTGATTGAATAAATCTCTAAAATTATGTTGAAATATTATATGTGATATTATTCAAGGGAAAAATTGATATTTTGTCATTTATAAGGTTTCAGGTTTCCTATAAATAAAATATTATGCCTTTTTTATATATATAAAATAGTATAATACAGAACACCTGAGACATAAAAAAGAGAGCTAGCAGTCAAAGTTATAACAATCCTTTTTTTATAAAAGGATTTAAAAGATTTTTATTGGTAGTTTATGTGGATTAATATTAGAGACTTGACACTTAAATGGTAAGTGATTTAAAACAAATTATCCTTGAATTAATTATTTAAAGTTGAAAAGAACTTTAGATGATTGGGTAATTTTAAATAATTAGATTGTCTAATTAAATCTTTGAAATTCTGATAAAAAAAATAAAATTATTTAATGGAAGTCAGTTGCTTCGCGGTGCCAATACAAGAAAATACTTTTGGCCTTGTTCGCCAACTTCTTTGACAACTCCAGATCTTCTATCAAAGATTACTAACCTTCTCCTCCAAAGGCTTAAAGCAAGAAACAACTCTTGTTCTCCTTCAGCAACCTCTCAGCCCCACGGTCAGCATGAAAAGCAAGTTGATGATCACGAATTTTAAACCATGTGCAACGATAATATACATATCGCTAATGGAAGTGCAATTGGTGGCACGACTACAGTTCTTGAGTCATGCTTTTTTTTCTTGAGTCATGCTTAAAGAGAAAGAAGATGGTAGGGGAAAGGAATTGGCTTTGACTATAACAGGAATGATGTAGCACAGTCCTCTAGCGGTGATGGCAACAACATGGGTGGTGAAGGGGAAGAAGAAGGGTAAGAAGGGACCGATATCGGAGCTCTGGATTTCCATTTTGTTGATAATGTTGACTTTTATTGTTACAACCAAGGTTGTTAATTCTGTTTCGTTTTATCTGGAATGGCCGAAATATTCCATACCAATTTAAAAAAGGAAACAAAACGGAACAATTTTCATCTCATTTTAAATCTCGATCCATTTTGGATTTTTCAGCTAAATTTCTGCCGGAATGTTCCGGTTTCATTCCACATGTTTCATTCCGCTCTTAAAAACCCATTGAATCAAATTGAACCTTTTACAATTTAATTAATTAAACCACCCAAGTATAAAAAGCTCTTTTTCATTACTATTTTCACTAACAATGATATTAATAATAATATTGAAAATTATTATTACTATTTTCATTAACAATGATATTAATTTTTTAAAATTAGATTTATCACTAATATATATGGTTTATATTCATGTTGTTTTTTTCATGTTTATACTTTGTAGAAATTTGAACAAAACAAGGGATGCTTTAGATTCCATTAGCCTTGATAACATTGACCTAACTTTATATTTAAAATATTTGTGTTAAAACATTTTACTTTCATAATATTTTGATATTTTGTTTATGTTGAATTACTTTAAGTTAAAGATCTATTTAATCTTGATTATTTAGAAATATTTTAAATTTTAAAATTATATTTGTTTGGCATAGTGTTTGTATTGTATAATTTATAATTAATTTATCTTAAATTTGAATTATGTTTGTTGAATATATATATATATGAACAGTACAACCTCGAAACGGCACGCCGAAACACTCTGAAACTGAAACATTCCATTCTAATTAAAAAAATAAAACACCTACCGAAATGGAATTGACAATCTTGGTTACAACTCTCCTTTCGAGATTGCTGAAGAGATTGAAGAGCCAGTGAAGCCAGTGGAGCCAGAGTACTAAGCAGATGAGCCTTCAATGCTTAAAGCAGCCATGAAGAGAATGAAGTATGAGAGGAAGTTCTCTCAGCTTCTGTTCATTCTTTTAATGGAATTCCTGAACGCTTCTTTAAAGTTGGAACTTGGAACAGGAAATGCCAAGGGGAAAGGAAATTCATATCAATTAGCCAAAAAGTCGGAATGCATGTAACAAGAAGAAAGAGGAGAATAGATCAAAAGAAGAAAGCATGGAAATGATGCAGAAACAGGATGAATACTTGCAAAGCTCAATCGAAATGGGGTCTTCTTCCTCCTCTTCTTTGAGCAATGATGGGGAATTCTCTTTGGAGCACTCTTGATCTACCACCAATCTGTTTCATCAACTAAATGGTCGAGGATCTTCATTCCATAAGCATTTCATGCTCTAATTAACTACACAACATTCCATTTTGGCAAGTGCTGAGCTTCAGATTTTTTTTGACGTTATATTAGCTTTCTGGACAACAACAGAAAGTATCTTACATCAATTTCAGAAGTCATTAACAGTTAAAGAAAATTCAGATGTATAGAGAGCCCTGAAGCATTTGAGGCTTGATCGCATCATTCAGACTGTAAGCAAAAAATACCATGTCTCCGTTTTGCTCTTTTAATTCTTAACCGGTGATAACTTCGAAAGGATTAGTGGGATAACTGTCATGAATTCTAGTTCTTATTGTCTAGTAAGAAAATCTAAAGATGCAAAGGAAAAAGTTTTGCAGGAGTTCAGGAATCTGGACTTTAGCACTTGAACATGAAACTATTTCAACTTTTTAATAAAGATTTAGCTGACATTAAGATGCAAGAAAGCTAAGAGCATGAAGTTGAATCCTTATGGAAAGCTTATGGATCTTAGTTTTTCCTCGGTAGATTCTTTTCTAAGAAGATAGCAGAGCAATGAAGTGTATGATATTATTTCAACTGATGAAAACAAACTGCCATTAGCAAAACCGATTCTGTATGATCTCCACTATCTTCTTTTGGTAGGTTGGAACATTTGGATTGACAAACCATGACTCTAAGAAAGTATTTCTTGTCATCCGAACACATAAAACAACAGGATAGAAAAAGAAAGCACCGAGGCAGCAAGTAAAATTGTTAAGTGAATGCTGCATTTCACTGGAAACAGCAGCAGCACAAGAACTGTTACCCGCAGGCAAAAATGAATTAACAATTGCAATCAAACCCTAATTTCAAAACTTCGCAACTTTACAGGCTTGGAATTGGCAGAACACCCAAATTTGCATGCTTGTTCAGGCGTTTAGTCCATCATCCTGCACTGAAGTTAGGGTGAAGAAACTATGACCTCAAAGTCATAGCTCATAGTTTGAAACATGTAATTCGAAAAAATAATTGCATGCACAATTATTGTTACAATAATGTCATAACTTCATGGAAAACAACTAGATTTGGTTAATCCTTTCCTAGAAATTATAAAAAGAAAAATTCTTCATTGGTCACATAACTTTGAGGGAAATCCTAGTTAAGATAAAACTTCTTTATGTAACAAAGACTACTGGTGATTTTACCCACAGCACAGCAGGATGTTGGCCTCAAACAACTATTACCCACATAAAACCAAGGGAAAATTTTAAAGGTAAAGACAGGTTCAGGCCGAGAAGCTATATACATCACGAGTGAATTCCTATTCACATGCATGACAAGAGATCCGTGGGCAATGGTCCTCTCAAAAGCCTACCTACAAGACCCGGAGCTGAGCAAGAAAAGCTGCACAAAGATCCAAAAAGAGAAACTGCGGGCCCTGTACTCTTTGCAAGTCCAGCAGGTACTTCTCATCACGAGTTTTGTATAGCTGTTCAAAACCATTGCAAGAGCACAAATATTAGTAAAACCTTCAATCTTAGCCATCAAACTCTGGAAATCAGCTCAATACAATAATCTACAAAGCTACTGCTGACATGAAAAAGGATCCTTTATCAGCAGTGCACATTTACAGTCGTCTATATCAAAACAATAGTTATAGCATCTTAAAACTAAAAAAAAAGAAGCAATCTCCATTATTGTCTTTTGTCCACCCACTGAACCCAACAAATGACAAACTTTTTCTTTATGAGTTCTTTCTAGGAGGATCGAAATGCAATAGTCAAAGAAGCAATCAGAATGGTTAACATTACCTGCACTTCAAACTTGACCACATTTGGTGAATTAGTGACTCCATCATTTTCAATAATGGTGGGTTCATCCCCAAAGAAATGATTGGTGTGCACTGGATCATTAACCATTCCTTCATGGTGACCAGGAGTGCCTGGAATCCACCTGCACTTCATATTGTACTGACCAATTTTCTTCCAGGATACATTCAGTTCTTGCAAAGCTTTGAGAACTTCTGTCATTATTTCACGAGGGTGGGCTCGAGACTGTCAAAGTGTAGAGGGAATATATCATCAATTATAATTGTAACATAACCACAGGTAGTCTTAATAAAGCTGTTCACTCCATCATTTCACATGTTCTACAAACTACATGGCTTGAAAAATTGCCTAGACTTCCCAAACAAAAAGGGCTAAACAAGTAAAACTCCACATTCCTCGAATATCATGTCACTTGTATATGACCTTGGACTCTTTTCCAGATCAAACCCCCTTGATTCATACTAGAAATTGGCTCTTAGCATTCTACCATTGGAAACACCTAAAGAGCAAAGAAACTTAACCTGGAGTCCAAGAGCCCATTTCCTCTCTACTAGGAACTGTGATTTCAAACCCATTCCTTGATAATCCATGAATCCTGGAAGGCGGTGTCCACCAGCTGGAGAAGAAGATTCATTCTGATGCATTCCATTGAATGCACATTCCTATAAAATTCAGAACAAAAAGGGTCAAAATGATTATGGAAACAAAAAAGGGTCCAATGTTTTTATCCTGGTCAAATGAAAAAAGGAAGTGAAGAAAAACAAGTCTAATGGAAAACTTGTTAAGAGGAAAAGTAACCATTGATCAAAAAATGATTGAAACAGCAGTGCACAGAGTACTATCCCACCTCAGCCATCACACCCACATATGGCATGCCAAAATTTAGAGGTCCCAAGTCTCTTTTAAAATATCATTATCGACTCAATATGATTCCCTATACATAAAATACAATGAGGAAACATTTTCTTCTTCTCTAAAGTAGACTTGGGAAACCAAACGCACCATAGTTTCTTGGAACTCAGCTCCAAGATAGCCATTGGAAACACGAAATCGATTATCCAGTAACAAATAGTAAGCAACAGTACCCTGAAAAATCCATGGTAAGTGATGAGACCATATCAATTATTGTATACAAAAGGAGTTTTAAGAGACCAATCACAGAGTTGCAGAAGGACCAAACCTCATTTTGCATTCTGTTGCGAAGAGATTCAATTAGCTGGTTCCTGTCAAATCCCATCTTGATCACTTCTTGGAGAATTTCCTCATCAATCTGAGCAATGTCAGTCAATGGTTCAATAAATTGCTTGACAAATCTCTTCATACATATGCAATAAAAATATAGACTGAACCTTTTTAGCTTGTTGCATTGTATCTGGTGGGGGCACGGCCAAATAACGGGGAAGGCGAGCTTGGAACCATTGATGTTGACGAATTTCAGGAATGGTCATTCGCTTCATTGGATCAACCACAAGCATCCTTGGTATAAGATCTCTTGCTCCAGGTGATAAATGGCTGGGAAGAGTGTATATCCCACCCTAAAGACATAGATAGAGGACACAATAGGTTAAATCCATGGACCACTGAAATATGATAAAATGATCCTAGTCTTAGAGATCTCATGATCACCCATTAACGGAAGTTGTTTGATGACAAGCTCCTCAATGTTACAAGCCATGGACAAACTACTTTTCTTAACAAGACGGGATTTATATTCTTAAATCGAACTCCGACACATGCTAGGTGAGCCATCGAATGCAAGAGAATCTACATGGCAGAACAAGCCATAAAGAACAAGTAATGTGACATGGGTCACAGCTGGACAGTCAGTGTACTATGTTAGAGAACTTATAACCAACTCAAAAGCTTAAGATGGGCACTTCCCCTTCACATTATAAACCATGCCAATACTCTTTATTTTAAATTGTTTTATTTTTTATCTGAATACCTAATAATTTAGAAAATCAGTAATTCCAAGACCAGTAAATAAAGTTAACAAAATGACAATATTACCATACAGTAAATTGTTATTAGAAAAACGATGAGAAGGGAACTAGCTGCTCAAGTAAGATGGTCATGTCATCCAGGAAAAAAAAAACCAACAAAACAAGTGAGGTCCATTGAAGCCATGCATGCAAATTATATTGCAGGGTCTTCAAATCTAAGAAAAAAGTTTCAAAAAACAGAAATGAACTCTGGGATCCAAAGCAGTCAGCAGAAATGCAAAATTCAAGTCCAAGCATGCATAACTGGATCTGTAAGATAAGTAATAAATAGAATAAGTCTACAAACTACTTAGACAATATTCCAAAGATGTTGATGATCTAAAGCCATGAAAAGCATCAAGTGAAAGGTCATTATTAGGCATGCACTGATCTTAGTGAAAAGAATTCCCAATACCTTTATTTTCTTAAAGAGGTTGGGAATGTTTTCATCATCGAAAGGTAGTGTACCGCAGAGAAGAGCATACAATATAACACCGCAGCTCCATACATCTACTTCAGGTCCAGCATACAATTTCCCAGAAATCACCTACAAAATAAATAAATCAACAAATAATGCAGAAATTAACCTTAAAGTTAAACCAATACAAGGGACAACTGTATTTTACATGAAAAAGAAGGGTGTCTTCTTTTTATCAATTAAATGTTTATAAATCCATTAACAAGTAATACCAGAACTCCATACCTCTGGGGCAGCATAGTTTGGGCTTCCACAGCTTGTCTTTAGAAAATGACCATCTCGCATTATATTGCTCAGCCCAAAATCAGCTATCTTCACATTCCATTTAGAATCCAATAACAAATTCTCAGGCTTAAGGTCTCTGTGAACAACCATATTCCTGTGGCAATATTCCACACCGGAAATTATCTGCACCAAGAAAGAATTTGGCATACTGTAAATGAAGATAAATTATAAGAAATTTGTGATGCATATTAGTAGGCAATACTACCTGCTGGAAGAAATTGCGTGCCTCATCTTCCTGCAATCTACCCTTCTCCACGATATAATCAAAGAGCTCCCCAGACTTCACATACTCCATGACAACATATATGTCAGTCGGTGTTTCTATAACCTCATAAAGTCGTATAATGTGAGGATGCATAAACAGTCTCAAGATTTTGATTTCTCTTCTCACTGCAAAATGGAAGACAACAGAGGGCATAAGCCCATCAAATTGAGCTGCAACAATCCTTGAAAATTTGAACAAAACTATCACCCACAAGGAAAAGAACAAAACCTTAAACTCCCTAGAAAAATGTTTAAATAACTTCACATATATATATATATATATATATATATATATATATATATATATATATATATATATCTTGATGGTCTCAGTATAGCATTTTTCATTAAGTTTCAAATGGCCTCCTTTTAGTCATATAAATGCTATTACAGTTACTATGGAAAGAAATCATCTATTCACATCACAAATAGGAGCATATCCTTTCACATCTACTTGGACACCAATTTAATATTTCACGATATAAAGTTCTTTCACATCACAAATTCAGATTACCCAATCACATCTACTTGTTTTGATAGAAAAGGAGTCACAGGCAATACATACCTTTTTCTTCCATCTCCATGTTTTTTATCTTACGGCGGTTAAGTATCTTGATGGCAACTTTGTGCCCCGTCAATGCATGCTCTGCTATTTTCACCTTGCCAAAGGAACCGATTCCAAGTGTTTTACCAAGCTTATAATTTGGTAAATACATATCCACACTACTGCTGCCTCTGTAAGATGACCCATCCATTTGCCTGAAACGTGAAAGCAATTACACAAATATATCAGTGTTGTATATATGCACTAGCATGTTGAGGTGGCTTTAGAACTTGAACATAAATACAAACATTTCAGCATGGCATTTCAAGGAAACTGGTTCATTATTAATAAAAGAAGTTGGCTTTAAAAGAACATTTCATACATGCATAGAAATCTCCTCCTTCAGGCGATGACATAAAAGCTAACACATATGAAACAATCAACAACCCAATGGGTTGCTCAAAATAAATTATGAAAACATGATATGGAAATTTTAGTAGCATGCTAGGAACAGTTGCGTCAAGAACAACTATCTGTACACTCTACAGGTCTCATTGTTGATAAAATCCATGTTTTGTGAGCATGGAATCAAATAATTGCCTTGAAAGCAAATCAGAGGGGTGGGATTCCACTATTCAGTGAACGAGGAACGATTTCAGAATAACACCTCTAACAGTCATTGATGGCCAGAAACAGACGTTGATTGCTCAACATGTTGTGGCCATTTCATTTGAAAACTATCGGTGTATTACTTCAGGGAGAGAATTGAAAGAATCTCTTAGCTATGCATGTATTAAGCTCAGTTGCCAATAATCAGGTAATAAGGTAACATGCGTATGTTCCATGAAAACTAAGGTATTTACTCATTTAAAGTATCAAAATTGTCGTTTATATAGTAAAACTGTTAAAACCTACGCACTAAACAACTCAGCAACAGCCATTACCATTACCTTACCCGCAATCGCCACAGCGTAGCGATCCTAACCAAAATTTAAAACCATGGCTGTGAGTCCCATCAGTGGAATTTCCCACGATAATTTCTCCAACAGTGAGATCCATCTAAATATTTTAATAAACAACTGCTCTTAATCTACCGTAAATAAATTCTACTGTCTGAGTAGTTTCCCCAGTTCCCTAAATTTTGAAGAAACAAGAACACCCCATGAATAAAAAAGCACACCCATAAGTAGTCATGCGTGGCTGAGATCACAAACAATTTCAAAAACCCATTTCAGTTTTTACAAAGCAGTGAAATTTTACAAAATTGTTACTCCCAAGAATTTCATAAATCCCAAGATTTCACATTTCCAAGCATGACAGCTTAATCACTCAATTAATTGATGATTTCACCCAATTCAATTAACATGCCAGTGCATTTCGTAGCCCTAATTTGAACAACTCTCAACTTTAAAAAGAAGAGAAAAAATAAATGAAAAGGAGAATGGGAAATTATCAAAATCATATCAAATTAAGCTCGAATTACAGAAAAAAGAAAACAAGAAATGGAATTCTTAAATCAAGTAAAGAACCCCAGCTTCCCATAGATCTTACAATCAAACATAAAAAAAGTCAAACATCTTACAATCGAAGACATAAACAGAGACGTACCGAGAATGGGAGAATCTGTCGCTAAAGTCGCAAAACCGAGCTCAAAAAAGACAACAAGAGGCAGAAACAGAGATTCTGAGATTTTATAAAGAGACAGTTCTAATCATTGATTAACGTGATTACTTTGTAGTAAGACTTAGGAGATCAATTTACTTCTGTTGTTAATCCTCTCTCTCCCTTCCATTTGCTAATTCTCTCTGATTTAATTACAGATTCACCTCCGAAGACAACAAAATCGTTTCTTTTTTTTTCCTTTCACTTTCTCGACCTGAATTGCCCTTATAATCATTGGTTGATGGCAGTGGTGTCCTATGTTGGGCATTGAAATAATGTTTAGGTGTTGAGGGTAAATTTGGTAATTTAAAAATGAGATGGTTAGCGAGGAGGGTGTTATGGTAGATTCTCTTCTCTCTCCTAGAAAGCGGTACAATCAAAAGAGTGATCGGTGAAAACGTTCGCAACTTTGTATGTCAACGCAACGAGTTTTTTAGCATTATTATTAAATTCTAAAATATACTCATTTAAAAAAAAATAATCAATTTTTTTATTAATATATATTTTTTATTTTTATTAATGAATACAAGGATTTTAACTAAAATTATTGTTTCTATTAAATAAATAAATATTTTATGATTGTTAAAATAATTTAAAAAAATATTAAAATGGTATATTCTTATTTTATATGTGATTAAAAGTTAAAAATATCACAAATATGATAAAATTATATTAAGAATCTATTTAAAAATTTTAAGAATAAAAATAAAATTTTATTGAAAATTTATATTAGTATTTAAAAATTATATCTAAACTAAAAAAATAAGCAAACGTGTAAAAAAAATCTTGATTGCCAAAAAAAACAAAATAAAAAAAGAATAGGACATAAAAGGGCCTGACTCAGAAGAATTACACAGGAACGAAATATTATGGCCAACAGCATTCAAACCCACGATCTATACCCCCTCAGTAATGCGCACCTCAGCCACCTCAGCTATGATATAAAATTATTATAAAATAACCATCTAGGTGGTGGTCAAATGGTAAGAGCTTGGGACTAAGAGGTTTGCTCCATCTATGGTCTCAGGTTCGAGCCCTGTGATTGCTCATATGATGGCCACTGGAGGTTTACATGGTCGTTAACTTCAGGGCCCATGGGATTAGTCGAGGTGCGCGCAAGCTGGCCCGGACACCCACGTTAAACTAAAAAAAAAATTATTATAAAATAATTTTAGACGTTGTTTAATTTGTTTGGTCGTAATTTAAATCATGAATTTATTTTTTTGAAAGTTATAAATTTAAGTTTTATAAACTTTATATTCACTAAAAACTTATATAATTATTAATTTTTAAAAATAATTAAAGGGTAAATTAACAATAATGGAAAAGAAAAGAAAAGGGTTTGTGTAAATTGTAAGATTTAATTTTGTTTATTTAGAAGAAAGAAAGAAAAAAAGAGGTAAATGAAACTGAAAGTAGCTATGGATAGATACATGCCTAGGAAGTGAAAATTGATACAAGACTAAATTGCTATTGATTATTTTGTGGCATATGATTTAAAATGGCTTAATTCGCCAATTGTTCTCCAACTTTAAACCTTTCGACAATTTTGAGATGGTATACAACCAGCTATCATGATTTGATCCATTTTATTTAAAATAAAACTAAAAATTAGTGTTTTACCATTAATTGTCTATTCACAGTACAATTTAAAAATGATTGATTTGTCTTTTAAAAATATTAAAAATTAGATTACACGTGGAGGTGAAATAATATTTTTACATTTCGTTGCATAATATAATTACATCCATAACCATAGAAAAACAAAAAGCTTATGTCTGAAGGGCATTATTGAATTTTCATATTTTTACAGTGTAATTATCAAATTGCCTCAAATTTATTTTTCTAAAGGCAAGGGGTATTTTTGGTTTCTCAGACCTCAGTTTTTTTGCAATTATCACATGAGGTCATCTAATCTTTATAATATGTTTATATGATGTAATCACTGAATAACTCTTGAAATCAACCTTTTCTTGCCAAAGGTCAAGGGATATTTTCAGTTTTTTTACCTAATTTTTTTTAAAATTATAACATGGGGGTTAAGGATGTTCTAGTCTTTCTGTAATTCAAAAAAAAGAAGTTTGTGCCTGCAAAGCACGCACCAACAAGTGAGAGGCGTTCACGCCTTTTGAGCAGTGCGTTTATAATATGTTTATATTGATTATTTTAGGCACCTCTCGGTGGCTGTTGGTGGTATTCAATGACGGCATCCGAAGAGTCGTGCCACCCTCCACACGGTGGGCTAGCATGTGTCAGCATTCACGACACGACAGAAACCTGTGAAAATTTTTCTCCCCCCCTCTTTTCTTTCTCCTCCACCTCAAAAGATGTATTGGCTTTGCAAAGTTGCAAAGTGATCCTCAATTTTTTAATTGTATCAAATTTGTTTTTCAATTTCATCCTTTAACATTTTATTTTTTATGTTTTTTTATCAAATTTGATACTCTTTATTTTGATTCTTATATATTTTGCCTTTAATCGTTTTCTAATTGGAATATATTTTTCGATTTAATCCCTAATAATTTGATTTTAATTCTTTTTTTTTTAATTTGATCCTTATTCTTATTATTGCAATTCCTTTTGGTTTCCTTAGCAATATTTGCTTCATATTTAATGCAAATTTCTATTGGTCTAATAGCCATACTGTCTTACATGCCATAAGAGAAATCTGATATATTTTTTTTATGTTATGTTCTTTTTAACTAGATTATCACTGCCCTTAAAGTGTATCAATTCAGGTAAGAAGATCTATTTGTATAGAATGCATGATGGGAATACTATGGACACCCTTACATATAAATACCCTTGTAGTGGCCTTTGCAGGAAGATAATGTATACAAAAATACAAAATTATAATGCAATTGAAATTGAAGAAGGGAAAGATGGGTGAAAAGGAGAGATTGTACACAAGGGAAACCTTCTTTGTTAACAAGGTTCTTCTTGGTTTTGATGATGATGTTATTCTTCGACCTGGTACTAATTTTTTGAACTTAGAAATGTTTGTCATTATACAGATTCAAGGTCAAATCTTTTTAAAGAAGGGGAGGATAATATAAACCAAGTCAGGTTCAAATTTAGCCTTAAAATATATGCTGATGAATTTGCAAGATTTGACATATCTCTCAAATCGTACATCAGATTGAGCTACAATTGTA
The DNA here is from genome assembly GCA_007827005.2 of Populus simonii. Taxonomy (NCBI): domain Eukaryota; kingdom Viridiplantae; phylum Streptophyta; class Magnoliopsida; order Malpighiales; family Salicaceae; genus Populus; species Populus simonii. The sequence continues at coordinate 781,211 of CM017467.2, forward strand.
CAGGGAGATACAATATATATGAAACTATATTGTGATAAATTTCCAGGGAAAATGTAGTTTAGTAACATATTATTTCAAAGAGTCAAAGTTACTAGATAAATATGTCAAACTAGACCTTTGTGTACTATTTAGGACATATATGGAGCTACGGATGGAATTTTACTGTGATTCAAGTTGGAATGGAAACTAGACATCTCAAGCTTTCCAACCATATATGGTAGGCCCATTAATTCTTTTAGACAAGATACAAAAACCTGTTTGAAATTAGAACTGGAATCTGCAAAAAATGTGTGATAGTTAGAGATTTGAGCTACTTGAAGAAATTTTAGTATGAAGACTTTGTTTTTATTATCCTATTTTACTTTTTTATTTAATGTTGAATAATTATTTTTTTAATTTGGGTTTGTTCTGATCCATTAGATATTGTTTAGGGGTTTTATTTTTTTTATTGAACTTATGTTAGTTGATTATTAGTTTAGGCTCATTAGCTTACAATCGAAAAGGGGTCCATTAGAGTTAGCTAGAGGAGATTATATTATGTTTTTTTTAGATGTAAATTTCAGCAACAAGTTGAAGAATAAACATGAATTTTTCTTTTGTTTTTTGTGGCAAAATAACCTGTTTTTTTTCCAGGGACAAAGATTGTATATTGATTTATCAAAAATTAATTGGCTTTGTGGTGTCATTTGCATGCTTAAGGTTCTTAGATAGAAGGTTATCTCAGGGTCTAAGTATTTTTCTAATACCTTTGGTTCTTAGGTACAAGGTTACCTCTAGAGCAGGATTCTGTCAAACATATTTTTCAGCTTTTTAGGTTGTTATCTACTTTGTTGGGGGTTACTTAACTACATGATCAAGAGGTTTGTATCAGATTGATTTAATAATATGATTCAAAAAATAACAAAAAAAAACTTAAAAAAAGTCAATGACTAATAAAAAAAATGAATGTTTGTTAATATTATGAAAGATACCCTCTAAATATTCTTAAAAGATCTCAACGATCTTATTTGATAACAAAGAAAAAAAATAAATGAGAATGGGATAACCTCATAAAGAGAAAAAAAAAGAAATACAAATCTCAATTACCAGCAAAACAAACATTGATTGAAGGACAAATTGAAAAAAAAAATCAATTTTAAAAAATGACAAAAAATAACTCAAGTTAGCTTACCAAATTTACGACCCGGTCTTGAGACTATGAGAACCTCCATATAGAAAAATTGAATAAAAAAATGGAGGTTAACTCTTGAGCAAACTAAATGATGAAAGACGAAACTGAAAAAAAAATTCAATTTAAAAAAACATTGAAAAAAAACCTGAGTCAACCTAGGTTAACTCGATTAACTCATGACTTAGGATATGAGATTAGGATAACCCCATAGAAAATAAAGCAAAATAAAATGAAATCATGAAGTTCAAGGCCCAATAACCTAACATCGAACACTACACCATTAAACAGTTTTACCGAAGGATTCATTTCGTCGGTGTGAGGCATGCAAACCATCGGTAACATTGTTACCGACGACCTCACTAACAGAATCTGTCCGTCAGAATATTGATCGTCGGTAATTTCCCATTCCGTTGCTTATTCTATCGGGAATTAAAAAAACCAAACACTAACGATATTACACAAACGGCGAAGCGCGCAAATTTTTTTTTCCCGCGAGAACTTTACTGACAGAATCATTTCATCTGTATTTTCAACGGTAATCATCGACGTAATATCCGTCAGTGATTGTGGCATGGACGGTAAATATTTCAGAACTCCTCTGTCAAATACCAACGGATATATTTCGTCGGTAATAGTAATGGTAAACACCGTCAGAATATATTCCGTCGGTAATTGTGGCATGGGTGGTAATTTTTTTGCAACTCTTAGTAAAATATCGACGACCAGTTTTCGTCTGAAAAGCCGTTGGTATGTATTTAAAATATTTTTAAAAAATTATTTGTTGATAGTAAAAAAAAACTTAATAACCAAATAAAATTGTATTAAACATTATAAATATAAAAATAATGTTAAATAATATTCATCCAAATATTCATTACAAATTTAATGTGTTTAAAAAATAAAATTAAACTAGAATAGCGGCGGAGCTGGAGGAGGAGGAGGCTGGTTGTTCCTAGGACCGTACGGCCAAAAAAGGGCTGCACATATATCATCACCCATCTTAGATCTAATCTCCATGATCATTTGACGGAGCTGATCATAATCCGTCGAGAGTCGTTCATATTGTTGTTTCAAGGCCATGAACTCCTCATACTAGATGCTCGATACTGATGGAGAGCTCCAACGGTTGAGACACTACAGGCCGACCGCAAGTTTTCAGCTGTAGTGTTGGAGAGCTCCTGGACCCGATTTTTATCGGGTTCACCAGACGATCTTACCTTTATCCACAAATCCAGATCGAAATTTGGATGGGTCGAAGGATCATCCCCATATCTTTCCATCAACCGGCGATTATAGGTCTCCTGAAATTTTTTTAAAAAATTCATCATATTCAATTCAAGAAAATAATAACTTACGAAATAAAATAATTGAATGAACATACCACGAAGTGCTGAGCACGGTTGTCCACGAACTGCTGAGCCCTTTTGGCAGTCTTGCCTCCGCACGTGCGTCTCTACAAACAGCTTCATTGGACTCGACTCACGCCCAAGAAACGTAGCCTATAATTAACAATATATTTCATTTAAGCAACAACAAATTAATTAACGATATATTTCATTTAAATTAATTTTACCATCCACTTCGCATGTGCGCTGAACGGGACAGAACTGCCAGTGTGCGTGGTCACCGAACCATAAATTTACCGGTTTCAGTTGTCGGCGCCGGACTGTGAGCGCCGTGTGAACCGCTCAGATGTCACGTGCTCAATATATGTCATCCATATATCTCCCGAGATGAATCGTGGCTTGAATTCCCGCCAAACCGCCACCTCATTCCATCCTTCAAGACCGTTATCCCTCGCATATCTTTTTGCTTTTTTTGGGTGTCATACCAAAAATTACGCAACCTACATCCATAGTAACAAATTAGAATTATGATGAAATTGAAAAAAAAATCTAAAAAAAGACTGAAGTAAATCAGTTAATATTCGAAACCCATGAACTAGGTCATGAGTCCAGGATTATCCTATAGAAGAAAAACATAAAAAAAAAAAATCACGAAGCAAAATTCCTTATCATCCAAAGTTAAAAAAAAAAAAAAACAAATAGCAATACAAAAAATAAGGACCAAATATGGTATAAAAAATAAATGATAGAAAATAATGAGAGACTAAATTGAAAAATAAAATAAATTAAGAAAATGATAAAAAAAACCAAAAAACAAATAGCAATCAAAAGAATGAAGACCAAATTGGATACAAAAATTAAATGAAATGAAATGCTAAGAAACAAAATTAAAAAAAAATCAACTTATAAAAATAATAAAAGTAAAAAAAATAACAATAAAAAAATAAAAACCAAAATTAATATAAATATAAATTGACGTGACACATTTATTTTTAAAAAAGATTGGTGCAAAATCCGAGCCACTTTGAAAGAAAATAATTAAAAGTGTTCAATGTGTGCACTTAGTGGTGACAATTTTAGCTTTAGATCTGCCAGGTGATTGCATGGTTTAGGAATGGTGTTTATGGAGTTTTCATTCTTTTCTTTTATCTTTTGTGTTTGTTTATTTTAGTATTTTAAAAGTAATTTTAAAAATGTTTAATTTTTTTTATTTTAAATTAATTTTTTTAATACTTTCATATTGTTTTGATATATTAATATTAATTATTTTTTTAAAAAAAAAAAAACTTTGTTTCAAAAGTAGGTAAGCAAGCAGGAGAGGAAGTTTAGTTATGTGTTTTATATGTTTTTTTTTTTTCATGGAAACTAAACTATTCTCAAATGTTTTTCCTCTGTTTATAAACAAAAACTTGTGCTTTTGTGCTCATCGGGAACAATCTTCAAGTGCTGGTTCTGCCACTGTAAATCCTGACTGATGGGTTTCAAGTTCTATTAAGGAAGACCTTTTCTCTATTTGTTTGAATGGTGGTGTTACTTGGTTTGCATGTCCTTCGCATTCATCTGTTTTTTACCGATATGAAGATCTTAATTCATGAGAGAAATCTGACCTTTTTTTTCTATGTTACGTTCTCTTTGACTAGATCATCACTGCCCTTAGAGTACATTTTCTTTTGCAAGGTTTGCTTGCTCTTTCCTTTTTGGCTGGTTTGTATCGCACATCCTTCTTAATTTTCCATTGTCGTTTGGTTCACTCCTTCATTATTTTTACCTTGATATTGCTCCTTGTGAGTTTTGATCTCTTATTAATTTTTTTTTCTAGCTACCAACACCAGGCTGCAGATCTTACATTCATCTTCGTTTTGAGTGTGTTTAAAGTTTTTTTTTTAAAATAATAAAGCTGTTTGCAGAGCACATGTAACAAAAAAATATATTATGTTGGAAGATCGACCTTTTTTTTATGTTTTTGGAGGTCAAATAGTTAGTGTAAATTCCAGTTATGAATAGCAGCCACTACCAATAAGCAACGAACTGTAGTAAATTTAGCTATCGAAATAAAAGTCTTTGTGCAGTCAGCTCCTTCAACTTGAGTGAATCGTTTAGAAACGAAACATGCTTTGAATCTTCTTACTAGCTATTCCATCAGCTTTATATTTAATTTTGTAAACCTATTTAGAGTCAATGCATGTTTTGTCTGAGGAAGACGTTCAAGGGTCCAGGTATTGCTGGCTTTCAATGCTTGAATCTCATTTTGCATGCCTTCTTTCCAGCGAAGATCTTGATTATCCTGTGAAAAATTACATGACCCATCTGCAGAAGAAGAAATGGCTACTAGATAAGCCTTGTGGGAGGGTGAAAAATGATTGCATGTAGTTATAGATGAAATATAGGGTAAACAAATGCCTGAGTTGGCTGATGGAGAAGGTAGCGTAAAATGAGCCAACGAAGACGGTATATCATAGATAAAACCTTGGAATTTTATGGAAAGATGGCATGTGCATGTTGGTAAGATTCAGGTGTGTGTGTGTGTGGGTGTGTGTGTGAAGCTCATTTAATGCAAAAGGCTGAGCTACTTTTGTTGTTTTTTTGCAAGAGATGTATGTATAAAGGGAAACACATGTTGATGAAAGATTACATCACGAGAAACAAAAAAATAAAATAAAATCATTATCTAAATTGTATCCTTTTTATCCACAAGGATAACCAAAGAATACGCAACGAGAAGGGTATTTGATCCCCTTTTTTCATCAATTTTAGCTTGTTCCTGCATGCCGAGCAAACAAAAAAAAGATAGATGAGAGCTTACATTCAATGAATTACAGGGAAAAGAGGGCTTTTGGGCATGTAAAAAATTTGATTTTTTTTTCAAATTAATATTTTTTTGATGTTTTTATATCATTTTGATGCGATTATGTCAATAATAATTTTTTAAAAATAAAAAAATATCATCATAATATATTTTTGAGTAAAAAATACTTCAAAAAATAACCGTAAAGTCTCTAAATTTGCAACTGTACCACTGTCACTCTGCATTTATCGTGCAGCTGCATGCATGTTTAATTTCTCCCCTAGATTTTTAACAAGCCATTGCTGCATTTTTTCTTTAACATGGCTTCATAGGAACCATACTGCGCGTCACTTTCTCACATTTGCAGCTAACTTTTGCGCCGTTTCTTTGTTGCAGGCTATAAGAAATGGCTTGCAGGATTGAACAGAACTCCTTCAAAGATAAATGGGCAACCCTCTCTGCATTTTCACTTTTTTTTTGTCAGCCGATTTTGTGGCTTTGTTAGGCCTATTAACGTTGTTGCTTTTAAAACACTACGACTTTTGTTCTTTTGATTGACAGTTGTCTATGCTCTCTGTACAAGAATTCTGAGCACTTATATATATATATATATATATATATATATAGATAAAATATATGTATGGATTTGTATGTATTTTAATTAATTTTATAGGTTTTAAAGTTAATGATTATATAAGTCTTCAGTAATTTCGAGATTTGTAAGACTCGAACTAGTTTTTTAATTTGCTTTGTAATTTCGAGATTTGTAAGACTCGAACTAGTTTTTTAATTTGCTTTGTTCTCTATGATGCTAAGTAAGTTTTATTTTTTTGTTATTTATATGGAAAAATTATTAAATTAAATTTTAAAAACCCAATAACAATTGATTTTACATTAGAAAATGTGTTTTTATTATCATCCCTTGTACTCGATGGAACTATGGTAGGATACGAAATACATCTTTGATGCCATATATTAACTTTATGGAGTAAAAATTCAAAACATATCACATTGAGTTTCAAGGCCGGAGATTGAAATTCATCAAAAATACTTCAATTGCCTCCGTTTTTAACTTTATATTATTATTATTATTATTATTGATTCCATGGTCGAAATATTAATGAAATGTATTATAAAAGGACTTTATTAATCGTATTAATAATAAAAAGAACCAAGTAATTAAATTCCAATAATAGATAAATGTAGCATTTATTAAGCATCCTCCTCGAGAGGCAAAGACTAAGTTGCCTAGCTTAAGCGATACTAGTTGTAGAGGAGATTAGTACGTGGCGTGCGGTGGATGCATTGATCTATTGTTCTCCGACATTAGATCAAATGTTTAGCTAAAGTTTATTTTTTATTTTCTTTATATCTCTTAGTCCTTAATAATAAAGTTCCATCCTATCATAAAAGAAAAATGTTAATTTGGCAAGTCTGAATGACATCTATTATGATGATTTTCTATGTTCATCTTTTTTTTTTTTTGTCCTTTTAGTTTTAACATTTTAAGTTTTTATTCAAAACTTCATTATATTCACGTTTAAGTCCTTATGTTTGAGATAGGAGTTGAAAAGTCGATGGAAAAAAGAAAGAGATAAAATACTTAGTTGACCACTTTCATGCAACAAAAATATTAATATTGGAGTCAATAGATTTCATTTGATGAGAGAAGTTCTATTAATGTATTTTTAACCCTTGATCTTGCTATAAAAAATATATTAGATATCATAATTGTTTATTTGATTGAGTTGTTTTTTTTTTGTTTTGCTTTTTACATGATTATAGGCTGGTATGAGGTTGAAAACGGGTTTATTGAGATATCTAAAGTCTTTTTTTAGGTGTTTTCGTAAAAAAATTTTTATTGAAAATGAGTTTTTTAGATCTTTAAAGTCAAACCTCAACTTTCCGGCCATCACAAAATTCAACTAGTAGACAACACTCATATACTTTTTTTTTTTTCATGACTCTTTTTTGAACCTCAAATTTTTCCATGTATTTTTAAAAATATAAAATTAAATTCATTTAATTTCCATCATTTCATTGTTTTTGATATGTTCATTTATTTTATATTATTTTTCTTTGTGTGATAAGATAGAAAAATAAAATAAATAAAATAAAATAATAAACAAATAAAAAAGATTGAAAGATAAAAAAAAGAAGAAGAATTAATCAAAACTGAAATTTTTTAAAGAGATCCTATTTTATATAAAACCCTAATATTATTTTTCGAGTTTAGGTTTTTCCTATTTTGAGAGAAACATAGAAAATATAAATAGAAGAGACTAGACATAAGAAAACCCTACAAAAAAAAAATCAAAACAGAAAAAAGAAATAATTTAGCCAACTAAAACAAGAGTCAAAGAAAGAAAAAAACACCCTAAAAAAATCAAAACTTACAACAACCATTTTGTTTTCCCCTTTTTACCAAATCCACCCACGCAAAGTCATATTAGCTTCTCCATCCATTCAGTCTTGCTCTCTTCTCACCATTAGCCTTCCTCTGCCTAAAACCTAACCACCATCTACACTGAACATGGCAACCACAAATCTCCATCTTCTTCCTCCTCTCCCTCTATGGTAGAACTGTTGTCAAACTAGTCTTTTTATTAACACTAATAGCCATCATCTTGAAACCATCTCTCTTTGTTAATTCCACAACTCGGATCACAGACATTATGCTAGTAGCCTCAACAATATAGGCCCAACAACCACAACCTTTTCCACACCAAAATCACCTTTTTTTCCAACAAAAACAACCCACAATTATAGTTTCCCCCCCCCCCACTAAACTCACTAAAAATCACAGCTCAGAGTCCATAAGTTCTAACAACAAACACAAATCAAAAAAGTCTGAGTTTTGCTGTGTTTTTTTTTTTACAAATCAATCTCGATGCATGAAGAACATGTGTCACCATTACAATATATATTCAACCTGATAGTGCATGAAGACCATTGCTTTTAAAGGTCAAATCCAAATCCCTAACACATTGAATCATTTATTTTGATTAATATTTAATATGTTATTAGTTTGAGAGTTATGATGAATTTGTGTTTGGTTGATCAATGAGTGAATTTGTTCTTGCTATTTTTTATTTGGGCATGTCGTTTGATTTAATTTTGTTTGTAACTAGAAATCAACCAATAAGTTGTAAATTCTATTTAGATTTATCATCAGAAGTGGCATTAAAGGTAAATGATTTTGTCTTGTAAATATTAACAGAGTGTATATGTTTATGTGCTCTTATTTTCTCTTTTTTTTATGATTGGTATTTTTTTCGTAACTCAAGATTGGCTATGAACTGTAAATCATAATTAGGTTTTATCACAAATGTCACATTAAGGTTAAGTGAGTTGTGTATGTAAATATTAATATAATTTATCTTCATATTCTTTTTTATTATTATTTAATTTGATGTATTTTGTATCCTCACTTTAACTCAAAATTGACTTAGAAATTGTAAATTCTAATTAGGTTTTTCTTTAGATGTCATATTAAAGGCAAGCTAGCGAGTTTATATTATTGATGAATGTGTATGAATTTTGTTTTGCATTATAACAAGTGGATTTAAACTAGATCAGCACAATCCCGTGTAAGCCCATTGAGAGAGAGTGGTGACCTTCATGCCATGTTAGACATAAAAAAATAAAACAAGCTAAAGCCCAACTAACCAGTATCATCCTCTTGGTTTCAAAGCCTGTACTCAAAAAGTGAATAGTAAGCCTTGTTACTAGGCTTAGGTCCCAAATCACTTTCTTAGGTTCGAATAGTCTCACACCTCCAATAACCATTTTAGAAAAAATATTAGCATGTATGCATAATAAGTACCCTTTTATTATTAAAAATAAACATGAAACAACTTGCCTTAGATAAGATATTTTAAAGTATTTTTAATCTTTCCTTTAGCATAATCAATCTTTTACCTAAAACCTTTAAAAACCAGTTAAGATTTCTAATTACCATAAAAGTAGATAAAGACTTTTTTTTTCTTTCTTATTTTACCTTTTTTTTACATATAGTTTATTGAGATATCCTCTGCAACAAAATGGTGACTGCGCTGGGAAACCTTAAAGCTAAGCATTTTTTTATGATATGTGTTTAGTGTACTTTGATATATGCTTTGAATATATTTATGATGCTTTGATAATATGTTTATGATAATGTGCTTTGATAATATATTTAGAGCCAAACATTTTTTTTATGATAATATGTTTGGTGTACTTTGATACGTGCTCAGAATATATTTATAATGCTTGTCTAAATTAATTAATACATGTATACTATATGGTTTGATGTTATTTTTTTTAATGATAATATGTGTGGTGTACTTTGATACATGCTCATAATATATTTATAATGCTTGTTTAAATTGATTAATACATGTTTACTATATGGTTTGATGTTTGTATTTTTGTTTATATAATTCTTGTATGTCTAGATCTTATGCATCATTACTTTTATTTTTATTTTTTTTGTTTAGATATGGATTTATGTTCACACATTACATAATACTTTATTTTTTCACACACTTTATTCATAGGTAAGTATAGGGAATTAACGATGTCCTGATTGTCATTGACCCAAATAATACCATCAAACTCTCGTAGATAGTCTACTTGATAATGATTTGTAGTTAATGGACATCGCCCTGATCTACACTCCTTGCACCTTATAGACCTTGGTTAAGTTTATTATGGCTATTAACTGAGCAGTAAGGGATCATCTTAAGACTAATTTAGTTAGATAACCTACACTTACATGTAATGGTTAGAAACTTTTCTTATGGTGCCTCCATATGACATCATATCAAATTAATCATTTTTATTCTTTGTGAATATTTATCTCTATACATATTATTTCTTAATTTTCACATAAAAGGAAAAACAAATCCAAATCAAGTTTTAAAAGTTCAATTTTCCTAAAAAACCTACATCATACCAAGCTATGATAGATAGAGAGAAAGATCATATTGAGAAGAACTATACATATGTGATAAGCTCTTTGAAGGATTAAATGAATCAACTAACTGGTTTGTTAACAAAAATTATTCACTGTGAACAATTTGATGAAAGATTACCAAAGACCACCACCATAAAGCTCATTGTGGCAATGTCTTTCTCTTTTTATCCTACATTGATCAAAGTAACATCCTCTAGATGTCGAACACCTTTAAGCACCTCCATCATTATCTCCATCATTATCTCATATCCAAGCCATAAAAGGAAACACAATAAATTGTCATCTTTATTTCCACTTCCTCTCATCAAAATCTATAAACACCTTGTGAATACACATTAGATAACACCTCAACCACTTAAACTCATCCAACCATATTTTTCTCAATGGTACAACAAGAATGCCAAGTTCACATGCTATGTACAAAACGCGAGACATTTCATAATCATTATAGAGGCTTCAAAAACAATTTAACAGCCTTATCAAACATAAGCAATTATCATTTAAAGAGAGAAATAGTATTTATAACATAACCATAATGGACATAAGGCCATTAAACGAAAATACTTGTATGAGCATTTTTCAACTGATAAAATATGTCATGTGTCAGATATTGATATTTTTAGAAAGTTCAAAGTCCCTAAATTTGTTAAATACACAGGGAGCTCAATGTTTAGAGACCCATATCAAGGTATACTATAGTAGGATGGCCAAGGCTATTCATGACGAGAAAATTTTGATCAATTATTTTCATGAAAGTTTGGTTAGAGGTATTCTTAAATGATATATGGGTTTGAATGACGTCAAAATGAATACATGGAAATAATTGGTTGATGCCTTTCTAAATCAATATGGTATCAACTTAGAGGAAACTTCAAGAAAAACTAATCTTTAAATAATAATAATAATAATAATAAATAAGTTGTCAAGGGGTATGCTCTAAAGTTGTGTGGAGAGATAGCACAAACATACCATCCTCTATCTAGGAGGGGGCTCACCTCTATTTCTATTGACACCTTAAAGGTTTCATACTATGAATACTTGTTTAGTAACTCATCAATCTATTTTATAAAAGTGGTGATTGTAGTAGAAAAGGAAGTGCAACGCTTAAAATAAAAAAGGATAAGGAATCCAATAATGAGGTTTGGTGCCATATTGGATAATGAATGATAAAATGGATATCAAATTAGAAATCTTGAACATAAACATCTTTTCCAATTATCTCTGGTACTATCAAGTTTCACTACATCACTACCTTTTTTAATATCATTATCTGAGATTAATATACTTCTACCGCTTTTAAGTATCAGATACTCTACCATAACCTCATCAAATCTTATTCAACTATCATACCCTAGGTGGTGTAATCCAAATATAAAGTGTAAATATCATGATAGAATTTTGGATCATTCAATAAAAAACTACAATAATTTCAGGTATCAAGTTCGAAAGTTAATAAGTAGAGGCCATTTATTTGTAAAGAATACATCATCATCAATCTATTATCAACTATAGGAAGTGATCAACAAAAGTGGTGAAAGAGGCATTGGATGAAAGTTGTCAAAATGAAAATGTTTGCTAAAAGAAGTTGATATGAAAATGAATAAAGCATTATATTGTCACTCATTTTGTTACTGAATTTTTTGAAACCTTGTTTCGTGAAAAGAAAGCTTTATCAAGATTTTACATTTTTAAGATTTATTGTGCATAGTGGAGACACTTTGAGATTTAAAAAAAAAAGATAATACATACTCTATCTTTTTAATATTTATTGGGATTGAAAAAGAAGATTCTGGAATTAAAAAAAGAATTTTCTCGTAGCATTTGTATGATACATTTCTTGATTTGAACTCAATAATTGGACATAAAAGGAAAGAACATAATTAAGAAAATGTAATATGGTCCCAAGACAAATGAAAAATAAATCCAAGAGAAAAAATTTCAATGACTTTTGACCCTCTAATTTTTTCCATGTGTTTTCAAAAAAATAAAATGAAATTAAGTCAATTTTTAGCATTTTCATTTATTTTATCTTATTTTACTTTTTGTGATAAGATATAAAATGAAAAAAATAAGGTGCAAAACAATAGGTAAAGAAGGAAAAGGGACCAAAGTGATGAGAAAAATAATAAATAGAAGAATTAAGTTAGATAATTGTAAAGAGATCCTAGTTAAAGAAAGAAATAATATAAAAACCTAATATTATTTTTCTAGTTTCAGTTTTTCCTATTTTAAGAGAAAACCCTACAAAAAAAAATCAAAATAGACAAAAGAAGAAATTTAGCAAACCAAAGCAAGAACAAAAGAAAAAGAAAAGACCCTAAAAACCCAAAACTTGTGATAGCCCTTTTTTCCTCTTACTAGATCCACCAAGTCATAATAACTCCTTCATCTTCACAATATAGCCTTTCTCTCATCTATCTTTTTCCGCTTGAAACCCGAGCAATAGCTACATCAAGCACGACAACCACAAATTGCCACCAAATTCCAACCTTCCTCGTCCTCTCCATCCATGACATCAACCACTATCAAATTAGTCTCCTAATCAATGCTAATAGCCATCAACCCAAAACCAGCCATCAACCCAAAACCATCTCTCATCACTATTTCTATAGCCCAAATCATAACCACTACACCAGCAGCCTCAAAACTGAACAAATTCAACAACCATAACCTTTTTTCCTAACCAAAATTGCTTTTTATTTATATTTTATTTCCAACAAAAAAAACTTGAAATAAACCTAAAATTATAGTCATTTTCTTCTCTAAACTCCCCAAAAATCACATCCAAAACTCCATAAGTTCCAACCACTGATACAAAACAAAAGAGTTCGAGTTTTACTGTGTTTTTTTTTCAGATCAGTCTCAACGTGTGAAGAACAACATGTTACAACCACGCGATGTCACTACCGAGTCAAATTCCAGCAGCCTCTATCTTATTACAACCGGTCCTAAAGATCAAATTCGAATCTCTAAAGAATTGAACATTTATCTGTATTAATATTTAATATATTATTGTTTTATGATATATGATAAATTTTGTGTTTGGTTGATCAATGAGTGATCTTTCTCTTATTGTTTTTAATTTACACATGTCATTTGATTTAAATTATTCATAATTAAAAATCATCCAGTAAGTTGTAAATCTTATTTAGGTTTCTCCTTAGATGTTGCATTAAGAGTGAATGATTTTATAAATATTAGCAATATATATATACACTTTTATTTTTCCCTACATTTTTTTTATTGACATTTTTATTGTAACTCAAAATCATTCTAGAAATTATAAATACTAAATTTGTTTTTTCTTAGATGTCATATTAAAGATAAACAAGTTTATATTCTTAATAAATATATATGTATGGATTTTGTTTTGCATTCTATCGAGTGGGTTTGGGTTGTAATGGTACAATCTCGTATAGACCCATTAAGAGGAAGAGATGGCCTTCAAGCCTATTTTAGACACAACAAAAGAAAATAGGCTAAAATCCAATTAATAAAAACCATCCTCTTGGGTCCAACAACCATACTTAAAAAGTAAGAATTGGGTCTTATTACAAAGCCTAGGTCCTAAATCAGAATTCTAGGTTTGAATGGTCTCATACTCCAATAACTAAAGCACATATACCATTTTAGCTAAGATCTTAGCATGTATGCATAATAGATATTGTTTTATTATTAAAAATAAACATGCATCAACTTATCTTAAGTAATATATTTTAGGATGATTTTAATCTTTTCTTTAGTATAACCAACCCCTTAAATAAAATCTCTAAAGATCAATTAGAGTTTTTAGATACCATAAAACTAGGTGGTGATTTTATATTTTTCTAATTTCACCTTATGTTTTTACATATAGTTCACAAAGATGTCCCTAGGATTTTTTTTTTAAGGGAAAACAATGCGACATTCCCCCAATTTAACAAACTAAAAAAAAATATGGCTAGATGTGTGGGCTTAGCCTTATAGGCCTACACATGTTTGATCCAACAATTAGCACTTTTAGGTTCAAGTGTCTGGGTTTTTTTTATAAAGCTTTTTTTTCTTAAATTTTAATTACAGTTCCAAAAAAATAAAATAATTAAAATTATATTTATGATATTATTATATTAAATACTTTTAGTTTTGATTTTTTTTAATAAGATTATAGTGCTTTTTTGTTTAATATTAGCAAGCATTCGTTTTATATAGCCTTCTTGATTATTTCATTAGAAACCATTCTATTTGGAATTTATTTCTAAATAAGATTATAACATTTTCTTATAATGTTAGCAATCATTACACTTAATTATCATATGTTAACCTATTATGAAAACTTTTTAAAAGTTTATGGTCATGGATATTTTATGAAAATGAAACTCCGATCATTATGGTTTTAGCAAAAAAAAATATTGGTATTTATGTTTTATTTAATGAGCTTTGCTATTTATAAAAAAATAATTTTTTTTTGTTCAAACAACAAAAAATCACTTGAATAAAAAAAGATGATTTTGACAAAACAAAATGGTATATTTTTCCTCCATGATTTAATTTATTATCTTTCGTGTGAATATTTTTTTTTATCATCATATGATTAATTAAAAAACTAGACTAAACAAAGTTCACGTGTTAAGGCGATAGCAGAATGTGAATGTTTTTTTTTAATACATTCACGTCAAAGATTAAAACATAATTTTTTTATTATTAAAACATGTTTTTATGGTTTTGATAAGCTATTATTTAACAAACAATATTATGGTGAAAAAAGGTATATAAAAAAAGTGAGCATATAAAGAAGATGAAGAGTTTTCATTAAAGATATATTTTTCTTATTCTTATTTTTTCAATTTTTTTTTATTTATTCTAATTACTTTTGGTTTTCATTGAATAAATGACATATATAGCTCAATAAACTATTTTTTTGTTAAAAAAATATATTAATAATAGAAGTAGTAATTATACTATGTTATTTTAATAAAATTTAAATTATTATTTTTATTGCAAAAAATAATTTTATTTCTATATAATTAAATAAATGTTTTTTGAAGAGCTTCCCATATATGGCTTGAATAAGATAATTTACATTTTAATATTTATTGGTGTCTTTGATTCTCTATTTATTTTATTAGACATACACATCAATTTTTCAATTTATAATTAAGATTTTTTAATTATGATGTTAAATGTCAAAAATTTAACAACACTTATATATATTTTTTATGTTAATTTTTTTTTATCTGACCTCATGCAGTAGAGCCCAAGTGAGTTGGCAAATCTTTATATATTACATAAGCCGTTGCTGGGTTGGGGAATTTGGCCCTCGCCGGTGAGATGTTTTTAATCTTGTATTTACTTACATTTGGCCATTATTATGTCAGCAATCTAGCTGTAATTGGGGCGAATCTTTTATATATTCCGTCACAAACACTATGTCTTAATTTGATCTAATCGGAGAAATTAATGAACACAAAACTTTTCATAAATTTCTCAGTTAACCTGACAAAGGTAGTTGTAGCGTCTAATTTCAGCCTTAAGGAGAAATGAACACAAAACTTTTCATAAATTTCTCAGTCAACCTGACATAGGTAGTTGTAGCATCTAATTTCAGCCTTAAGGGTGTAATAATCATTAGGGAACAGGTGTATGTTTTAAGGGTACTATTATACATAACTTTTTATTGATTTTTTTTTTTTTTACATTCTTCTGGCAAACTTGAGATACGCAAGTGCTTGTATGGGAACATGAGTACTGTCCTTGGTGACCGAGTCAAGAAAAGGCTCTTAGAACTTGAAATGATCATGAAGGGATCCAGTCTTGATGGAGAAGATGCATCAAATCTTGAAATATTTACTTGGAGATGACTGCGGGAATAGCTGCCTCTTGGTTGTCACCATCGCTAATTTACACCACCAAAGGATGCTGCTGGTCGACGATCGGTGGTAGTCTGTCACCAATCAGCAGTGTTTATTTGGGAAATCAGTTGCGGACTTGCTTGCATCTGGGGTTATTTCCTTCAGGCTTAAGCCTTTTTTCAAGACATCTTAACCTCATTTTCAGACCTTGGATGGGTTTGAACTTTGAAATGACCCTCACCTGACTCCCTTCGAACAACATAAACAAAAAGCTTACAATTTAACTGATCAACTTTTAGATTTGTATTTTAAAAATTATTAATTCGAGTATCATAAATCTCAGAATCACTGAAAATTTATCTGATTATTAATTTCAAAACCTCAAAAAATATATATAAATTGATAAAATACCCACAATAAAAAAAGAAAAGAAAAAGCTTCACCTCTCTTAAGAAATATATATCATTTCATTTGTTTTCAAAATTCTTTAAGAATAAAGATGGTAGAAACAACCATAACCCCCCAGTACTGTCCTATGCCTGCGAATCCACCAAGAAGATCCACCCTTCAGGCTAAACGTCCATTGTAGTATGTTCTCAACTATATCGGAGAGATGAACCTAATTTTAATGTGTAAGGATTAGCTCGAGAATTCACTTTGTGGGAAAACAAAAATAAAATTTGAAATTGCTTTGACGTGTAGTACAACCTTGTATTGAAATCTGTTCGTATAAAAATATACCTTATCCATATATAGCCTGTATACGGGGCTAAAGCTAAATTCTTCTGGGCATCCATCTCAATATAAGACAACATTGAATGACAACACAAGCATCTATGTTCCTTCTAAAAGGTGACAAACATGCGTGCTCGGAGTCTTTTTCAAGTGTCTCCTCTCTCTTTTTTCATTGTTTTGGTATTCAAGCATGCGTATGCTTTCTCAATTAGATTCAACAAGTCGTCCACACAACGAAATGACTAAAAGACGCAATGCTTAATTTGTCCTGGTTGGTAGCACTTCTCTTTTTTTCCATAGCTGCAGTCAATGGAGTGGAGATGCACTTGCTTCATTCTTGTACCGAAAGAGCAAAAGATGGTGGCTTGACTTTATTCAAAACAATTGCTTATACATGATAGCTATATTGGCCCGATGCATTTTTCATGAACAAGCTGGTTAAAACATTCTTACATGTGTAGATAATAGCTATTGTGCCCAAACTTTAACTAGAGAAGGTGGCCCGCAGGAACTGCACCTGCTGCTCACTATCTCCATGACTCTCTTTATGTTTATCAACGTTTCTGTCATAATTTATCTCTAATTTGTGGCACAGGAAGAGGTTAGGAAGGCTTCTGATTGCTAGATTAGCACCCATATGTAGTTCTTATCTGTATCTGATCTACTGGATTTCGGTCCAGATATAGCGTGTGCCTTCACTTTTATTTTGTTCAATATCTCCATTGAATGCCCTGCTTTTCCTTTCTTTTCTTTATTTCTTGGGATTGCTGTTTCTTTCTGTCATGTAGTTATGTATAGTAATGTTGTTTGTTAGCCCATGAAAGAAAAAGGACAGGGAAGGCCTGGATAGACAAGAAAGGTGAAAAAGGAAAAAAGAACAAAAAAAAAAAAAACAGTGAGCACTGCAGAAATAAATGCAGGCGCTCAGGCAGTGAATAAGGCAAAGATGGGCAGAGATCGAAGGAAAGCTACACATACTCTCTGCCATGAAATATATAAATACAAATTTATCATTAACAATAAATCGAAAACTCTTTCTATTTTCTTCCTTTCAACTTCCACTAGTTACTTGCCTATATAAGGAAGCTTAACGGTTGTGATACTATGTTTTAATTTCTATTTATATAAGGAGGGCTATATATAAGTATAGCACACTACACAAAATCAAAACTATAAAGCTATACAAGGTATATATAATTTCCATAACTATGCATCCTATAATTCAGCACTCACAGGATTGACCCTCCCTTACCTTTTTAATTATCCTAATAATAATAATAAATGTCATGCTTAATGTAAGGGATTGAGTCAATCGACCATTAAATTATTTATACATGCTTTTATAATTGTTAGAATTACAATGACAATTAAATTATGTAGTGTATTATTGTTCTTATTATTAATGGAAAACATATGCCTTCGAGGTAGATATTAATATGTAATTTGTAGTTAATTGCATAGACGATAATGTTTAGCATATTATGAGATGTAATTTATCGTAATGGTGAAAAAACCTTATATGTATTACTTTTGACCACAACGGTGAAATTGCTATTATCAACCGCATTTGCAGGATTTGATGTATGATTTATTACCGATTGAAATAGTGGAAATCACAAGTAATTTGTATTAGACTGCCACGGAGAAAATTAATGTCTAGTGTGTGTGTGTGTGTGTGTGAGAGAGAGAGAGAGAGAGAGAGAGAGAGAGAGAGGAGAACTCTAAAATAATTGACGTTTGAGATAGCCGGCAAGTAAATAGATAATGTTGTGGAATAGATGTTTGACACCTTGATACCCTATTCAACAAATTCATTATGTCAAGTAATGCAAATACATTAAATGTGATATGTTCATATTTTTATATTAATATGCCAAAAAAATTATCGGGGAATAATGAAAAATGTAAGATGTTGAAAATTGATATAAGATCAATGTTTTTACAGGAAAAAATTATGAAATTGATTTTGATCATATAATTGTTAAATGTTGGTAATTGAGAAGAAGCAAATATTTAATATGATTTATTTTGTAATTTTATGTATGTCACAGGTAAATCTCTTTGATGACATCTATTTTTTAGGGTCACTAAGCTACTCAATGATGGAGCTGCGACCTTCGAAGACAGTTTCTCCTTAATTCTTTATCGCCTCTTAAATTGACTCAAGTCTGCTGATAAGTTCTTCATGGCTACTGACACTACTTTAATTATGGGACCTGAAGGTATTATAGATTAGTCAAACACCAAATCAAGGCTTTAAGCATGGCGTATCAGCTTCTTCAATTTTGATGTTCCTTTTCGGTTATGTATTTGTTGACTTTCTTTTTCTTTCCTTTTGTATTTGTTTTTTTGTTTTTGTGACTCTCTTTTCTTTTCTTTTATGTTTTTCTTTCGTATATCTTGTTTTTGGCTACCTTCTGGTTAGCCCTTTTAATATATCGACTTATTCCACACAAAAAAAACTAAGCTACCCAATATTATATAAAAAGAATATTTGTATTTTTATAGGAAAAAAACTTAGAAATAGTTAATATGGATGTAAATTTTAATAAGAATTGTAATAAATTATATACATTTATAAAACCATTGAAACTTTATATATATTACCATGTTTTTTATGGATTCAAGCCGTATAAGGTTGTTAAAATATCGGGTTTTTACAATGAAAAATGGGATTCACCGACAAATAGGTAACACCTTAATTGTCTCACCAAAATATAATAATAGAAGCGGGAGAAAATCATAGGTCTAATAAAAAAGAACAAAGTCATAAAATCTCAACAATATCATAAGTTAAAGCCTTGTATTTAGCTTTAGAAAAATAGCGAGCAACAAGGTGTTGCTTTCCAAATTTCTATGAAATTAGAGTGTTGCCTAAATACACAATGTAACCACCATTCAACTTATGATCATGACACCACCAGCTCAATCAGTATTAGTAAAGCCTTGAAATGACAAAAAAAAAAAACAATGAGTGATGTGTAAACTATAAAAGGTTGTAGCCTTAAAATAACACATAATATGTTTAACTGTAGCCAAATGAATAGCAGCAAGAGCATATATAAACTGACATACCTATCATTAGGCATAGGTAACGATGCTATATGTTTAAAATTGTGAAATGACAAAACATGTTCATGAAACTAAATGTCATGAGCAATGTGAATTTGTTTGATACTTATCATTTGATCGATATTTATCATGATGGGTTAATTTAAAGTGGCTAAATTTTGAGATTACTATCGAGAAAAATCTATGTACTTCTATATACATCATATGTGAAAGCTAGCAAGAATTGTTACAGAGATGAACAAGAAGCAAAAATAGAAGTAGAGAAGATGCTGCTGTAATGCAGAGGAAGAAGAAAATGTATGTGTTTTATTCACTTGATACGTTCCCAGCACTGTTACATTCATTTTATATCAACAGAAGATGAGAAGCTTGGTTACGTTTTCTACTCAACTGTAACAGAATTCATTAACTGCCTAACCATATTAACAAACTTGCTAACCATTATATTCTCTATTCTCTTTGACAGGTGGCTGAAGTAGAGGTGGCTGAAGCAGAGCATTTGATATCTTGACATTCCCCCGCAATCATATGCTTGGAGGAACCAAGCATAAGATTGGAACAGTGATGTCGAAATAAAGGAGTGGAAAGGCCTTTAGTGAGAATATTGGCAAATTGATCAGCAGAAGAGACATGTTGAACCAACAAATCACCTTTGATAACACGTTCGCGAACAAAATGATAATCAATTTGGAGATGCTTCATTTTGGAATGGAAAACAGGATTGGAAGCAAGGGAAATAGCAGAGATATTATCACAATGAATGATCGGAGGGATATGTAAAGGAATGTGAATGTCACAGAAAAGCTGGCGAATCCAGGCAAGTTCAGCAGCAGCAATCGCGAGAGCGCGATACTCAGCCTCAGTAGAGGATCGAGAAACAGTATGTTGTTTCTTAGAAGCCCAAGAAATAGGATGGAGCTGAGGAAGACAATAGAGACAGAGACAGAACGTTGATCATTGGGATCACCGGCCTAGTCAGCATCACTATAAGCTTGGAGATTAAGAGGACCAGCCTGAAAATGAAGACCAACATCAAGGGTACCTTTAAGATACTGCAAGATCCGTTTGACAGCAACAACATGAGAATGCATGGGATTATGCATAAATTGGCAAGCCTGGTTCACAGAGAAGGCAATATCAGGCCTTGTGAACGTTAGATACTACAAGGCGCCAACGATGCTTCGATACTGTTGAGCATGAGAGTAGGGTTGTCCATCATCTTTGAGCAAATGATGATGAGGAAGACAAGGAGTATCACAAGATTTGGAATGCTGTAAATCAACTCTACCAAGTAAGTCAGTGATGTAACCTATCTGGGACACAAACAAACCGGAAGGGAGATAAGAGATCTGCAGTCCCAAAAAATAATGCAACCTGCCGAGATCCTTCATATCAAATTCTTGAGTTAAGGCAGCAATGACTGATGAAAGAAGAGAAGCATGACTACCAGTAAGTATGATATCATCAACATAGAGTAGCAAAATCACAACACCAAAAGAAGAATGCTGAACAAACAAAGAGGGATCGGCAGGAGATGCTTGAAACCCCAAACTTGGTAAAAAACTGGTAAAGCGTTCATTCTAGGCACGAGGAGCCTGTTTAAGGCCATATAACGACCTTTTGAGTCTGCAAACAAAGTCAGAAAGATGAAGCTTACTCACAAAACCTTGGGGCTGAGTCATATAAACCTCCTCATACAGAAGACCATGCAAAAAAGCATTGGTAACGTCAAGCTGCCGTATAGACCAGTTAAACTGAGCTGCAAGAGCAAGGACCAAATGAACCGTATTAGGTTTCATGAAAGGACTAAAGGTTTCATTATAGTCAATTCCTTCCTCTTGACTGAAACCCTTGGCCACCAACCGAGCTTTATGCCTAGCGATAGAACCATCTGCATTCTTTTTTATTCTATAGACCCATTTACAGCCAACAAGATTCTTGGCAGGTGGGAGAGGCACCAAGTCCCAAGTTCTTGGGCATGAAGAGCATCAAGCTTCTCCCGCATAGCAGACTACCATTCAGGAATGGTGGAAGCAACCTTGAAGGAATGGGGTTCAACCTGAGAAGAAGCAACAAACTGTACAGAGGCAGAGTATGCCCTTCTTTTGGAGATACCATTCTTAGACCTGGTGGTCATGAGATGAAGATTTAGCGGTGAAAGAGGTAAGACCATACATAGATTCTCAGGCTGGAAGTCAGGATCAACAGGGAGAGGGGACTGTGTAGATGATAGAATGGGCAGAGGCGGAGACAGTGTAGGCTGTGAGGAGGAACTGGAAAACAGTGGAGGCTGAGATGTAGCCGCTGGAGTAGGAGGAGGGAGGGAACACATTGGGATGTAGACAAAGGGATGAGGAAGTGGAAGCGGATACAGGAAGCACAGAAGAGTAAGGAAACATGGATTCATCAAAGAGAACATGTCTAGTGACAAAGAAACTATTGGTGCGAATAGAAAAACAAATATACCCTTTATACTGACCTGCATACCCTAGAAAAATACAAGTGGAAGTCTTGAGCTGAAGCTTGTTAGAATTATAAGGCTTGAGTAAAGGAAAACAAGCACAACCAAAAATTCACAAATGAGTAACAACCGGTGGAGAACTATATAGTAGGAAATATGGTGATTTGAGTTGAAGAATTTGACAGGGCATTTTATTAATCAAATAAATGGAAGTAGCACAAGCATGAAACCAAAATTTCGGAGGTAAATGGGCAGTTTGTAATAAAGTGATGGTTGTTTCTAAAATATGTCGATGTTTACGCTCAGCAAGGCCATTTTGTTCCGAGTATAGGGACAAGACATTTGATGGATAATACCCTTGGTAAGGAGGTAATGTTTGAATTTTTGCTAAGATACTCACCTCCCCCATCACTTTGAAAGACTCGAAGAGTAGCAGAAAATTGAGTAACTAAGAAGGTATGAAAGTAAACAAAAATGGAATAAACCTCTCCTTTATTGATCATTGGAAAAATCCAAGTAAATCGAGTACATTCATCAATGAAGCTAACATAATATTTGAAACCTTCAACAGATACAGTGGGAGAAGACCCCCAAACATCACTATGAATGACCTCTAAAGGTTTAATAGATTTAACTGCCGGATAAGAAAAAGGAAGTTTGGCAAGTTTACCTTCTAAACAAGTGGTACAAACAAATTTGGATGTGTCTGAAGTGAAAGAAATCTGGGATTGTTTTAACAGAGCAGAGCTGACTGTGTTAGAAGGATGACCAAAACGCTTGTGCCAGAGGCTTGTGTTGACCTGTTTACCAAGATAACAAAACAGATTATTTGGAAAGAGAGACTGTGAAGGAAACGAAATAGAGAAAGGAATAGGATATAACCCAGCTCTACACAGTCCCTTGAGGAGGACATTCCCCGTGATTTTGTCCTGAATCCAAAAACCAAAAGCATCACAAATAAAACGGCAGTTGTTATCTTTACATAGCTTATGAACCGATAACAAGTGTTGAGATAGTTTTGGCACATGCAAAACTTGCTTTAATTGTAAGGAGCAATGAGGGACATCCAGAATAGAAGAACCAATATTAGAAATGGTCAAACCTGAACCTCCTGCAGTGGTAACAGTATCAGCTCCTGAGAAAGGTGCAGCCAGATTAAGTTAAGCCAAATTAGAGGTCATATGTGTTGTGGCACCAGTATCAGCCACCCAAAATTGTTCTGGAGGAGAAGGAGGTGGAAAAGCGGCATGCATAGCACTAAGATTACTGGAGGGAGGCCGACCTTGATAGCTGAAATTACCTCGATGGTAACACTGAACTGCAGTGTGCCCAAATTTCCAACAAATTTGACATTGAATGGAAGAGGCAGAATTAGTAGGCAGAGTGTGACGCTGATAACAATCAGCAGCTACATGACCTTTCTTAGTGCAAATTTGACATGTAGGAATGTCAATGCCAGGACCAAGAATACCAGGGTTAGACGTAGGTGGAACCTGATAAGGACGTGGACTAAACTGATACTGATGACGTCCTCTGCCACGTCCGTTAAAGTGAGACCCCCGATTGCTAAAGTATCCACTATTAGAACCATGAAAGCCACTGTTATGACCATTAAATCCTCCATGGAAACCAGGAGGTGGAGTAGACTTGGAGCTAGAAGGATGAGAATGAGAGTTACCTTCATCAAGAGCAAGAGCCTTGCCAGGAGATACTTGATGTTGAGCCATCATTGCAGGAACAAACGAAGCAGCAGAATAAGTTTGCTCAAGAGTAGCTTCTTCAGCCAACAATTGAGACCGAAAATCTTTAAGGGATAACACGTTGTCTCGACCGCGAACCATACACCGAAAGGTGTTATAATCAGAAGGAAGACCATTGAGAGCCAAGATTACAATATCATCATCTTCAAAATAAACCCCTGCTGCAGAAAGATGATCCCGAGCATCTTTGATTTTCTACAAATATTGAGACACAGTATCTGAGCCCTTCTTGATGGTTTGAAGCTCACTTTTCATCTGAAAAATCCGTGCCTTCGTAATTGTGGAAAATCTATCCTTCAGTTGAATCCACATGTCATGAGAGCTAACACATCCAATAACATAGGAGATTGCAGTTGAAGAGAGGGTAGCAATAATCAACTGCATCAATGCCCAGTCATGCATTTTCCAAATTTGATGATCATCAGTTTCAGCACCTTCAATATTAGAATCTGCATCAAACCGATTTGGACACTTTCTTGATCCATCAACAAATCTTAAAATACCATGACTCTCCAGTAGAATTTGCATTTGAAAGTTCCAGATGAGGTAATTTGTGTCATCCAATTTAACGGTTACAGCTGTTGAAACTGTAGGAAGTAAAGAGGTAATGGGAGATTGGATAATCTGTAGTTGAGAAGTTGTTACCATTTTTAAAGTTCAAGCAACAGAAGAGGAAGAGAATCACAAGTTTGAGAAGAGTGTTTGAAGAGAAGTCTTTCAATTTGACAATATATCAAACAGATGATAGACAGATCATTATTATGAAATTTTTGGTTGAATATGGTGATAATAATGCCAGAAACAGAGATTAGAAGCAGAGAAATCACAAGCTCACAAGATACTAACAATCCTAAGCTCTAATACCATGAAAGCTAGCAAGAATTGTTACAGAGATGAACAAGAAGCAAAATAGAAGTAGAGAAAGACGCTATTGTAATGCAGAGGAAGAAGAAAATGTCTATGTGTTTTATTCACTTGATATGTTCCCAGCACTGTTACATTCATTTTATATCAACAGAAGATGAGAAGCTAGGTTACGTTTTCTACTCGACTGTAACAGAATTCATTAACTGCCTAACCATATTAACAAACTTGCTAAACATTATATTCTATATACATCATATCATATGAGGGGGTTTCTTTAAAATTATTTGAAAAAATAAACCTTAATCTAAATTAATTTATTAACAAATCCAAGAATAACGCTTACTGTAAAACTAGAACAATATAATCATAACTTGAAAATCAATTGAAACAATAATATTACATGTGATCAAAGCCTATTCTCTTATGTGAAAAAAAATGATAAAAACGTAAGAAATAATCAGCCATATTTTTATTTTTTTATTTTGTTAAATGGTGTGCTATGCATGTCTCTGTTTGGAAAAAAAAAAAAAAAAGCTGGTCACCATGCTTGTCCGTCTTTAAGAATTGGGATGTTGAGGGTAAATTAATAGTGAAAAAGATGAAAAATATGTTACCAACCTTAATCTGACCAATGGTTTGTGTCCGTGATCTGAGGACCATTAATTTGTCAATAACTTAACCTTTGGGTCAGTCAGTAGTCAGAACTGTGTACAGTAACCTTTATACGGTTCTTCCACGCCACTGCTTGTTTAGAGAGAGATGGTAAGAGGTTAAAACCCTAAAAGTTTTCTCATCCATCCCTATCTCCTGCAACACAAGCAGTGAAGGGCCACTCTCTCTCTCTCTCTCTCTCTCTCTGGATTGACAATTGCTCGTTGGGTAGCTAGGAGATGCATGTCGCTAAAGAAGCATATACATATTTTCAAGAGGAATGTACACTTTTTTTAGTCTTATTTTTCATCCAGATTAACTTTATTTATTCAACTTCACAGGTGTTTAGGCTTCAAGATTTTCATAGTCTGGCTTGAAAACAATCTGCTTCTTTTTTGTTCTTGAGCCAACGTTACAATATTAATGGATTTGCAATTCAAAGTTTGGCTTGAATTTAATTATATTTATGTATTTTGTCTTGTTTTCTTGAAAGAGATTTCCATCAGGAAGCCATCCACACAAGAAGGCTGTGGTGATGAAGAAGATGAAATAGCCACGCATTGGTCGAAGCAAAAGTCCACGGTCAACATAAACACTGTGAATTCCGGCTAGGGTTTAATTAGAAACTGGGTTCCACACATGCCTTAATTATCAATGAAGAAGGTGAAATGAAGAAAGCGTGGCCTTATATCCTTGTCAAGGAAAGAAAAATAAACTTGAATACGTTTCAATTTCCATCTAACAAGTCGGCTTTTATCCATCAAAAGAGAGTTTCTAACGCAGTGTCAGCTGTTTGGTTTCAACACTTCAACTTGCTCCATGCATATCTCTCTGCAGAAAGTTGTGTGGTCCTCATCTCAGTGGGAGTTTTGTATGTTGGTCCCTCACCTATAAGGTAGCTATACGGCCTCTCTCTCTCTCTCTCTCTCTCTCTCTCTCTCTCTCTCAGCTTCCTTGAGTAGCTGTCATTTACATCAACATGACAAGCCTCTAAGAGTACTGTAGACCACAACTTTTAATGCCCAGGAATACACTTCTCATCTTAGTGGATTTCTTTTTGTCCTTGAATTTTTTTCTACCCTAACTTATAATCTCATGACTTGATGACAAGATGTCTTATATTGAGACATTTAACTTGTTTTATTAGGTGATGGATCATAGGACGACATCTTCCAGGACTGCCAAATTTCCTCAATTACCAACCAAAGTCATCACTCCTACTTGGTGTTAAGAACGTGCCGGGGTTTGGAACTGGGCTGCCGTGTATAATATTGTATCAGACGAGATGCAGACATGAGCTCGCTAGCTAATTTGAAGCTCCTGTTTCCAGTTCTGGCTCCCATTAGCATCATGATGTATACTTGGTACTAGCTAGGCATGCATTGATCGACCCATGTGACCAGAACTCAGCCACAAAACCTTTATTTGTGGTTGCCCATAAAGCATAACTCACCGCTTTTCGAAACGTCCAGCAGCGGTATGGTCCCCGACTCAATTTATGCAATGTGTTTGCGCAACATTTTAACGTGGTGTTTTCCACAAATTGACACTCTAAATTTTTACCCTAGCTAGCCAAGGGAAAATTAATTAGTCCTAATGACCATTCATTGAGACAATGATTGCTCAACATGCGTGACAAACGAAATGATAAGATATGGACTAGCATAATTTATTTGACCCGAGGGGGGGGGTATATGACACGCGGCTCCACTGATGCCATTGCTTTATCTTTACGTCTTCCTTGGAGCATGTTCGGTTGAATTCCTAGCTTTCTCAAATGGCGTACCTTCTCCAATAAGTTTATTCTCTGTGATCGAAACAAAGGAAAAGTATTTCCAGATATTGATACCAAATTGCATAAGATACAGACAGGCAACCTTGGTGCAGACTTCATTACCTTTCTTCACACTGTAAGTGCTGCAACTAATCCCAAACTTATGTGCATGCCTAGCTATGATTACTAAAACCCTTCCCTTCCTTTAAAAATACTTCTTTTCTTGATTTATTCATGCAATACTAGCTAGTTACTTGTTTTCGGCTTTGGATTACCTCGTCGATGAGCACAATATTGTGAGTGAATATGATATTGAATATTGCTGTCTTCTCTTCACAACTGAAACCTTCCAGAACAAAAAAAAAATGGCTAGTTGAGAATTCTTGCGAAGGAATTCTTAAAATGTTTCTGATATATATTGACTATATATGCTTTTGTTGACTGTTTTTCTAGAGATTCCCTTCTACTTGTGCAGAGATAGCTTGTTTTGATTATATTTTTTTTAATGTTTTTTCGATCTTCTTTAACCACTTACTCTTTCTTTAAGGGAAACTGCAGTTTGGACCGATCTTGTGCTGTGTGGTTATGTTAATCTGACTGCTCATTTTCTTCCTTTTATGGATCTGAATCAGCATGAGAAGCTGCAGCACAAAGAAACTTTATGCAGCAAGGTTTCTTTGACACTACAAGGAGTCTGTGCAAACCTCCAGTTATTTAAGGAGTTCAACTTGCTTGTTCAATTTCGTATCCACCGATGATGAGAGGCATAAGATGATTACTAGTTCAAAGCAAGTGGATTCTCCAACAAAAAAGGAAGAGGATTCAAATGATGGCAAGATTTCTAAGGCTTCATCTAGCTCAGCACCATGGTTAAGGTTGAAGGATCCAAGAATTGTGCGAGTGTCGCGTGCTTTTGGAGGAAAAGACAGGCATAGCAAAGTTTGCACCATTAGAGGGTTGAGAGATAGGAGAGTTAGGCTTTCAGTTCCCACTGCTATTCAGTTGTATGATCTTCAAGATAGACTTGGCCTTAATCAACCAAGCAAGGTAGTTGACTGGTTGCTTAATGCAGCCAAGCATGAAATTGATGAACTCCCTCCACTCCCAATGCCACCAGGGAACTTTTCCCTGAATCATCAAGCAATGCTAGGTTCTTCTAATGAAGTTGGCGCCTCACGGTCTAGCAAAGAAGTGTTTAAGATGAACAACGGCGTCGATTGGGAGGATACAAGTGGATTTACTAGACCGAGTTTCTGGAATGCTGATGCAATTTTGAGGGCTAAGTCGAAAGAGGTTGTGACAGATCCAGTGAATGAGAAAGAAAATTGGGCAAAAAGAGATGAAGAAGATAAGGAGGATGGCAGTATTGAAGGGAATACTGCGCAAGCTTTATCTAGCAGTTTCTTACAAAGAGCTAGTCATTCTTCCTTACCAGGTTTGATAAATAATGCCATGCCTTATGGTTCTTTCTTTCATTTAGAACCTCAAAGTTTTCCATTATCTCATATGGGAAACCATGGATTTGCAACACAAACAGGAGATATACACAACCTAAATGTCGTGCCATTGTCATCTGCCTTGTCTTTATCATCTGGCTCTCAAATTTTAGTGTGTCCACCTGGGACAACACAGTCTTATTTCCCTTCACATGCCACAGCTTCCATGGAGATTGATCCGAGACAAATCAACCACTTTCAATGGTTGACCCCAAGCACTCAAAATCTCTTACCAAATTCCCTTACCCCAAGTCCATACCCTATAAGCCAATCCATGAGACCTTCCCAGTATTTCAGTGTGACTCCTAGGGTTCTCCACTCTCACACTAGCGAAAGTCCACCGGACAAGGACCCACAATTTCCTTGTAAATGACATGAAAGCAGTGCAAGGATTGCAGAAGAAGAATACATGGCCCTTCTTCCTAAAACAAGCAAAGCTTCAGTTTAATTGATTTAGTGTCCCAGGCGAGAGGAAAAGGTATTGTTTTATTAAAAACTTATACTAGAACACTTCTACCTGTCCTGTGTGTTTATTTGCAGACAGTTTTTCTAATGGTACTCATAGTCACAATCTCATGTTTGATTTCACATTTTTGCATCTTGGTGTCTGGTTCATCAGTCCTAGGAGAGTGTTTTATGTCGAACGAATGGCTTGATACTTGTGAGACAACCACAGAATCTTAATAATTTGATTTTCAGTTGATTGATCATAGTGATAGCAATTTGTACAGGTCATGGACCTAATAATTATGAGTGTTATATTTGATGTTGCATCTCAATTTTAGTTAATAAAAGCTTATATATGCTGTGCTGATCAATCTAGTATGAAGTGCAAAGAGGAAGTAGAGGATGGTTATTTGCATCTTAAGCTTATATGCTTTATATGATATTCAACTTTTTGTATGCCAAAGCCATGAACATTATTTGCTTCAACAAGATTTGGAGTCTTCAGTACTCTCGAGTTTGCAATCTCACGAAGTTAAGGCAGTTTTGACACCGGATTTCTCAACAAATACATATATACTTGTTAACTCAGAGTCCATGAGCATAATTTTGAAGCAAGAAAATTAAACCTTGGAGAAAACAAAGATCAGTAGAGAATGATAGGCTATTTATAGAAGTCTGATATGAACACTGGAAAAACTAGCAAAGAGTCAAACCAAAAATAGGTTTTGAATTAAGCTTGTGTAATTTCAAAGAACGAAAAAGAAAAATTAATTTCTTGCTTGTGTGAGTGAATGAGACATGATTGTGCTAGTATAAGTGTCAGCTTTGCACAGGATCCAACAAGATAATGGAAGGAGTAGCAGCTTTAGATGATCAAAGGAGCTCGTGAAAGTTGCTTATATCCAATGAACTGAAAAGATCTATACGTGGTCCTAAAAAAGGAAAAAAAAAATGAGGGAGAGACTAGGAGGGTTATTTTACCATTATAACATGCCAGGTAAAAGTTTTTTAAAAAATAATACTTGTTATATAAATATTTGAAAAATAACACAGCTTCAATACCTATGATTTTAAATAATGATTTTGTAATAATTCCTATTGGAAATAGAAGTTATTTACTCAAGAAATAAAAAATGAGATTAATTAAGAAATCAATATAAAATTCTATAAAAATTTGATAATAGATATGAGATTCAAGATTTAATTGTGAAGAAATAAGAGGTGAGATAATTCATATGGTATGAGATAGAAACAAGGAAAGAAAAAGAAAGGAAAGAAAAAATGGGTTATCGAGAACATACCGAAACCCTGTTTTTTACACACTCAATACCATTAAAAAAATCTCGGCAAGACAATTTTAACCGCACCATAAAAGACCACTGAATAAGATTGTAATTGGTTAGTGGTTTTATTTGGAGTTAACCAGACCTTAAAGTACTTTAACCCAAAATTAACTCAAAACAAAATCACTAACCAATTACAATCTCATTTGGTGATCTTCCATGATGTAGTTAGAATTTTCTCATCGAGATATTTCTAATACTATCGGGTGTGTAAAAAACGGAGTCTCTACATGTCTTTGATGATCCCTTTTTCTTCCCTCATTTCTCTCTTATATCTTATCAGCTTATTTCTACTCTTATTTCTTGAATATTAAATCTTAATTTCTTGTGTTGACCATTGAATCTTCATATAATTTTATGTTGAATTTTGTGTATGTTAATTAATTTCAAACAACCACTATTCTCAATTACAAAACCAATATTCCTCATGGTTATATTGAAATTGTGTTATTTTCTAAATACTTTTATCATATATCATTTTATCAAAAAATTTAACAAATTGTGTTGTTTTTCAAAAAGAAAAATCCAAAAGGGAGTAGAATAAAAAGATTTTAGTATTACCGTTTATGTGTGATTAGGCAGGGGTCCAAACTCCAAATGTTTTTTTTTTTTTTTTTATATGGGGAGGCCCCATCATATTCTCTCCTTGTACACTAAAACACTATCTGTCTAATTAATCAAATATTCACCATTATATTAGGTTTTGTCTTTGCTAAGGTATTATTCCCAGCCAGCTCTCCTAGGATTAGGGCATCTTTAAGGGAGCTCGAGAAACGGTATGTAGATGAGAATCGGGGCATGCAAGAACTCACACCACAATCCCAAACAAAATCTAGCTACAGTTTTATGTGTATATATACCAGTTTTTTTCCTATGTGATGACGGAGAAGAGATTTTAGAGAAAAGGCATTATATAGCCAATCTAACTCTATAGGAAAAGGTAGTAAAATATATAGTTAGTTATCAACATCTCCCAAAAATACCATGTTGTTTTCTAATTAAGCAGATAAAATCTAGCTGTGGGTGAGCCTATGCCGAAAATAGCTTTCTGGTGCAGCCAACAAATTAAGACTAATGAATGTTTTCGCATCTAGAGAGTAATTAATTGGTGTATTCTGTTATAATGAATGAATATATATAATATAGTGTTCATATTCTGTTATATCTCGGTAGTTTTTTTTTTTTTTGGTCATTTACTTATGGAATGCAGACAAGAATTTTACTTTCGTACTGTAAATTGTGCATGGCTGGAATTTAATAATGAGATTCTGGGAAGAAGGGAAGAGAAGAGAAGAAAAAAAAGAGACTAATGGGATCTCTCATGTTAAAAACTGAAATTAAATCATTGTAGTCTATGGTGAAATTATGTTATTTGAGAAGAATCCATGATAAACAAGAGCTTAATTTCACGTACGTTCCATGGAAAGAATATTGCGATTTCAATGAAGATTTTGTGGAGAGAAGTAATCATCACGGGCTATTAATTTATTTGGTGATCATTCAGATCATATATAGGCCAAGTGCTGATTATAACCAAAGAGGTGCAGAAACCAGTGCTGTAAAATGATTTTTGGAGCACTATATATAGACAAAGAGAGCGCGTTCTTCTCTTGCTTGATTTCCTTCTGCCTCTAAAGGAAAAGGTTTCTGGATTGTTACTTTTCTCACTTTTTTCATTTTACCCTCTTAAGCATGGCAAGATCGAGTATTATATACGGTATTATGGGGTGATATATACCTGTCCTGTTTCTGGAGTTCTTGAATTCCATTGCTTAGTTACCTCTTGCCCTAGCTATGAGTTAGGTATTTATCTTGACAGCACCAGGTCTCTGCTAAGCATGTTCCTTGCCAATCTAAAACAGTTTAGTGGGAATTAGAACACATCGGATTTAGATTCAAGTGTTATCTTCACGACAAAGAAATTATGATTAAATCCTCACTAGTTTCTGGTTTATCAGTAATGTGTACAGTCGTATTCGTTATCGGCCATGCTCCCAGTAAATTAGTGTCTGAAGAAGATTTTCTGTTGATGGTTTTGCTGAAATACTATAGAGTTATTAAGTTTTTCTTAATAGAGTTAATAAGTTTTTCTTACAAATAGAAGTTATGTATCATTTTTTTTTTTATAAGTGATGATACAGAATGTAATGCACACACTTTACCTATATAGATAGACGGAGTAAAGAAAAATTAGAGCTATCATTCAAGGAATAACAATCATTTTCTCTTAAAAGAATTTTAGGAGATTTTTCACTCGTAATTCAAGTGGATTACTATTAGAGAATGTAAACTTCAATGACTTTTGGTTTACAACAATCTAGTTTTGAAGAAATTAATTCAACCTCATAAATAAGATATGATATTTAGATAATCTTCAATAAATCCTAAATGACCCTTAATTGTCTAATAAGATTTTTGGGAATCTTGAAAAAAAAAATTAAATTTATTATTTTTGTTACTTCAGTGGTGGTGTTAGAAGCGTGTCAATGGATACGCAGCGGATAGGCTCCACCAAATTTTTTTTTCTTCTCCTCTTTGTTTTCTATCTCATCTCCTCGGGAATTGTACTGGTTTGCCAAAATTAAAAGGAATCATGTTATATTTTTAAAAAAAAATTATTGAATTTTTTTGGGTTCATTTTTATAGGGTTAGTCCCAACTTCATGATTTAATCAGGTCATGAGTTTCGAATATTAGCCCAGGCTGACTTCAGCTTTTTTTAGGTTCATTTTTAAAATTAATTTTTTTTAATTTCATCATTCAACATTCGATGATTGGGGATTGAGTTTCGTGATTTTTTTTCACTTTGTTTTATATGAGGTTATTCTAATCTTATGTCCAGGGTCGTGGGTTTAGTGGGTTAACCGTAGTTGACTCGAGTATTTTTTTCTTTCGTTTCTCTTTTTTAGATTGATTTTTTTTTCAGTTTTGCTCTTCAATATTGGGTTATTTAAATTTTGAGCTTCAATGTTTTATTTAATTTTCTTACTATGGGATTATCTAGATTTCATGACTAGATTATGTATTTGGAAGGCTGACTCAGGTGGACTCTAGTGGGTTTTTTTTGTTCTTTTTTAATTTATTTGTTTTTTTAATTTTATCTCTCAATATTTGATTTATTGAAAATTAAGTTTCGGATTTTATTATTTTACTTTAAGATAATCACATTCTTATTTAATTTTTACTTCGTTATCAAATAAGATAATAGGAGACCTTTTAAAGATATTATGAGGATATCTTTTTGTAATTAATATTGATCATTGTATAATTTTTTAGTTCAGGTCATTTACTCTTGTTGTTTTTTTTTTAATTATATTATTAAAGAACCAAGTCGAGTTAATAACTCGAGTTTCTAATTTTTCTTACTTTTTTAAAAAATACCAATATTGTCTCAATATTTTTTTTTATATTAAAAAAATCTGATCTAACCTGCAGCATACCGCAAGCAACCAATATATAGCTAGCTATTTATGAGATTAAGAGCGCGGTTGAAACCGCGTTCCCTCAAAATTCAAAATATTTTTTTTACTAAAATTTTTTTATGTGTTCACATCATGTACTAATTTTAAAAATATTTTTTTAAAACATTTCTAAATAAAAAATATTTTAAAATCATTTTAAACTGATACACAATATTTTAAAATCATTTTAGAATGGACCACTGACTAAGTATGTTTTTCTGTTTTCTTCTTTAGGAACTCCTTTTCCCTCTCAACTGCTGCTGGCCTCCAGCCCTTGACATGACAGAAAATCAGTTGTTGTGACTATAAATTTGGGAGTTTGTCGGGAGAAGTGGGGCCCAAGAACCAAATCCAAGCTTTCAAGGGCAGTCTAGCCCACTCAAACACAACCCGCGAGCAAAGATCCACCAGCCATACCTGATACCACCCTCTAATTTCTCTCTCCTTGGCATTGCAAAATTAATGCAAACTCCAGCATGCAAAATAAAGCTGAATAAATTCGGACATGAAGACTCCAACCTTAGTTCTGTAATAATCGGAGATGAAGACATGGAAATTCAGTTAAAATTAACTCTTAAAGCTAAATTATAGATCCGAACAGCTAATGACTTCATTTTAGTTTTTTTTATCATATCCTCCATGCATGAAAGCAAGAACGTGAAGAGTGTTTTTCCACTTCCAATCTTGAGAATACTTTCTATCAACTCATAATAACTTCAGCTATCATCTCGAAGAGAAAAATTAAGATTAAATTGAGTTTTGTTTATCATTGAATAGACTTCTCAAGCTTCGAAAATGCTCACAGCAGCCTCCTCCTCCTCCTCCTCCAGCTCCTCCTCCTCCTCCTCCTCCTCCTTCTTCTTGGTATCAAAGATAATGATATTATTAAATCGGTTTTCATAGACAGATATTGTCATCCACACCCATTTGCCAGCGAAGTTGAGCCTCCAAAGATAGTCCCATTTGAGGCTATAATTTAGAATTCTCCCTTATTAAAGCACCCATTTGAATATATAATAGAATTTGAAATTAGAATAAATCCTTAAAAAAACCTCTTTCGAAAGGATTAGTTTTTTTTTTTTATGAATTTTTGTTTATGATAACATATGTTTCCGAATTAATTAGTTTTCATGTGATTGAACATAAATATTATTTTATGAAGTTGTTTGGTGTATTTTTAAATAATAAAAAAATCATTTTTTATCCTATCTAAAACTGTTTTAATAGAGAAATTTTTATACTACTAATAGAGAAAGGGCAAACTTCTTAGTTGTTATTTATGAAATGACTATATTATTCATTATATAAAATCAATTTTCTTCAAGGATCAAAACAAGAAAAAAAAAATTTTAAAAAAATCAACGAGTTTGTGATGAATTTTACTTAGATCACGGATAAACTCTGGTAATTATTTATTTATTTTTTTTTCTTAAACCCAAATCTCTGTTAAGGACCTATCAATATTTTCTCTATTTTTTTAAACCCAAATTAGTCTATGTCTTAGGTCTGCTAGATCCTGAGTCAACCAACCAGGTTGGTCTGAATTTTATACATACAGTTATTATAATATTATTAATTTCAACACTTAATATAAACTAAAATAAAAAAATAATATCTAATTAATTTTTTTTAAATATGTTTGTTTGATAATAATACATATTAAGAATAAAATAATATTTTTATATTTTACCTCAACCTTATATTTGAATACAACTTTTAGATTTTGATTTAAAAAATAATATATATTATAATTTACAAGTCAAACATTAGATAAGATAAAAGTATTATTGTTATTAGAATATGCTATTCTGTCTTGTGTGCTAAATACAAAATAATATCCAATTAATATTATCTACCAAACATTACCTTACTGTAATAACAGTGTAATTTTTCATTTAGTAAAGGTAAAATGACACGTCATCGTGAAACCGATCGACTAAAAGAAATTGGACAAAAATACTTGATTGAAAGTTTTGAAATAATTAATAGATTAGAACAAAAAACAAATCCATGTACTTGATTGAGAGATATTGAAAAGTTTGTATACCAATAATGTAATTATGCCCACATAATAACAGGGTGTCCAAAGAATTTTAAAATTGGGGGGGATAGCTGCCACCTGTCAAGAAGAAATTAGCTCTCCTTTTATTTTTAAGTTATTAAAATATTAAAATAAATAAAACAAAATCATCCTCTTACTTTTATATTAAAAAACAAAACAAATCAGGACTACAGTGCTCCACTACTCTACACTTGAAGCTAAAAAATCTCTCTTCAAAGAGGTTTTACAAGGGTTTTTTTTTTTTTCCTTCAGATTCCCAAATTCAAAACCCTAAATCCAACGTCTAATCCAATACCGATCAATCCTTCCTCGCTGCCTGGGGTTTCTACTTGTGATCGATCGATCCATTCCTGTGTTTGTCGTCTCATTTTACTCCGTTTCTTCTTCGATGCTTCTAGTATGTTTCGCTCCAAACCCTAGAATTCAACGGTAAGCATTCACTTATCATTTATTATACGTCTGCTTCTTCTTATTTGCTATAATCTCCTTTAGATCTCTCTCTATGGTTTGCTTCAATCTCTTTCTGGTTGGTTGATAAGAAAATGACAGAAGATTGAAATTTACTTCTTTTTTTACGTAATTAGTTCCTTCTTTTAATTTCGCATGTTTTTGTTCAAATTGGAGAAATTCAGGTGATTTTTTCTATTTATTTTTCAGCGACCAAAGGAGGAATAAGAAGTGAGATGGATGATGCATGGGTGAGAGAATGGTGCTAGTGAATGCTAATATGTAATGTGAAGTGATATGAGGTATTGAATATGAGCCATGGAGGTGGGGAGAGTGGAAGATTGCATGAAAAGGTAGGGCATAATGGTAAGAGAAAATCCCGTGCAAGTGGAGATGAATTTGCTCGAGCGATTGGGAAGATTGCTGTAGCGCAAATGTGTGAGAGTATGGGCTTTCAGTCCTTTCAGCAGTCTGCTCTTGAGACATTAACTGATGTTACTACTTGGTATGTACGGAATATAGGAAAGGCTGCACAGTTGTGTGCTAATTTAGCTGGTAGGACGGAGGGTAATATTTTTGATGTTATTCAAGGATTGGAAGAGTTGGGTTTGCCACAGGGGTTTGCTGGTGCCTCAGATGTTGACCATTGTCTTGCAAGTTCGGGTATTGTTAGGGAGATTGCTCAGTATATTGGCGATGCAGATGATATCCCGTTTGCTTATTCTATTCCTCCTTTCCCAGTTGCTAGAGAACGGAAGCCTGCGCCAAGTTTTTCCCAGATTGGTGAGGAGCCTCCTGAGGAGCACATTCCAGCTTGGTTACCTGCATTTCCTGATCCCCAGACTTATGCTCAGCTGCCGGAAGGGAATGAAGGACGTGCTGATTTAAATGCAGATAATATTGAGTCTGTAAGGCAGCACCAGAAGATGGATGTGTCTTACATGAATTTGCCACAGCAGTTTAATTGCAATGGTTCTGAAGGACCTTCCTCTGTTGCATTTGGTGACAGTGCTAAGGCAACACAAAGGACTGTGAGTAACCCGTTTCTTGCTGCTCCTCTGCAATTCGGAGTGAAGGAAGTGTCCCATGTTGTTCCTCCAGCTAAGCTTTCTGATGAAGCAGCTGTGAGATATCCTGTTGAGCAAACCCGTACCATGGATAACAATATGTCAGTGATGAAGACATTTGCTCCTGCCATTGAAGCAATGAAGAGTAGGTTATGTGATTCTGGGGAGGGACAGAAGAACGTTTTTTTCAATCAAAGACCTGCCGTGAAATTTAAGATTGGGGTTGGAAAGAATTCCCTGGATGGAGCTCCAGATTTGAGCCTTCAGAACAAGGGTATTAAGAAGATCAGCATGTGGTCTGGGAAAGATAGTGAGAATGAAGATCAGAAAAGGAGAGCTGAGAAAATTCTAAAGCAATCGATGGAAAACCCTGGTGAACTGGCTCAGTTGTAAATTAGAAATTGTACACTTGTTTAGGAAACTGGCAACAGAATCAGGTTCCAGAGTAGTTAAGATCATGGCCATGTGGTTATCAGCACATGGCTCTAAAAAACAGGAATTACGAACTACAATAGAGAGTGGTTCTCACTTTAGCAAGTTTTGGAGGTATGTGAATGCTAATTTATCATCATATGCAGCTGTTAGTCAATGATTCTTTTTAGTGGAAATACTGTCTCCTGTTTCTGTCTATACTGGATTGATACTTAGATTTTGCTATTTATGGTCAGAGCTTAATTTTTTCTCAACATAAGAACACTATAATTGATCTTACAAATAAAACAGATATGTATATTATGCTACATGATTGAACTAACTGAACTTGGAAGGCAATTTTCCTTTGAAACCCAGCATATCATCAAATTCTTTATCTTAGTTTCTTGTCCTTTTGGCAACTCAATTCACATTTGTGGCATAATTTGTAAGTGGCCATATATTTCTAATATCGACCATGTTGTCTTCCTTTCTCTACTTTTATTGAGTAATGTTTTATGCACTCATATTGAGGGCATTATTGTAAAGTTACCAGGATGTATTTTAGAATACAAAGTGAACCAACGTTTGGGATATCTGAAAATCAGGTAGAGATTGGGGTGGAAGGTGTATGTGGTCATTAGTAATTCCACTATTTTGAGACATTACCAGACACACTGGAGGTGTGTTTTGTGGAACCTCAAGTCAATAATTTTAGGCATAATTTGATTTGTAGGTGTCAAGCCTGATAATCTTCACCTCATAATCTGATAATTCTTTTTAACTATCAATGTAAAGAAACAGAAATCATAATTCATCCTGCTATTGCGTCACATACTGAGTTAAAACTATTTGGACTTGAAACAACCTAAAAAAAACACTTTGTACAGGCTTCTGTTGCTTATGAGATGCTATGGACAGCGTGGAAAGAATGAATCTGTTTTCTGATTACATTTGCTGCTTTAATCTTATGGTATTATTAGACTAGCTGTAGGAAAATAAGAACAAATAAATCTATGGTTGATGCTCTATGGCATGTAGTAACTTGCCGTGTGCCCTTTTGTTTTCAAAAGTTTGCTATGTGTTATGTTGAAATCCCAAATACAAGAACATGCATCTACTAGAAGCTGTGGGGTCAGAGACAGATTAGTGAATGAACTTCTTTCTTTGTTGATTATTCTTTCCCCACCCAAGATCTTGTTCCCTGGCATAAAATTCTTTTGATCCTATAACACAGAAAGTTGCATGATAATACGGGGTCTTTTTTTTTTTTTCAATATAGCGTTTTCAGGAGTCTTCTGTCTCACAAGGATCATGGAGACAGAACAACATCATCAAAACTTTCACCAAGTTTTCGTTTCATAGTGACTTTCTTGGAATGGGTTACTTCCCAATTCTCATGCATGAACTTTTCTTCCCTTTGCTTGATGATGCTCTTGGACTTCTCAACAATGTTTCCCTTTTAGCAATCTGGAGGTCATGGGATGCAATATGGGGATTGCATTGAATTCTATATGATCTGTTTCATTTCATCTCATCTCATTTTTTGGGTAATCAAAAAAAGCATTTGTTTGCAACTATTTCAGTTATCTTTCTTTGGGCATAGTTTTTTAGGATGTGCATGGCAAAAAATTCATTTCAATTTAAATCTTAAAAAAATAAATAATTTTTAACAAAAAAAAAAATGAATTTTTTGAAGATGGCGGGTTGGCCCGTGTCTAAACGCTCTTTAAGAATGACTAGCCTTCTTAGAATTAGAAGTTAGGCAGATATTAGGACTCGTGTGCTATAAAATTATCAGCTTAGCCAGCATATGTTAGTTGAACAATGTGTATGAGCAGCTTAATTTTAGCGCCGCCGTGTGTGCAATGTTTTTTGGTGTCCTTATTTCCCTTGGAAAGTAATCATAAAAGCATGGCTGGACGTAACACTCGTTGCATACACACACTTTAATTCATATTTAAGCTTCTTTTGAAGATTTACATGCTACCATAAAGCTAATTTATACTTGATGAATTGTTTTGATTTTTCCTAAAATTGGAACATCAGTGGGAGGGACTGACTAAAAATATGATGTTGAAATTTATATATATTATTTTGGAAACAGTTGCCTGTGATGCCCAGCTAACCTTCCCTGTCAGCCAATCATCTCACTGGTTATCACCTCAGTTACAAGTCCTTAAAGATCAAACGCTCAACATTCCTTGAGTTTCATCATGGCAAGTGGTCCAGTGATCTCTCTGATGCATCGTACCTTCACATCGGATGCTTCTTGAATTGTCATCTTCATCGTCAAAAAGGCGACGCGTACCTTGTAGCCTATCTATCTCTGGGCACAATTCTCCCAGTAGCTGCTGCCCTCTGTGTTTCTTCCCAGCCATCATTTTTCACCATAGCCACTGTTTGGAAGAATTTTCCGGTGGTAATTTGTTGACTAATATTTCATTCACAGCAATCGAACATAAGTTTTCCTTGAATTTTGGCTTGAGTTTCTGTCTGGGAAATCTTTTTACTATTGCGATCATCATTGAGTTCTATATCTTCTGGATCATAAGGTTGCAAAAATGTGAAAATTGTACGACTAAAATCCTTTCTGGGATGAGTATGAATGTGCTCACAAAAAAAAGTCTAATGTTAGAAAAAACAAGATCTCCTTGGTACCTATCTCAATACCATAAATCTAAGTCACAACTCTAATAGGAGTTCTACTTAACTAACTAGAGAAATGGACAGAAAAACCTATTCTCTGTAAAAATTCCTTCATAGGGCATAAAAAAAATTCATATTGTCAAAGAACCCGCAACTGCATATCTCAATTTTGAAATAAATAAAATAAAATAAAAAGAAATCAAATACTTGAAACAACATGTTGCTTATTTAAAATTTGATTACTAGGATAAATCCTCTAATCAAAACCTATAGAATGTCATAAAAATCTCTAATCTAGAAATTAATAGCATGCATTGGATTAATACCATTGACAGAGTTATGACTTTGAAATGATATACTCAAATCACACTCTAATCAACAAAAAAAATTAGATTAACTACTGAAGGTTTAGTTGATGTAATAGCTGATTTAATTGCACAGCTAAAGGACCAATACCATCTAAACATCTCACAAAACCACTCATGCTCTTAGTGTTGCTTATAAACAGACTTTACTAACTCAGTATAAACTCACTTATGCTACCATTTATAAAAATAAAAAATAAAAAGAATTCGTATCCCGGTACCTTTTGTCATGGCTAAAAACCTTTCCTTAGGAATAATTCTAGGTAATTATTTCCTCCATACAATGATCTTGAAATAAAATTTTAAGGATCAAAATTAATTGTAAAAAAAAAACAAGGCCATTCACAATGATTTGTAAAAAATGGTGGAAGGTTTCAATGAAATGAATTGGTAGAATTTAGAGACGACATGGCGGGTAAAATCTTATGAAAATGCATGGTTTCCCTTTTGCTTGAAAGGTTTATGAAGACTTCATCAGTGCATGTCTCATTCAACAGAGGCAGTCGCATTTGTTCAAGAAATTTGCAAGTTTAATGCTTCTATTTGTTCACTAAATGGACGAGGACCTATGCAGAGGCTAGTGTTAGCCCCTAATGTTTAACACATACAAAAATTATCCAGAGGAAGAAATGAAACCTCAATAACCCTACAGCGATAGGCTCAAACATCTTGCAATTTGCAACTCACAAACGATTACCAAGCATATCCTATGCTTAGCCTTTGCAATTTGCATTGCTCATGTCAACGTTTCACTGAACCTGTCTCAAGAGGAAGATCTAATGGTTAAAACTGAAAATTTCCACTTGGAGGTCTCGGGTTCAATTGTTCATATCTGAAAATGGTGGAATGAGATTGAAAAATCTATAAAAAAAGAAATACCAATGTGTAGGTTCAATTGTTCATATCCTCATTGCCCTTGGATCAATGCAAGTGAATATGCTATAAAATACAACGTAAATTTCACATACCATCTCAAAATTTGGTGAATCTCTCACAAATACTATTTAGTCATGATAATTAGAGCTCATAAAGCCTTCTCAAAATGAAAACCCCTTTTTCAAAAAATAGAAAGAATCGACCTGTTCTATTCTTGAAGCTAATTTAGGAAAAAAGTCACTCATTTGATTCCTAGTTAGCAATTTGAAACCTTGATGAAAGCCATGCCCTGTTCTTTCTCCCGTGCTCTCTAAAACGCTGACCATGTGAACTAAATATTGAGCTAGCGAAACCATACTGAATGTTAGCAGAGACTCACGTTATCTTGTCACTTGTACAGGACACACTGATCTGATAGCCTTGAGGAAGAAGCCCCAATTTGGACTTCTTTGAGAGATAGCTCGTTGACCAAATGGGTGGTGTTCTACAAATTCCTGCACATTATCAGCTGCTGCCAATTCTTCCAGATAAACCCTTAGATCACCTCCAGCACCTGCCATGAATTGGATTCTGTTCTTAATCATTTCCCTAGTGTTCTGCAACTTACATATATGATAAACTTCACATTTCCATTTTCATAAATGAATTTCTGGCTAAGCTAAAGACATTTAAATCTAGAAGATTACGCAATTCACAAAGGGCACAAGTAGCCTAGTCCAAGTCAGGATATCTGCTGGGTCTTCAGTATGAGCCTCATCCAACATAAATCAGAAACAACAGTTGAAGAACATTTGCATGGCACTGCGTCAAAAAGTTACTTACCTAAAGAATTATCATTGCTGTTCTGAAACTGGTACGGATAAGGGAAGATTGCAGTGTTTGCCTACAATTTAAGTCCAATACAAGCATCAGATCATCTGATCAAAAAACTGTAAGAAAAATAAGATAACCAGCCTGAAAGAAGATAATATAATTACAAATACTTACAGGATTAAGCAAGGCTTTGTAAGGAGAATCATCCAATAACATCGTATTTGATTCACTATAATCTCCCTTCTCCCATGGAAGTTCAGAATCGTCTTTTTCCCAAATTCTCCTCAGTTCCTTAAAAACCAAGGGTTTATGCTTGTTTTCTAGAGTACAGAACTGTGTTGCAGTGCATTTGGATAGATCCTAATAGAAATGAGAGTGAGCATCTTAAGAATCTGTGTACACGTCGACTGTAGGGTGATTTTGAAAGGATACGATAACTAGTTGAGTATAAATTTCTGCTACTCATCCCTATCCTACGATATTTTGCAGAATCATACCCACCAAAAGGAAACTAGAAAACATTCAAGTCATCCAATGATAAGAATGTTTTCCACTTGTCTATTTAAAAAACCATACACTTTAGACTTTGAAAAACTCATATATGCTGGTAAGACTAGTTCATTAAAAAGGGAAACTAAAATAATTTTGTTTTTTTTTTAAAAGGAGCTTGAAACAGGGAGGTGGAAACATATTTGCTAATGCAAGAATCAAACTTGCATATTGTCTTGCAGACTTTATGGAAAAGCGTGAACAAAAAGGAAATACGAGACTTAAAAAAGTGCTTACCCAACAAAACAGCAACTTTTTCTTCATATCTCCCATCACAAACTCAACCACTCTATCAACATTCTTCCTACAAAAAATCAAGATGTCTAGTGGTCAACTGTAGCTCACAAAAAAAATTCCCAGTATACTAAGGGAAAAAAAATGTTTATCTTATGAGCAAAATAAATAAAAAATAAAAAATGATTCCACATTGAAAAGAGATTCAATTAGAATAAGAAGTAGGTAAAAGAGTACCTAGTTCTTGAGGACCAAACGCCCACTTCAAATCTCTCAAAGCAGAACTTTAGAAAATCAAAGCAAAAGGGTCTTCTAAAAACTGATACAAGAAAGCAAGCCAATTAGATTTAATTAATTGGAGTGAAAAGGCATTCAAGTAACTGTTATTAAAGTTTCAAAACTCACCTGCTTTTTTTGCAATCTTTATATCTGCTATATGGCCCTTTGGAGGAGGTGACACTATATCCACAAGCACCCCATTTATATCAAGAATAAGTAGTTTTTTCCTCGCAAGACATATGGGTGTTATTTCTAGTAAGCAAGATAAACTCTCAGGGGGTACATTCTCTTTGCCACAAATAGCAAGAGAAGCAGAACATGTTTCCCTATCCAGACGATTATTTCCCCTCCTGTTTCTTCGTCTTGCTTTTGTTTTTTGCAAAGATGGTACTTCTGAAGCCTCCTTGGTTGTTTCCATGCCCTTGTTCACAAGTTTTGTTTCACCTTTATCTGATAAAAAAACCACTTCTCTGTCTGTTTCATCTGATAAACATACAGTTGACACGCTATTCAAATTATAAGTGCTCAGCATGCCACCTTCCTCCGCCTGCATATGAGCTGGATCACTATCCTGTTGATTATTTTTTCTCCTGTTTCTTCGTCTCGCTTTTCTTTTTTGCAAAGGTACTTCTGGAGCCTCCTTGGTTGTTCCCATCCCCTTGTTCACAAGTTTTGTTTTACCACTATTTGATAACAAAGCAACTTCTCTGTTTGTTTCATGTGATAAACATACAGTTGACGCATTATTCAAATTATTAGTGCTTGGCAAGCCACCTTCCTCAGCCTGCTTATTAGCTGGATCACTATCCTGTTGATTATTTCTCCTCTTGCTTCTTTTTCTTGCTTTTTTTTTCCGCAAAGAAGGTACTTCTAGAGACT
The DNA here is from genome assembly GCA_007827005.2 of Populus simonii. Lineage (NCBI taxonomy): Eukaryota > Viridiplantae > Streptophyta > Magnoliopsida > Malpighiales > Salicaceae > Populus > Populus simonii. The sequence goes on from CM017467.2 coordinate 825,995, forward strand.
CCTTGCTTGTTTCCATGCCCTTGTTAACAAGTTTAGTTTCACCGTTATCTGATAAAAACACTGCTTCTTTGTTTCTTTCATCAGATAAACATACAGTTGAGACATTATTCAAATTACAAGTACTCAGCATGCCACCTTCCTCAGCCTGCATATGAGCTGGATCACTATCCTGTTGAATATTTCTCCTCTTGCTTCTTTTTCTTGCTTTTCTTTTTTGCAAAGACAGTACTTCTAGAGACTCCTTGATTGTTTCCATGCCCTTGTTCACAAGTTTTGTTTCACCATTATCTGATAGAAAAACTGCTTCTCTGTTTCTTTCATCTGATAAAGATACAGTTGAGACATTATTCAAATTATGAGTTATCACCATGCCACCTTCCTCAGCCTGCTTATGAGCTGGATCGCTATCCTGTTGATTATTTCTCCTCTTGCTTCTTTTTCTTGCTTTTCTTTTTCGCAAAGAAGGTACTTCTAGAGACTCCGTGCTTGTTTCCATGCCCTTGTTCACAAGTTTTGTTTCACCATTATCTGATAAAAAAACTGCTTCTCTGTTTCTTTCATCTGATAAGCATACAATTGAGACATTATTCAAATTATAAGTACTTGGTAAGCCACCTTCCTCAGCCCGTTTATGAGCTGGATCACTATCCTGATGATTATTTCTCCTCCTATTTCTTTGTCTCACTTTTCTTTTCCGTGATGAGGGTACTTCTGGAGCTTCCTTGGTCATATCCATGCCCTCGTTACCACTCTCAAAAATGGATGCTAACATGGAGGTTATCTTGTATTTTGCTTTCAAAGATTAGATACAATTAGTATGTTAAAACCCTTGGTGTTTTCAAATAAAGATCGTTTTTCCACTATTTTCCTGAACTTTATTAGCTTTCCCATATCCTATTTCTCCATGTATCACTTCTCTTTTCATTAGATTCCTGCAAGTGTGGAAATAGGATCTGAAGATGAGTTTGAAGTGAATTAAAGAAAAATTCCACTAACACACAATCATGGAGTATCTTTTAACAATTATTTGTATCTGATGTTTTGTGGATTATTTCCTGTTGGTATGCTTTTGTAGTAGGGTGATCTCCTACTTTGTGCCTTTAGCTAATGAAATTTCAATTATCAAAAAGAAAATATTGAGTGACTTGTATTCCTCATCATATGAATTAGAAAGACAAATGAGAACATTATACAGAATTCTGGATAACAAATAAATCAAGAAACAAATTCTTGAAATTGGAGTTTCAGCCATCAATCGTCCACCATGTCTTCTATACATGAGCCTAAAGACATCCCTTCTAGAGGACTTACACTTGTCTAGCATCACCTATCATCAATCAAGTATATTATGTGGATTCTCAGTGTTTTGCAGGAGTCAAACAAGATACTTAAGTGCACATGAAAATTCTACCATTTATAGGAATATTGGCTGCAAAACGAGAAAAAAAAGGCAAAACAACATCCTTCAAGTACTTTAGTGAAGTGATCAAAGTTCTATTATTTTCCCTCTAATTATATGAGTTTAGACTACCTAATAGCTCATCCAGGGATTAAGGCAAGCGCCACTCCAACTGTCTCCTACCCTACAAAGCAACACAAACTAATTATCAAACATTGTTTATCAGGTTATCTTGAAACTTCCACAAAATCAGCAATACCACTACCAGGTACTGTCATCCAGTTAATCAACTTACCTTCCTTTATCAAACATAATGCACATTAATACAACAATAACCAATTCTTTTACTTTGAATGCACTAGAATTCTGTATTAAAGAGGGGGATAAAGGAAGACAAGAATTAGATAAATGCAGACTCACATGATAAAAGCAAAGGGTAAGACACGTAGATAGTGAAAAGTGAAAAGGTAAAATGGATTTGTTTTGTGTAACAAAGGATAATGGCTCTCCAATAATGTCAAAACTTCATATTCAACTATTCGACGACAGGGGACGCTGTTCTAACAAAACGAAGGCAAAAAAAAAAAAAACACACTCCAATGAAGATTGTTCAATTGTTTTAACAGAAAAGTCCAATCGAAAAGGCAAATGGATTTTCATATTGCTAATCCCATAAAGAAATAAAAAGAAAAATAGAAGACACTCTCGGTTGTGAGCGATGGTAATGTTTTCTAACATGAACCAATATATGAGACCAGGAACTAGATGCATCGGTAAACATTAATACAGCACCATTAGGCCTGAAAACTTAGCTCTGACTGCCAGCAAAGCCAAAACAGTTTCAGATTTTTCCAATTCCCACAAGAAGAAACAGCTATTTATAGCCAAGAAATGATTATTCCAGATTAAGATTCACATAAATCCCACGAAACATGGGGAAAAAAATGAGACAATAACCAAGGCCAGCCATAAATCCAAAACAACTGGAGTAACAAGCATATATCATGATAAACATCTTATATAGAAAACTAAAACAGCCCACTGTCATAAGAAGGGTGAAAAACAATTTGATAGCTTGAAGATACAATGCCATTTTATTACCAAAGTAAAATAAATAAATAAAGAATTACCTCGACCATGCCAGAACTTTCAAAGAAATCAATGCAATGAAGCAGGAAGTAGAACTCCTATGGTAGGTTTTTTTACTTTGTGAGAAAATAAAGGCAGTGGAGAGTTGGGAGCTTCGCTAAGTTAAGTTTTGAGAGAGGCGGCGATACTCCATGTGGAGGGGTATTCACAAGGAGAAGGAAACAAAAGAAACCCAGATAGAATAGGGAACACAAAAAAGAGACGGAAGGACGCCAGAGATGCGGTTTTCTCCGATAAGTTTAATTTAGTACGCAGCGTTTTAGAATAATGATTCCCATTATTTTTTTTAATATTTTTTATTTAAAATATATTAAAATAATATTTTTTTTAAAAATATTATTTTTAATATTAGCACATCAAAATAATTTGAAAATATCAAAAAAATATTAATTTAAATTAAAAAAATAAATAAATTTAAATTTTTTAAAAAACTATCTTTGAAATACAAAAACAAACAAATAATTAACTGATATTTTATTAGAAAAGTGCTATAGTATTATATTTTAAAGTACATGACTTGGTAAAAAAGTATATTTTTTTATTTTTTTTAAAAAATATATTTTAAAAATTTAATTTAGTTAAAACTAGTTAGTTCACCCATGTTATGTTTGGGTTGGAATAAAAAAGATTATATCGCCAACAAGTAATATGCAGACATCGCTATCATGTTTTTAATTGCAAGAAAAGTATTAATTATAAATTCAAAACTTGATGTGCTTGTTAAATAAATTAAATAAAGAATCATATGTGCTAATAAATATTAAAAAAAAAATTTAATGCTTACTAAATACTAAGGTGTGAAGTTGAGAAACAAAAATAGATTAAGATATTCGATCCAAAGTGACTCAATTGATTTGACAGGTTCAAAACACGAACAACTGATAAAAACCTGACTTGACTTAAAAAAATCAAGATGATATTTTTTTTAATATTGAGACAGAGACATCTTGGATCGATTCGAGTTAACTTCGGTTAACCTATCACACAACTTGTGTCAGTGACCTGACTGGGTTTTATAACTTTGTTTTTTTTTAACTATTTTTTTATTTAATTATATAATAACAAAAATAGATGCTCACATGAAAAAAACCTAATAAGTTTTTTTTAAAAAAAAATGATCATGGTTGGTTACACAAAAATAAAGCTTTCTAATGTTTTTAAAAGAATGTTATAATTTTATTTAAAATGAAGAATTACCCCTAGCATCCTATAGTTTAGTCAAAATTATACTTGCATACCAAGTTTTGAAAAATTATAATTTACATCTCGAACTTTATACGTGCTCTAACATAACACCTGACAAAAAAAAGTTAACAAAAAATGTCTAATTATTTACAAGATTGTCATTATATTTCATTTAATGACAACAATACCATTATATTAAATATTATAACTTTTCCATCATTTTTTTTTAAAACTAGCAAGCACCGTTTTTATTTTCTCATCGTTGGAATCCAAATACTTATCCCATCCATGTGCAAGAAAACATCACCAACTAACCCTAGTGCTAAAAAACCACACACCAAAAACTCTTATTTCTCCAACAAATCAATCCCTACATCTTCTGAAAGCTTCACATAATTTTCGATTGGATTCGTGTCCCTAAGGTAGCATTCGATTGTTATCCCAAGACAGAAAAGATAAAGACAGTGAAGACAGATGAGATAAGATAAAAAAAAAAAAAGAAATGAAGATATAATTATGTTTGGTAGTGATGTAAGACAAAATAATTGTGTTTGTATCCTGTTTAATTATGGTGAATAAGACAAAATAAAAATATAAAAAAATCTATTTTACCCTTAATATGTATTATTGTCAAACTTACATATTTTAAAAAATAATTAGATATTATTTTTCTTAGTTTAGTTTATATTGAAAGCTAAAATTAATAATATGATAATAACCTTAGTTATAAAACCAAACTAACTTGACGAGTTGACCAGAGGTCTAAATTGATCCATGCTTAAGAAAAACAAATGGAGGAAAGACTGAATCGATCTTAGTTAGTCAAAAACTTAAGTCAATCTAGTATAAAACATGATTAAAAAACCCATTAACATTTTGAAAAATCTTTTGGTCAAAATAAGGTGCTTTGATTATTTAAAAAATAATTAGGTCAGCCGGATTGACCCTTTCGATCCGTGACGTAAACATTGCATCGGGTTGACTTCTGAGTCGGGTTTTAAAACTATGATAATAAATACTTTTATCCATATGTTAACCCGAGTTAACCCGTGTTAACCTTTCTGATTTATGACTTGAGTCTTGTCCTAGGGTGACCCCCAAATCAAATTTTAAAACTATAATTATAACTATTTTTATTTATGTTGACTTTCTTGATATATGACTCAGACCTTATCTCGGGTCGACTTCCTGAATAGAGTTTTAAAATTATGATAAAAACTATTTTTTTTTCTTATATTGATTAGGGTCAACAATCAACCCCACTCATGACCCGGGCCTCTCCCAGGTCGACCCCTGAATCGGGTTATAAAACTATGATAATAATTTTTATTCTTAGGTTGAATCGGGTTAACCCGACTCGTGATTCAAGCTTTGCTCCATATTGACTCTTAAATTGAGTTTTAAAACTATGATAATAATTTATCCTTAGAGATATATTTTTTTTGAACCTCTTGTTTTGAAACAAGAGTGAAAAAATTCACTCTTATGACAATTAATATCCTTCTCATGGCCAAACGATCTTCCATCTCCTACCAATGCATCTAGTTGTTCTATGAATTGACATCACCAAAACCACAAGAACTCTTTTATAGCAGAGTTGTTCTTTCCATTTCTGTTTTTTTCTTAAAACAATTTCCAATTGCTCTAATATATAAGTTGATTTTAAAATTCCTTATTCTCTTTAGCACCAACATGCTAAAAATCCACACACCCAAAACTCTTACTTACCCGGCTATCAACACCAAAAAACTAAATTGAAACTAAGAAAAAAGCTTGATTTTTTTGTTAAAAAAACTCTATTACAAAGAGATTATTCAAACTACTCTAATCCTCTCCCCCACCAAATCCATCCTTAACATGCAACAACCCTCTTTCCCTTTCTACCATTTAGATTTTAATTTTGATTTAGGTTTGGATCTGAAGAAGGATAAATTTATAAAGAGAGAGAAACCCATGAAATTATTGGGTCAAACATCTCCAATTCAAAGAAAACTTGAAATGACATTGGTTTGAATTTTTTTTGTTTTTTTATTGACATGGCTTGGGTCAAACCTTGAATCAATGGCTCATAAGATTAACCTGCGGCTAGATGATCGATGGATTAGAGCTTCGAGTGTGATTACATTTTTTTATCAATTCAAGGAAACAAAAATATAAAATTGAGGATCAGTAGACTTGTTGAGAGGGAGGAGATGGGAATAGTGCTATACCTTTTTATAATTCTTAGTTGGACGTGGCCCAGGCCTTCGTCAAACCAATCTTAGTTCTCAATCTATAGTTTGATTTTGGGTTTAGACTTCTTAAGAGCCCACCGGGTCGGAGTTGAGAGTTGAGGCTCAACAACAAAACCATGCCCGAAGGCAATACTTGGTGGCAAAATAATTCTCAAAAGGAAAAGGTATGGTAAAAGAACTCCCATTTGCCTAAAGTGCCTGAATTAAATTTTATGCACTGATTTTGGCACAAAGTCCGACCCCATTTGCCTCAAGCATTATAGCTAGGACATGCACTTCCTTGGCTTGTAAAATTTCTGAGTATGCCTTTTCTTTCCTCAATTCGTCATGTGCATTCCACTGCTAGTCCACTTCTTGAGAAGCATGGCAAATTATCATGACAGCTTGATGCCTTGTGGTCCAGATTTTAATGGACCACTGATCTTATGGAACAAAACCAGGTGAGTTTCAAAGGAACATTCTCTTTTCTCCAAAACCCATAAAGTTTTTTCGCAAATATTGGGCTGCACGCCCATTCTTTTTCGAGGGATATTACGTGAACCGTATGTACTAACAAAAATAACATGTTCATGTGGTGATCAGAGAGGTGTCATCATGCCTCTTTTGGCTGAAAAAAAGAGATTATATAGTACAATTTTGTACTTCCTTAATGGCAATGGGCGTGATCAAGTAAAAATGATCAAATCTTTGATGAGTGAAAACTTTATCACCTACATGTGCTCAAATCTTCAAAGTTAAGTATGTGTGACGATCACAGGAGGGTCCCTAGGGCTGTTTTCACATCATGTATGTTATGATTCCAATACCAAACAGCTCTCTCTTGTACAATCCTGTAATCTGCACCCACACAAACGTATATAATCTGACAATATCTACTTGTGATACAAGTGCAAACCACATGATCTAGCGCTTTGCTATGATGCTCCTAATGTAATATCTGCAGAAGTGCAGATTGGAATAAGTACAGACGAAAAGGAGGAAGTGGTCCTGCATGCGTTTACTTTCAGGTAGAAAAGTTAAAGAAAGAATAATCCACAAGTTCCCTTCGTAAATCTTTTAAAATTCTCTTCAAAACTTTAAACAACTCGTAAATGTAATTCATGATATTGGCTGAAGGTTCACTTAGATAAATAAAATTACTAATACTTGGGACGACTGGAGGAGTTGTAAACTGAAAATCAAATAAATCCATGCGTTGAAAAGGAAACAAAATCAGATACATTCCTCAGTCCACTACACATTTATTTTGATAGAGTCAAGCATGTAATTTACCCGCATGGAGATATTTAATTAGCTCCCTATTAAAGAAATTACGGCATGCATTTTTTTTCTTTCTCAAGGGAGACATGCAGCATAGGATAATGCGATTTATTACAGTGTTGTTAAATTGAGTATTTTTTTTTATTATAGACTCGAATATGTGGGTTGAAGATTCTAATGGAAATCGAAATAAAATCATCTTGCCATCTTGTGTGGCTCTAGGGAATGGATTGACCAATCACAGAGATGTCGGTGTTAGCATTAGTAAGAGAATCACATCTTAGGACAGCATCCCTTTAGCAAAAGTCAATTAATTAATGTGCCTACATTTGTAAGAGAATATCATCTTAGGACACCCCTTTGGCGATTTGCGGGTTCAATGAACCAAATCATCTGAAGCATAAACAACGATGAAAGCAAGAGAATGAGGTGTGATTTAATTATTGGATACAAGTAGGTGGGAAGTGAACTTGGCCGTAAGTTATATGGTTGGGCGTTTAAAGTGCATGACAAATACTTTACGCCATGCCACCTTGCCCGCCACCCCCATACCTTGCTTGAAGATGCCAAAAGTCTTCAATACCAGAACACAGCAATCAATTAGGGGATCTCCGAAAGACTGGCGAGGGACCATTTATGAGACAAAGGGGCTTGCAATTATATTACTACTCAACAGCCAACTACCAATGGAAGTTAGAGGAAATTAATAAGGCTTCTGTGTTTTTTCTTTCACTTGTCTTGTGTCTTTTCAATCACAAGAAGAGGCAAGAGATAGAAAGGAAAAGATTTCATCTATTTAATTGTCGGAAAGCTAAGATGATTCTCATTCATTCATGAATCATGTGCAGCATGGAATAGGACGAGGCGTCCTTTACCCTACGAAAACAATGGCAAAGCTATGAAAATTACTCAGAAATAGCTCAACCAACATATACTCCATCAACAATATTCCATTGCAAATTCCCTGTAAGTGCTGATGAAATATTCTGTCTCCAAATCCCATTGGAAATATTTTGTTGCCTATTATGTTTGAATATGAGTTACCATTTTTTTATGGAAACACCAATGAAATTTTTCTTTGGCATTTCCATAAAAAAATTCAAAATTTTCTATAATGTTTTTGATAAAATATGACCTAGTATTGCTGACAAAATCGTCAATGGAATAACTAATTCCATAAAACAGTCACACTTTTTTGTGTTCTTTGGTTGTTATAATCCCAAAATACATTTCGGATTATAATCCTAGAAACTAAAAAAAAAATAATCTTATTTTACAATAATTATATTAAAATTAATTCCATAAAATATTTTTTTCAAACATATTAAAATTTCAAAAAAGGTGGAGGGGGAGAAAAGAGGTTGAACTAGAAGCGCCAAGAGAGAAAAGAAAATATAAAGCCAAATATACATGTATTTCCTTTCGTTTTCTATTATTTTCTTATTTGACTTCTGCTCTTATTTTTTTTAGTTGTGCACTCACTTCACTCATTCATTTCTAAACTTTATCTCTTATCATCTAATCAATGACATGATGTTTGCCTTGTGACTATCATTGAAAGAGTATGACCCACCCTTATATTCTCATGTTGATGTCATAGGCATACCATAAACCTAATTCCTATCGGGTTCATTAGTTTCTTTAGCCTCTAACCACAATTGAGTATTATGAGGAGGATGAGTGGAAACATCTTTTCTATGTTTTGCAACCATGCCGACATTGTATGTCTCTCACCAAACAAACTCTAATATACAAATTATACATTAATATAACAAAATTCTCTATGAAAAAGTTGTAAAATACTTAAATATACAAGCAAACTAAAAATAAAACAAAGTAATTTTAATAAATTAAGCTAAAACATAAATGGATTACAAAAAAAAAAGGATAGATTTGCTTATCTAATTAGTGTAGCCAAACTTCACAAGAAATTGAATTAAGAGAGGATGCTAACACTATTAATAGATTTAGGTTGACAATGGCAATTTAGGGTAGTCAAATTTATGAGGATGGTGGTTGGATTTGTGAGAAAATGGAGGGGGGCTGGTGTTTTTTTAGGCAAAGAAAAGATGATGAAAGTGGAGGGAAAAGAGAATTGTCGTGTTTTATTTCATTTAATTTTTTTAATGAAATGTTCGTCGATAATTTTGTCAAAAAATATTGAAGTGTCATATTTTCGATGAATTTTTAATATTTTTTTTATTTTCTCTATGCTGTTAGAATTCCTATTGAAAATTATTGTTGGAGCAATTCTATCATAATTTTCTTCAGCAATCACCTATATAAACTTTTTTTTGCTATTTATGTCAAAAAAAATACTGATAAGATAATTTTCATCAGCATTTGCATTATTTTTTTGCCAATTTTTTAGTATTTATTTCGGACAAAATGACTATGAACCTCAAGAAGTTGCCACTTTTCTATATTGCGAATTTCATTTGATCTTTCCATATTGATCAATAGTATTATAGATTTTAGATTTTACTCGCTTATATGGACCCACAAAAATATGCTTTTTGGGGATGGATTTCCTCTAATCAAAAAATAAAAAAGTTACAGGTTGTTCTCTTATTTGACCAGGTATATAACTATTAGACCTTGTGAAATGGAATCCCATCCATCTAGCTTGATGATCGATTACGTGAAGGTTTAGCTCACATAATTTGACCATTTTTCCATTTTACATCCACCAGGAGGAGCTATCATGATTGAAATTCAAAATTCTACATTAAAAAATCGTTGTGGTTGAAGCAGTTTCGTGGAAGGTGTCTAAATTAAGTCAGTGAAATGATTACATATTGATTAGTCTAATTAGCTAGGCTTTTATGAAGAAACTAAGGGAAACACAATATGGACTCCAAAAGGTCGTTATCATGTTGAACTTCCCTTCACTATTGTAGAAATTGTAGCAATGCAAGTCTTTTCAACAACCCACGGATCTCTTAAATTGTAGTTTATGATCAGGACTCACGAGGGAAGCTAGGATTTCAAGATAAGGGAGGCAAAGACAAAGCTTACAAAATACGGGGACAAATGTTTAGAAAGAAAGGGGACAAATTTGAACTATTAAAACTAATCTAGGCTTAAATAGTTCATAACTATTTTTTTTGTTAAATTATATTTTTTATTAAATTCTTTTTAGTTTTTTTTATTTAATCTCATCTTTCTGTATTGTGTTAATTTTAAATTGGTTATCATAATTAATTTTGATTTACTTTTTATAAAGTTATTGTAATTTCAAACGATCATCTTGATATTTTGTTGGTGCTCAATTTTATGAACATTTATTTTTATTATTATATCATTAAGTAAAAAAATAGTTGAAAAAAAAAATAAAGTTGTTAAATTTAATGAAATCCATGATTTGGATCACAGGTTCAACATATTAAGTCGTTAAGTTTATGTCCATTCAATATGTCACTGTCTTAATATTAAAAAAAAAGTGTCATTTTGAAAAGAAAAAAAAAGCAAAACCACGTTTTTTACTGGTTGTTTTGGGTTGCTTTAGGACTTATCAAGTTAATTAGATCACATTATGGCAACTTTTACGCGAGTTAATTTTAAACTCAGGTTAGTTAAGGAGTTAGGTCAATAGATTTTAAGGTTGATCCGTTGTATCTGGCCCTTTCTTTTCCTTTTTTTTTTAAAAAAAAATTCATCTCCCATTTTTTTTCTTTTGATTGAATCTTTTTGCTTTTTTATTGTAATTTCATACTTCAACATTTGGTTGGTTTTGAATTGCTCTTCATAATTTGTTTTGATTTGCTTTCTTTGAATTATCGCAGTCTCAAACAAATATCTTGGTACTTGATTGGTGCTCAATTTTATGAGTGCCTATTTTTGTTATCATATCATTAAATAAAAAATAGTTTTTTTTTTAAAACAAATTGCTAAACTTAGTGGAGGCCATGGTCGTGTCGCGATATTAGGAGGTTAAGTTACAAAGCCCGAGTTGATTCAATGTCACCATCTCAAAGTAAATCATATTTTTTTACTAATCATTTGGATTGTTTTTAGAGTCGCAAAGTCGACTGGGTTATGTCAAGGCAAATCTCACGTGCGTTAATTTTAAACTTAAACTAGATGAGTAGTTGATCCGAAAGTTTCAAGGTTGACCTACTAAGTCGGGTTTAGTAACAATACCAAGTAGTTCCTTGTGGCCAAGATGTTTTTTTCATGTTTAAAATTTTTTTGATCTAATCCACAGCATAGTGCGGGAAAATAAACTAGTTATATTCTCAAAAATATAGATGGCATATTGACTTCATTGCTTTATACCAACAAGTTTTTTTTTATTTTCAATAATAAAGTGGTTTCTTATATTGTAATGCATCCATTTTTTTATAGTTTTGTCGTGCAATTCTTCCCATTTTAATGTTCTTCCCATTTTAATGTTCTCAAATCCTTAGCTTCACGATATTAATTTTATTTCTTAGCCAAAAGTTATTTTTTATTAAAAAAAAATAGTTTTTGTCCACAACTACAACCCTAATATCTCTATTAACTAAAAACAATTCAATATTTCTCAATTAATTGGATCCTCACATAGTGTTTCATTAGGCCTGGTGTTCTTGTTTTGTTACGGGGCAAAGAAAAAGTCAATTATTGCATAAAGAAATACGGGTGTCGCTAATTTTTTTTGTAAATGATAAAAACATTTAAATGCAAAATGAAAACTTGACCCGTATGCTAGATAAAATCAATGGACTTTAATAAATACAAAAAAGACTTAGCATAGCTTCTCCAACCTAGCATGCCAAATAATGAACTAGTCACCCCATTCAAATGGTGATCTGGTGCCCACAAGTTTTTCATGTCTCCATCAATTTAACCTCTGCCTAACCCTATTACGATTAAATGCGAAATAACAGATTGTTCAAGGATTACATTGTAAAAATAAATTTAGGGAGTGAAATAAAAACACGGTGACATATTGTATTGACTTGAGTTAATCTGTGAAATTTATGATTTAGGTAATGGACATAACCATATTGAGCTAAATCGATTGAGAAATCTGCCTCTTTCGTTTTCCTTCCTTTATTTTCTTTTAGTTGGGCGTTGATTGGGTCTTAATTGGCCTTAGGTTGGATGAAATCTAGGACTAAATTGAATAGTTATAAAATAATTCAGGATGAAATTTAAAAAAATACCATATTGTATCGATCCTAGTCAACCGTGAAATTCACAACCTAAATTATGGACACCACTACAGTGAGGTAACTTAGATGGCCAATATATCTCTTTATTTTCACACCCCTTATTTTCCTCCTGGTTGGATCTCAATTGGGGCTTAATTAGCATCGAGTAGGATAAAATTTGTGACTAAATTAAAGAGAGAACTAGGGATAATTTTGTTTTTTTTTATTTATTTTAAATACTATTTTGTATCGACTCCGGTCAACCTGAGTTAACATGTGAGATTCATGACCTAGGTCATGAACACAACCACAATGAGGTAACCCAATTGGGCAATATATCTTATTCTTTTCTTGTCCCTTAACTTCTCCCTAGTTGGGCTTTAATTAGCCTTGAGTGAGATGAAATTTGGGATTAAATTGAAGAGTTATCAAAGAGACTAAATTGAAAAGCTATAAAAGAATTAGGGATTAAATTTTGACAAAATGTCATATTGCATCGATTCCAGTCAACATGGGTGAACTCAGAAAATTCACGACTTAAATCATAGACACGACTACAATGAGGTAACCTAGTTAGGAAATATGTCTCCTTCTTTTCCCTGGTTAGGCCTTCATATCTAAGAGGATGAAATTTAAGACTAAATTAAAGAGTTATCAAATAATTGAGGACCATATAAAACTATGTCAAATATGGGACTAAATTGAAATGGCATTAAAGAACAAGGGGGAAAACAACTGTCTGTCGCAAGCGTTACATTCACCAAAATGTGAGGAGGTCATCAGGTTGAGGCGGCATGTGCAGCCTCCTTCGAGCTCCAATGGTAGCTTTCCTTGATGTCGCTGAAATTATCTCGTCGAGTTCTTCCTCCCAAGGTGGTGTGTTTCATAATAAAGTCCCAATATGGCTCCAATAACCTTATTTTCCCTCCTCTTTCTTCTCCTTTTCCCCATTGTTTTTCATGCACAAACAAAAAAAAAACATTATGGTTGTCCACGATTTCCTATGAGTATTTGCATTATAGATTGTGCCAGCCAATTTTTGTTTTTTTTTTTTGTAATTGTAATAAATTTTACCCCCACAACAAGCCATTTTAATAATGGAAAAAATAAACATTAATTGTGTATGATTTATTTTTTAATTAATGAAAAAGGAAACTAATTGTATATTTTAGACCTTAATTTATAAATTATTACAATAAATTTAATTTAATTTTTTTGTTTGATAAAATAACTGTATTTTGTATCATACTTATTAGGGTTTTAATAACATATAAGTTTAATCGAAGAAAACCATAATTGTTAGTAAACTTGTTTTAAGAATTCATGTTACAAGTTTTTGCTCCAATACAACAACCATGTTGACTTTAAGGCAACAATGATGGATAAAATCAAACTTTTATTTATAAAGGACACCTACACACTACACACTACACACTACACTAACACAACTCACTCACTAAACTTGCTTACTCACTCACCACTTGATTGTTTTCTCACACTCTCATGTCACTAGACGCTAGCACCCCTTGCACTTTACACAAACACACACACACCCATGCTAAGTCGATGGAAAAAGCTTTAAGTGATTTATTTTTTTTATTTTTCAGACTATTAAAAGTCTTTATTTTCGCATTTTAAAAGTATTTAAAAAAAATTTAATTTAATTTTTTATTGATTTTTTATTTACTTTAAATTAATATTTTTTTATGTTTTCAGATTATTTTGATGTGCTGATGTTAAAAATAAATTTTTTAAAAAAAAAACATTATTTTGATACATTTATAAGTGAAAAGCACTTTTAAAAAAAATCGCTACCACACTTTCAAATACCCCCTAAATCTTTTTAGACTATTATATGGATAAAGGGATTGGAAAAGAAAGCTGATTTTTTAAGAGAGGTCTAAAGACAATTAAGGGAACATTTTCATGAAGCTTCTAGATGTAGGAAGGATCTACATTGTAATTTTTTTTAACACTCCATCTCAATCTAGATTTCCTCATTTGATATATAATACCAAGTTGTCTTTGAAATTCTTCAAACTTTGTTGCATTAAGTCCTTTGTAAAGACATCTATTACTTGATATTTTGTCTGAATGTGTTGTAAAGATCCCCTTTAACAAGAAATCTTAATTTGGCGATGCCCTTTAACCAGAACCAAGATATTTGTCTATCTTTAACTCAGTTAACCTGAAATCCCAATCCAGAGATCCTTTTTAACTAGAACCAAGATCTTTGTTTATCTTCAACTCAGTTAACTTGAAATCTCAATCCAGAGATCATTTTTAACTAGAACCAAAATCTCTATCTGTAGCTCGATTAACCTGAAATCTCAATCTGGTAATTACATTTAACTAGAACCAAAATCTTTATCTTCAACTCGGTTAACCTAAAATCTCAATATGGCGATCCCCTTCAACTATAACCAAAATCTTTGTCTTCAAGTTAGTTAATCTGAAATTCTAATATGACGAATCCCTTTAACCAGAACCAAAATCTTTGTCTACTAGGAGAATCGTATTCTCACAACTATTTTTTTCTGGCAAAGTCATGTTATCTTTGTGACTCATGTTCTAGGTCAATTGATCTGAAATCCTAAATCTCAATGATTCACTTCAACTAGAACCTTCCCAAGGTGTCTTAACTATTCTAACTGAATCCAAAAAATTATGATTGCGAGTTGAAAATTGAGATTCCTGACGACAGTGTTCCCAAAATTCAAATTTCTTGATGATAGGGTTTTTCTTGTTTTTCCTCCTTGACAGGGTTCAAACTTTATTTTCCTGAGAATATCCTAATAATAGGGTTTTTCTCACCTTTCTTTCTTTAACAAAAATAAAACAGTGTTGAACCACGAATCTACTTTGGCAAAAACTATATCTTTTCAATGACTTCTAGCTCAATTGACCTTAAATCATGCATTTTAACGATTCCCTTAAACTAGAACTGGGGTTTTATAGTTACCAGGAGAATCATATTCTCACGACTATTCTCTTTGCATTGTTTTTTTTTTTTCTCTCTAATGGAGTCTTATTATCTCAACGACTCTTAGTTTTAGCTCAATTGACCTGAAATCATGTATTTTAGTGATTCCCTTCAGCTAAAACTGTCCAAAGGCATTTTGATTGAATCCAAAACACTTTGATTATAGGGTTGATATCTGATATTCTTTCGATCATAGGGTTTGAACATTTTGAAATTCCTTGATGGCAAAAAAATGAGAAATTCCTGATGGCAGGGTTTCTCTCCTCTTCTTTCTGATTGCAAGTTAAAACTGAGATTACTTGTTATCATAACTCAAGGATTATTTTTGTCAACTGATTTCATTATGGATTTTTCTTGTAAAATTTCAAAAACACTTCAATGCTTTGGGGTTAAATGACATGCATGAATCATTACTTAGTTTGAAATCTAGCCCCCCTTCTTCGATGCTTTATTGTCGTAGGGTGCTTTTGTTTGTTATCCAAACCTTTTTGGTCCTCTTATTCACCAGTTTATCAAGTTTACCATATATCAATCCTCCGCTTGAATGTAAGTGTCCATCCTGGGTTGTCTACGACAATTATTGTTCTCATTATTTATTAAGCCTGACCATACCCCCAAGTGTGGTGCTGTTTGCTTTATCATGAGGGAGTTTAAAGAATCATTCAACTTCTTAAATTATTTCAAAAACTTTCTTTTGTTCAGTTGCATCCTACCAACAATCATCAAAAGGTTTTATGGTATCACCCCCATCTTAGATTATCAATCAGCCATGAAATTGCCTCTAAATGAACCATACTCTCCAAGCATATGTTGTCATTAACCTTCATGGAATTGTCAAGTCATCAAGACATGTATCTCATAGCTTTCAACAAAGGCTCATTATTGTATACTTCGTGTTCTTCACAATAAATTGCTCTCAGCCCATCTAATCTTCTCGAACAACTTCTGCATATTTCTAACAACCATTATAGGTACTTATGTAGCTTTGAAGTTGCCCCTTAGTTGGGCCATGCTTCTCTAACGTCACAACATTTCCTAGATTCTTGAAGAAAACCATTACAATCATCCTTTACTAATGATCTTCAACATCTCATTAATTAATATGACTAGGTTCATTTCTTTATACCAAATCTATCTTTAGAGATTCTCTCTCATTTCAAGTCTTTGTAATTAGGTAGATTTGACTGTGGAAATACATTATCATCGTTAATTATGTTCCTTTTATCACACATATCCATGCAGTGAAATGTACCTTGAATTGATAGGCTTTAAAGCAAATTTTCCTCGGTCAATCTAGATGACATGCATCCTTTCAATGTTTATCAAAGTGGACCAATGTTATATCATCTTTCAGGAGTTATAACAATATTTAAAAGGGTAAACCAGACTTTCAGACATGAAGATGCCCCTCAATTGCAACATTACTCTTAACAACTATTGGTGTTCATTAAGTCATAGATTGTTTTTTAGCAACATTGCCCTCAGCTGATCTGGTCGTGTCCATTATTCTATCTATCATCATAAGGCACAGATCATTACTGGATGCTAATCATAGCTTTTAAGGATTTCACTAAATCATCATTTGATTAAGAGCTTTAACATCCCCCCAATTGATTTGAATATTGTTTGTTTTCCCTTTCATGGTTCACTACATTGCCCTTGGCTGCTCAACTTTTCAAGGATGATTAAAAAGTGTCAATTTCATTTATGTCTAGGACTTTGCAAACTCAATCGATGACTTTTTGTTTCAAAATCAACTCGTAAATTTTAAGGATCATTTCTATTCAAGTCTAATTGTTGAAATGAAATTAAAGAGATGTTAGTTTTCAAAACAAATTGAAAAATTAAGCTTTTTTTGTCAAAGATCCATCACACGATATTCAATACATGCAGTCCTTTGATTATATTGTATTTTGAAAATAGAAATTGACTCGTTATAGGATTAAAGTAATTTATTTGGTTATTTTATGGTTCTTTATGTCAATTTTAGTATCTCATTTTTGGCATCTCATTTAAAGGTATGTGACAAGGTAACTTTCAGTGGATTTCAATAGCAAGAACCTCGAGTTAAGACTTGAGGCTCTATCAAGAAAGATTGTCTCTTTTGAATAACCATTTTACCAGTATACATAATAACTAGTAACTTAGTTCGTAAAGCCACAACCTTTATGAAAAAGTTCTTCATGTTTTGAAAGCGTCATTTATCGGTTCAAATTACTTGCTTGATTAGGAAAGGCTTTTAAAAGTTATGACTTATGGCTATGGAAGAAAAGGAAATTCATAGGCTCAAAAGGTGTTTGAAGATTTCCACAACCTAGGATCACCATCAAATATTCACTTCACTCATTTTGTTTTGTTGTCTTTATAAAACACATGATATATAACCATGTCATACATTTCATCAAAAAGTCATGTTTCCTAAAACTGGATAGGATTAATCATTATTAAAAAAAGGGCATATAACCATGCCTCATCTTTTCTAAGGAAATTCCATTAGTCAAAATCAAGTAGTGGCATATAACCATGCCTTACCTCTTAACAATACTTTTCATCAATCAAAAAATCTTAGAATTATCAATCAAGGTCAAACATTGACATATAACCATGCCACTCTTTTCAATAGGAATTTTCACCTCATTCAATTAATGGTTTAAAAGGTTCCATTCTTATCAATTATTGGCATATAACCATGTCATTCCTTTCATTGTCAATCTCAAATTTAAAGAGAATACAAAAACTCATTATCTATCATTTATCTCATAATACTTCTTTATTTTTTTATTGTCCCACATTTCAATTCAAAGGAAGGGTCAAGGTTCACTACTAATCATTAGCCCGTTATTTCCTCATTTTTCTTTCACTATCTTTATAAAAGAATGACAAATAATAATGCCACTCATTCTATTTTCACCTAAAAGATCAATATTCTTTTAATACAAGCCATAAAGCAACTCCAACTTTTCCTTTGATGGATAACTATTCTAATCATTTGAAGACATTAGAGGTTTTATCACAAATACCAAAAGACATGTTCATAGTTTAATATTTTCTTCTTTCTTTTCTTTGTTTTTTTTTCTCTTTTTTTTTTCTTGCCCTTGACATCAACTTTTGACATTTTTTTGCCTTTCCTCAATTGAAATCTCTTTTGCCCTTCCTAGACTTGATAGGTATTTTTTTTACCTTTAACCTTTTCATGGCATTCCATCAATCATCAAAACTTGATTAGCCTTTAAGTGTAGACAATTTCTACTTTTGGATTTCTCACAACCTTTTTCAAAGTTTTCCTGGATGCCCCGAGTGTAAGGCTTTTTTCACATTTAGCCCTTTCTCAATTGTTGGGCTTTCTTTCTCAACATTCATTTTACCATTGATTCTATTATTATCTTTATCTTTTCAAACAAAAATCCCTCATTTACCGCCAGTGTAGGGTATGATCCAAGTCCAAGTTTCCTTTAGAAAGAAAGATTCTACCAGGCTCAAATTGGGAGTGCAAAGGATTATATATTTTAAGAATTGTGAAATGAATAAATAAAGATGTCCTTTTCTTATTTCAAGCAAGATCGATTCGAACCGATAAATTCTAACCTCGTCCAGTGTAATAATTTGGACTTGCAAAGAACCATGATTCGCGAGTCTATAACTACTGAATCCACTACATGTCATTATGCATACCGTTAAAGCTTAACTCTATATGTATGGTTGAATTTTATACGTGAGCTCAAAATTGTTTGGTCACCCCATATTGTTTGTCTTGCTATTTTAACCAACGTTGAGTCATTTCTACAATCAAAACACTTTTAATCTTTCAGGATTGATTAGCCTTAATTTTGCATGTTGAAGTTTGATCAAAATATCATAGTCAACAATAAGATTCTAAACATATGTTGATTTCAGAACAAGAAAGAGAGAAAGAAAAGGCATATTTCATTAAAAAGATTAGATGTGATCCCAAAACATAGTGTATAATAACAACGTTCCATAACAAAATTATTGACAATGCAACACCCTAATTAGGTCAACAACATTCATGTCTTGTCCCTCGTTATGCTCATGATGATCCAGTGACAATATGGTAGTATCATTCATAACCTCAACTTGCCTCTTGCTCACCAACTTCCGAACTTGATACTTGAAATTCTTGCAACTATTCACATTTTTTATATGGATTATACCACCTAGAATATGGTGGTTTGAGGTAATTGTTCTTAAAGGCATGACAATTTCAATGTTGTGTCGAATTGTGCTCCTTTCTTGGAAATACAAGTGGATCTAAATGGTAAGCATCCATAGAGTAAATCCTTTCCTAATCATAGCACATTAATGCTTCTGGTCTTAAAGTTGAAAAATATCATGTCAGGAAAATATTCTCCTATCAACACAACATCAGCATTGTAAAAGGTCAAAGGATTTACATGAGGTTATTTCTTTGTTAAAACCTCTATGTTTATTAAATTTCTTTTCCTCCATATTTTTCCATTATAACTCTTCATAACCCATATTTCCATGAAATCACTTTCCATATCCCTGCAAGTTATGACAAGTTTTTCTTTGTATTCGAAGAGCCTAATATCTTTACTGTCATTACCCTCGAAAACTGGTGGAGGAAGTGAAAACAAGCAATAACTCTCTCTTTTCACATCAAATGCAAATATGTTTCTCCTCCAATTAAGCCAATAAAGTTAACCATTCATGGCTACATTTTTCATACGACGAAGGGACTTTTTTTGTGGCAGCTTCACCCAATAGCTTCATTCTCCAATTCTTTAAGTCAAATAACAGCTCCACATAGTCAGGAAAGGAAATCAAATGACATTTCAGGATAGGGCTTTGGAGTGTCAATTAAAACAAAAGAAACATGATATTCATTTCTGATCATGTTTTGTACAAAGAACCCAAAGACAATGTTGGTTCTTTGATTGTGTAGTTTTGTGAAAGTAGTTTTATAAGTGAACTTGTTGCACTCCTTGGAACGAAGCCTATATTTTCCCATAGTCTCCATTGATGAATGCGTTAAAACTTCATAGATGATATTTGGCATATGTCTCGAGCTGAGTTCATGATAATGTTGGGTTTTCTGAATATCATACATGCAATGGAAATAATAAAACATAATTATTCTGGAGTTTTTAGGATCCTGTTAGATAGATCTAGAGTTATTTAGGGATTTATTACCTTAAGATTTTATCTTCTTCGGCTTTGAATAGTTCTTTAAAGGCTGGGTTGTCGCAAACCATAAGTCGTCCAATTATCTGACCTCCAACAATAATCCACATTAACTACTAGTGAGAAATCTCTTAAATCCCTATTTAGGATAGAGAGATTGCTATGCATAGAGTGCTAGCTTTTTATTTTGTAATTTATATAGTTTTTTTTGTCTAACAAATAACAATATAAAAAAAAAGATGCATAACTTACTATTTATAGGGAAATCTGAAAAACTCTATAAATGAGTAAAATATCAATTATCCCTTGAATAATATCCATATATTAATTCAGGATAATTTTAGAAATCAACTCAATCAAGTCCTTACTTGATTTTTATTTGTCTAGAAATATAATCTCTGTATTAATTATATTTTTGTCCTTAATTTCTAAAATATATTTTAATCAAGTCATACTTAATTAAATCATCCCAGTTTAATTTCTAACTAATGGTTCTTAATGTGTATGACCCAGTATGTTTCTAATATGTTACCCAAATATAAATTATGATTATAATTAAATAGAATTAAATAAATTAAAAATTTTAATTTATTATCAATTCAACAATTAATTAATTTATATTTGAAAATCAGGTGCATTGTTTAACAACGTGACACGATCCCCTAAATATTAGAAAAGTCATTAGTGGTTGACTTAACCTTTCAGTGATCGATTTCTTAGTGTAATTAATATTATTTCATCAATAATGTTCTGATTTAACATTAAAGCGTGAAGTATGTCTTCCATGTTAAATAATGTTTGATCTCTACATAATAGTCATTGATCATTTGAATAAGATTTGAAACTCTTTTCAAATCTCATTCCACTTTAACCAAGGATTTCTCAGTCAATACTATGTGAGAACAAATGAAAAATTTTCTCTAATTCATCTAGGGTGATGAATTCTCTCTTGATCACTCAAGTACCTTCATATTATTCATGTTATACCTAATGCCTACCCCTTCGTTAGCTCAATTAAGAAAACATGTAATTGGATCAAAGCATAACATTCTCTATATATGATAACTTAATGATCTCAAGTATAAGGATCACTTACACAACCATCACGTGAGTCTTTCCATAGACATTGGTGATCTCTCCATATGAAATTCTAATGTGGATAAGTTCAGTGTACATATCTTATGACATGCACTTATATATTAGTTATATGTATCCCTTATATCTTATCTTATGAGAACAATTGCTTCATTTCATAAAGAAAAGAACATAATATGTACCAGTCTCTACGGCTCTAATAAATATCCAGTATTTAAGAGAGCATCAACCATGAACATTTTAGAAACAATGCTTTGATGCAATAGGAATCCCATAATTATAACAACTTTATAATTTTCTTTGCAAAACATTTTTATTCCATGGACTTTATTTTTACTTTAGATTCATAAATCAAATATTAGATCCACTAATATAATATTATATTAATATTAAAGACAAATTAAGCCTTTATATATATATATATATGAATATAATAATGTTATATGTAACCAACTGATTGGTTACAAGGCATATTAAGCTAACAAATAAAGTAGAGATTCTTGTTATCGGCTTGAAGAAAACCACAACGATGCTTCTGGATTGGACGTTGAACAAATCCTCCACAACAATATCAAACATTGGCAACTTTTGACTCTTCAGGGGAAAACCAGATTCGGGGGTCCTATATTTCAACTTGTGAACATGCGTGTTAAATGTATGAGGATGTATTTATATGATGAATTCACCCTTCAAGGGTGGCACATGGTCGTTACTCTTGCATGATGAACTAAAAATTTGATTCATTTTTCTTTACAGGGAACTAGGATTCATAATTTATTTTTATTTATTTTTTTAGGGTTATCTCAGTCTCATAACTCAGGTCATAGGTTTAACAAGTTAACCCGGATTGACTTGAGCATTTTTCTTGTTATTTTTTTAATTGATATTTTTTTAATTACATCCTTTATCATTAGGTTGATTGAGAATTGAGTTTTATAATTTATTTCAATTTGATTATGTGGGTTATCATGATCTCATGACTTGGGTCACTATTTCGCCAAGTTAACCCGGGTTGACTCAACTTCATCCAATATATTGTCGTCTCAATATTTTTTTTTAAATGTCATAATGCATTTATTTTTAAGTTGAACTATATTTTTACTAGTCACCCGGGTTACCTTTGAATTCGTCAAGTTGACTAGGTCATCTAAAGTCAATCCTCAAATAATTTAATTTTTTCTACAAGAAATATGTTAACAACACATGGATATTTCTTTTGACATTTTAAAAAAAATATATTTAATCCAACTTGCAACTTAGTGCCGGCCAACGATCTAGTAAATTGACTATACTAAATCATTTGATTTACAAACAATAACAAGAGATTAAATATAAAACCTAGTTTGTTTGGTTAGATAACACTAGTTTACATGTTCGTGCTATTTTGGGTTCAAATAAAAAAAAAATTAGTGTAACATCAAATATCCATGTTGTAGAGAACTATTTGACATTGTTATTAAACTTGACCCAACGGGTAAACCTTAAAATCTCAATCCGAATCCTTACCTAGATCAAATTTAAAATTAAACCGTGTGGGAGTTGCTTTGATGTGATCTAATCGACTTGGCTTAGTCCAAATGCAACTCGATCGATTTGTAAAAAAAAAGGAATGAGGATGAAAATGAGAAAAAAAAAATGAAATTAATAGCGAAAAACCTCTCGACTTGACTCCTTGTCTATCCCGAGTTTAAAATTAAACTATATAAGAGTTGCTTCAATGTGATCTAATCGACTTGGAGGTTTCAAAAGTAACCTGACTGACTGGTAAAAAAAGTTTAGGGATGAAATTAAGAAAAAAAAAGATGAAATTGACAGAAAAAACTTTCAACTTGACTTCTTGCCTAGTCCAATATTAAAATTAAACTATATGAGAGTTGCTCCAACATGATTCAGCTGGCTTCGTTGGTTTAAAGACAACTCAAAAGACCATTAAAAAAGCACGAGGATGAAATTGAGAACAAAAGTACTAAATTAAAATAAAGAAAATGAGAGGAATTGAAACAAAAAGGGGGGGTTAATTGAAAAAGAAAAATAAAAGCTCTACTATTATTCATATGAATAGTGAAGCTCAATATGCAATGTCAATTTTTTTAAGTATAAAAGAGTAATCAATTCCTCTTTTATCATTTCCAAAAAAAAAAAACAAAAATTGATAATAAACATTAAACAATATTTATCCATCAAAACAAAATTTAATACAAAAAGATATCCACAGAAACATTTGCTATGAATTTGTTTTTTATTAATAAAAAAATGAATTTATTCTAAATACTTAACATGAACATAAGTTGATTTAAATAATACAATAAATAATTTGATACCAAGTATGGCAAAATAGAATATAACATTATTGCAATACATATAAACCAATTATTTGAAACCTTAAGATAACATTTAGTCATTTATTCGAGACAAAAAACATTAAATAATCTTTTTCCATCAAAACAAAGTTTAAACAAAAAAATATCCATTAAAAAAATGAATATTTGCTATGAATTTGTTTTTTATCCGATAAAAAAAATTAAATTTATTCTAAAAACTTAGCCTGAAGATAGGCTAATGTAAAATAATACTAGTATATGATTTAATACCAACTATGGACAAAATAAAAGATGACATAATTGCAATGCATTTAAACCACTCATTCAAAACCTCAAGATAATGTTTAGTCATTATTTCGGGACAATAAATATTAAAAATCTTTTTGATACGTAGCCTAAGTTAATACTAGAGTCTAAACTCCCCTAACTTAATGACCTACTTGACCAGATGTCCTGATAAGTCAGGTTTATGAAGAATTTACCTTGAAGGCTAGTCAATCAACACAATGATTTGGTACACCTAGAAGTATGGTTTTAGTTTCCTTGTAGCACTAATCAAGGTAGGGGCCATCTTTTTAATTTTTATATATATTGTCTTTGCATCATGTAGCAACTTATCGTCATAATATATAGGCTTCTAGACTTTTTCTTCATCTTGTACTAGTACTGCATTGACTGCCAAGTTTGTAACCCTTAAATAAATAAAATGATCATTTCCATCTCTAGGCTAGGAAAGGAGTTTTTAGGGAGGATAGATGGAACTTGAGCTCTTGGAGGACTTGCTAGCACTCTAGAGTCCATTAAAAAATTGAGATATTCTTTAAAGTTTTGAAGAATGGCAAACAACATCTTTCAAGATAGTAAATGAACATGTTGAGGATTACAATCATTTCTGTTAGCCTTTGGATATCTTTCACAAATTAAGAAGGAGTCATATTCAAGATAACTTATCTCTTTTGAAGATTGGGCTCAATTTTCTTGTTGCTTGCTAAAAAATCCAGAAACTTTCCCCTCTTCAAGAAAATGCATATTTGGTAGGATTCAACTTTATTTGATATTAATGTAGAACATAGAAGATCTCTTCCAAGTCTTGGAGATGTTGTTCAAAGGTTATGCTTTTGACCAATATTTCATCAACATAGGCTTCTATATTTTGATCTATTTGATTCTTGAAAACTTTATTCACTATCTATTGGTATATCACTCATATATTTTTCAAACAAAAAGGCATGTCTTGATAACAAAATGTTCTTTAATTAGTGATAAAAATGATTTTTTCTTCATCATCAAGGTATATAAGAATCTGATAATATTTTGAATTAGCATTCAAGAAACTCAAATACTCAAAACTAGCTATAAAGTCTACTAATTGGCCTATCTTTGGTAATGGAAAGCTATTTTTAGGACACGTCTTATTGAGGTTGGTGAATTCAACACATATTTGCCACTTTTTATTTGTCTTTGTGACCATAACCACATTGGTAAGCCATTCCAGGTATATTATTTCATAAATGAACCCAACCCTTTATCAACTTGTTTGTCTCATTTGATGGATTTTCATCTTTTTCTTTAAAAATTTCTTCTTTTTTTTACCAAACAAGAGTGAAAGAGGGCATAATATTTATCCAATAAGAAACCACCCAATTCTGATGCCAGGCATTTCTAATGGCTTAAAGGCAAAATTTTATTTTTAGATGTTAAGGAGCTCTACCAAAGCTTTCTCTTGCTCAAGATCCAAGGTTGAACCAATCCCAATAAAGGTATTCTCTTATGAACGGAGGCTAACCTCCTTCAATTCTTCCATAACTTTTGTTCTTATCTTATGATTTTTTTATAAGTACTGAACATATAAAATGTTATTCCCTTTCAAACATGTTGAAGTGCATATTCTAAAGATTATTTGGCTTCCCTTTATAGTAGTCACTCCCTTATTTATAAGGAATTTCATAGTCAGGTACCTATTGTTGATCACTGCATTGATCTCGCAAAGGAGAAGCCTACCAATGATGGCATTATAAAAAAAAAATAGATTCATCTTAATCACCATGAATGTTTGCTGAAGCATGCAACACCTTGGGTAGGTTTTAATTATCACTAAAAAGTTTAAAACACTATTTCTTGCCACTCATTTCCTTTTAATTATTATAAAAGGGTCCTCATATGAGTTAGTTTAGTTGTGTCCACACTCATCTATGTCATTGCATCTTCTAAGAGGATATTCACACTTTCATCATCAACTTGTAACTTATATACATTGTAATTGGACATAATTATAGAGATCACCAAGTCATCTTTATGAGGAAAAGGCATACCTTTTCCATCCTTGTAAGTGAATACAATGGGCTCACGCTACAGGTTCTAGATTTTTTACAATAACAACATTTGTTTTCCACAAGCCATCCTACTTATACTAGAATCTTTACCAGCTGAATTTCCCTATAAAATCACATTGATTTTAGGGAGAATCATATAGGGAGCCTCAGGTTCTCCTCCTTGCTTTTCTGGTTACTTCTTCATGAACTATTGGATATAACCTTTAGCTATGAGTATTTCTATTTCTTTATTGAGATCAAAACACTCTTCAATGTCATGTTCTTTATCTTTCTGGAATAAGCAATACTTTATTTGGTTTTGTTTTCCCATATCTCTCTTTATTTGTAGTAGATACTAAACATAACATTTTCTCTCCTTTGCAGTTAGCACTTTAGCTCTGGTAGTATTCAATGTCCATCATCAACTTTGGGTATACCAATCTATTTTATACAGGTGCTCTGGGATTACCCTTAAATGCTGGGGTATCTCGATGGGGACGTCTATTGTCATGTTTAAGAGACATTTTCTTTTATATGTGAAAGTGATGATGTTTATATCATGATACACTTGCTTATTCCACACGAATATGATTTTCCATAGTGTATTTTACATTAAGAAAACTTTTGTCAGGAAGTGCATAAAGAAATTTTCATAAGGAATAGTTGTGTACGTCACACATCAAAACTTCTATAACAACTAGTTCCAGCAAGTTTTCCATATTCAACATCTCCTTTTTTTAAATTTTTTCAAATAGGCTCTTATGTTTCCCCTTCAAGCTGAGTGATGGGGAAAAGTCTGATCAAACTTTTTTTTGTAGGAATGCTTATATTGAAACAAGCGATTAGCTTAATGCACAAGTCAAAAAAACTAGATATGGAACAAGGCTTTAAACTATGATAACAAACTCATGTAGATCATTAAAAAATGATATGGAGTATTTCACATATGGTATTGGTATATTAGATCATCAATTTTAAGATGCTTCTTACATTTTGAGCGTGCTTCTTAGGGTTATATAGGCCATCATAGTGGTTTAAATTCATCTTGGCCACTATGAAGTCTCTAAAAAGATTAGTGTTTAGCACGATATTGCAGAATAGAAAATCTCTTATCTCACTTGAGTCCTTTCACTTTTTTTTTGGTACATAGTCTTTTAGGTTATGGAATGCTGAAAAGAGACTTTGTAGGAGAATGAGGTCGATGGTAAAGACTATGATCCTAGGCCTTTTGATTTATGAAGGTCATATCACATAGATCTTGCATGAGAAGGCTCCTCAAAATAACATGATCTACTCCTTGCAGGAGTAATAATATGGTATCTATTATCTTTTACCTAATTTTGGACAGTCTCTTCAAGGAACTAAAGTTGTCGTTATTCAGAAGGTGCGACTGGTAGAGTTAGAGGAGATGAAATTGGTAGTATAATGACTTATATACTCTAAGGATAAGTAGAGGGAGCCCTAAGCTATTGTTGTGTAGCTAACACGGTTTTAGTAAAAGCTTTTATCTACCACGCTAGTTGTTGAAGGTCTACAAGAGCTGACAAGAATGTTGGGAGGTCGATAACTCATCCTTTAGGTGTTTTAGTGTTATCTGCCATGAAAGCTTTATGTTGAAGATGAAAAGGAGTAATAAAAAGAAAACAAGCAAGGCTTCTATTCAGTTTTCCATAGACGACGTTATTGATGAAGCTAAAAAAAACTTCATTAAATCTGGACTTTCTTTGCAAATATTAACAAGTTGGTTGGTGGGTGTTACCTGCAAAGAACCCTCCGATGCTAAAGTCAGTTTTGAGTTTTCCAGGTGGATATTATATAAGAAAAATGGGAGAGAGAGTTAGATATTTTTTTTCTGTCTTGAGATGAAAAAAAACCCTTATCTTTTCCCTAAAACTGGGAATATATAGCTTATTTTAGAAAAAAAATCTAAAGATACTTACTTGGTAAGGTGACAGTTCCATTGCATAACTTAGCCTGTCAGATGATAACTTGCCCTTATCACTTATAACATGTGACAATTATAGCTGAAGTGTAAATGAAGTTATAGCATGTATAGCTTGACGTGCCTAAAAAAATAAGGGATGAGTGATAAAACAAAAGGAGAGGGAGAAAAGGAAGAGAAAAGATGGCAGGTTAAGCTTAGATCAAACCCTGTGTTTTAATTGGGCCTCAGCCTAACTAGGCTTGTGACCCTCGATTGGGCCTGACCCCAACCAAGCTATATATATATATATATATATATATATATATATATATATATATATATATATATATATAAATGAAGTCACATGATTTTAGTTCTAAGTCAGAAAAACAATCTAAAAATAGCTTGATTTTAAATAAAAAAATAAAATACCATTCCAAAAGATAAACACTTAGCAACATAATACACACATGACTTCTTATAATTAATTCAAAAAATTATAATTATAATAACTTTAATTTTATAAATCAAATGGTGTTAATGATATAATAAATATAAATACTTATTAGTTGTTAATCATTTATAATTTTTTTTACAACTTAAATAGTATTTTTCTTCTTTTCTAAGGTAATAATAAGATTTTTTTTTTATTAAAATTGTACTTGATTGTACATAACTATTATAATTACAAAACAATTAACTAAGTTAAAAAGAGATAGGATAATTTTTACTATTTATTTAATAAATCTCACTTATTTCTTATAAAGTGAATAATATTTATTATTTTTAAATAATAATATAATTTTTTAAATTATACTTGTATAATATTAATAACTGGTACAATTAATTATGAGATAACTAATTAAATGACTAATTAATAAGACAAGTCACTATAATACAATAAATAAGATATTTAATAGTTTATAATTAGAAAGAAAAAAAAACTATCTTGACGTAACAATAAAAAGGCACAAGCACACGCACGTAGAAACATAGAAAGAGGTGCATAGAAAAGTCAGGCGACGGCTTCAAGTCTACGGCTTCAAGTCTACAAGAACACAATTTTGTCACCAACTTCAAACACCCTATAAAACCTCCCCTAAAACTCTCCCCTTTTTCCACCACCACCACCAGCAGCACGACTCTTTCTCTCTGCTTAAGCATCAAAACACGCACACAAACTTCTTTACATTCGCATAACTGACAAGTTTCTTTCTTTCCCTTAACTACATGAACGTGTAATGGGCAACCTATGCACTTGTTTCTCACCCAAAACTCCTGTAAAAACCAAGAAACCCACCAAACGTTTACAGGGTAACTCGCAAACAGCACCCAATTCAAGCAACAGGTGGACCCGGGTCCGATCAACTCGAAAAGACACCCATGATGCATTGATTCACGAACAGGCTTTAGCTGCAGCAATTCTGTTTCGGCAGCACCAGCAACAAAACGGTTCCGATTCCGGGTCATTTCCTTTTGATCGCTCCATTTCGTTAAGATACCCAAATGGTCCGGGGTCAAAAAAGACCCAGTTGCCTCGGAGCTCTAGTTCTAGAGCCCGGTCACTTACTGACCCGTTATTGCAGCCTCATCAGCTTGTTAACCGGGTTTGTTTTATTGTCCTTTAATCGGTTTTCGTGAATTGTGTGGTTTTGTTGGACTACATTGTCAGTTATGGGAACTGAGAATCTCGTGTGTGTGGGAGTTTTCTGGATTCTGGGAGCTATGGTTTTTTTTTTTAATGATATATACGAGGTTGTCTGGTGCTTAATGATTTTTTTCATGTGTGGTTTGTTAAGTGGGAAGTTGCTAATCATGTTTTAATTTTAATGTTGTAATGTCTAGCTACATGTTTGTGTAATTTTTTTAGGTTAATTTGGCTAATGAGTTGATCAATTGTGTGGTTTGTTGTGTTATAATTATTTGACTTTTGTGTTGGGAATGATGGAGATGGTAAATTTACTAATTTTAGATGCCAAAGCTTAAGCTGTTGCTGTCCTGTCGTTTGATTTTACTCTTAAATGCCATGAAATCTTTAAACTTTCATCATGGAAGCGATTGGAGATTTAGTAAAGAGTAGATTTCTATTTTCATTTTTCATTTATCGCTGGCCATTTCACACTGTTAACAAATTAATGTCAAAGGGGTGGTAGTTGGATGAGACATTCACTTATTGCAAGCTACCCTTCCTTTACTGTAATTACGACGATGGACTCTGAAGTTGTTATCTCATATTCCATTTGGGACCCCTTTAAGTGATGGATTTTAAGCTTGTCCAGATTGATATGAATTGGTTGATCTTGGGTTATCTCCCTTAACAGTACTTTGCATATAATTTCTTTGCTGCTATAATTAACTCAATTTATCAGTAAGATGCATATCTGGTCTGTTCTGTAGGAACAGCTAGTATTATTCTTATATTCACTAAAGTATGGTGAATGAGGATGCGTACCAATTGGTAAAACTATGAGGAAGATTCAGAATGACTTAACTTATTATGTTCCCTTTAAACTACAATAATAGAATGTGATCTAGTAAATGTTGACGAGAGTATGTATTGGAACAGAATATGAACTGTTTTCTCCATCCCCTTTAAATCGCTTTAATCATTTATTTTCTTTTCCTAACTATTTCTCTTTTGAACAGGATATTAAGCTTGATGATCTTGATACCAACCACTTTGTTCTTGTCCATGGAGGCGGCTTTGGTGCTTGGTGCTGGTACAAAACTATAGCACTTCTGGAAGAGGATGGTTTCAAAGTTACTGCCATAGACTTAGCTGGCTCTGGGATTCATTCTTTTGATACAAATGGCATCACCAGCCTTTCTCAATATGTGAAGCCACTGACTGATTTTCTTGACAAACTTGCTGATGGGGAGAAGGTTCTTTCCCGGTTCTTTATCACTTATCTGTTTTGTTTATTATGTGCAACTCTTTATGTTATGGTTGAGCTTGAGAAATTTACAGTTCAAAATTACTGGAAGAATATAAATCCAACCAGCAATACCATGTGCTGTACCTTTGTTTTGTTCTGAGACTGGTCAATTAGGTTAAGCTGGGGGCATTCTTCAATTGCCTGTGAAATTTGACCTTTTGTTGCTTAACAACTAGGTATGTATCCACTGCTGACATCAGTATAGAATTTTGCTTTCCTCCGGAACCTCAGGTGCCACATGTCTTAGTTTTAAGGGAGCAGAATAATCCAGTCTCATTCATCTTCAAGCAGCTTTTACTTGCTATTGAATTAGCATTAAAGAAAACATAGTATTAGTGGTTTCTTTTGGAATACCAAGCCACATGGATCTGGCATTTATTAATTACAAAAATGGAATGTGTACGATCAACTCAGGAAAAACTTTCGTTCTTTAAATAAAAAAGAAGGCAAAGATTGCTTTGGACTCATTGTTGCTTTTAGTGTGGATAATCAAATGCCCCTTTCCTTCTCATGACTCCAGGGTTAAGCTATTTCTTGTTTGTGTATGAAATACGTATAAGCAAGCAGAACAATTTTTCTTGAGATTTAAAACTATTAAATTGAATTTTGCAGACAATATTGGTGGGGCATGACTTTGGGGGTGCTTGTATATCATATGCAATGGAGTTGTTTCCTCATAAAGTTTCAAAGGCCATTTATGTTGCTGCAGCAATGTTGACTAATGGGCAAAGTACTCTTGATATGTTCTCCCAGAAGGTTTGTCCGTTATTTCACTCCTAGTAATTCCAAGTTGGAATAACTTTTATGTATTTGTAACTCTTAAAAGTGCATTACACAATAAAAAAGTTTAGGAATCCTTCTACATGTGATATGTTCAAGTACTTGTACTTCTCACATCATCTGTTCCGAACCTTGTTTTTTTTTTCTTCACTTGGGCACCCCAGCTCATTCAAAGAAGTGCTTCAGGCTGCATTCAATACCAATGTTTTTTTTTTCTTTTTTCCTCCCTGTTTTGGTGTAACAATAAGATCCATTTGGCATTATGAACCTTTTTGTCAATCAATCTTTGGACAGAGTGTTAGTGATATTGCTTGGTTTGTAAGTCCATTACTGAAGGCAATTTTTTCTTTTTGATAAATATTAAAGGCATTTTACTAGGTGTAACTGACAATCTCAGTTTTCCAGAAATTATTTCATTCATGTTATAACTAGAATTTGGTTTATTTTTCTTACTAAATTAGAAAATTTATTGCAGGCTGGTTCAAGTGATTTAATGCAACAAGCACAAACATTTGTGTATGCAAATGGGAATAATCATCCTCCAACTGCTATTAATCTGGACAAGTCACTATTGAGAGATTTGTTATTCAATCAAAGTCCTGGCAAGGTATGCTTGCGCTTGTAACATATTAAATTGCTGACTAAACCCCATTCTATGTTGTCATGCTTGTTCAATAAGAATCACCTAGTTTCTTCTTATGGACTTGAGCATCTTGGTTTGGTTTATTTGACTTGCTACACACATTCTCATCTAGGAATACAATGGTCGCTCATCAAAGCGAAAGGAATTGACTAGAAGTTTCTACTATCAAATACTATCATCTTTGGATTCTCTCCTTTACCATCTTGTTTAGTCTTAACTTGGCACTTCATGAGTTTGTATCTGTATCTGGAACTTGATATAGGATCAAATGCAAGCTTAAACTTCATGTTTGCTTGGGTTACTTAGGTACTAAAAATGATGAAACTAATAAAGGTGGATTTCAAGCACTTGCACAGTTGCACTAGATTCTACTGTAATTGCTTCATGCCCACTTTGGCAATTTTGCTTTGGCAATCAATGTTGTGGGACCCCATTGATGAAAAATGTTTGCTGTGCTTTTGGCTGGGCCATGGCTAGCAATTTTGTGGCAAGCACACTGCTTTTCAGAAATCTTAAAAAGTCTCATTGGAGTGATTGTTTTGGTATAAAATTTAAATTTGGAGAAACTCTTTTCTTCAAACCTTTACACAGCATCTGCATGTGCATGTGTGGAATCACTTTCTGCTCACTGCTGCTGTTTGTTTTTTGTATCTCCTGGTTCAGGATGTGGCGTTGGCATCTGTTTCAATGAGGCCAATTCCCTTTGCGCCGGTTTTGGAGAAGCTTAATCTTTCTGACTTCAAGTATGGAACTGTGAGGAGGTTTTATATAGAAACTTCCGAAGATAATGCCATACCTATTACATTACAAGAAAGCATGATAAACTCTAGCCCCCCAGAAAAAGTATTTCGTTTAAAAGGTGCTGATCACTCACCCTTTTTCTCAAAGCCTCAAGCCCTACACAAGTTATTGGTAGAGATATTGAAGATCCCTTCAACTTGAAACTTGAAAGTTTTTGGGTATTGTATAATACTCTCAAAGTTCTCTTCCTTAGAGCTTCATTCAGATGGCACGGGATTGCTATTCTCGTCGATCTTCTCTGCCACTCATTAAAGAAAGGATTCTGGGTAGCTATGTACATGCACATTGCATTAGATATTGTCATCAATGCGTAATTCCCACAATTTTTCTAGAATCTAGTGTCAGAGCAGCATAATGCATATATTCATATCCTCGGTCTCTCTTACTCATGCGCCTTTCCTCGTTCTCTTTATGTTTTTCTTATCTGATTTTAGATTTTTCCCCCTCCCAATAAAAGAATGTTGATAATTATGTTAGTGAAATTTTGAAGTTACAGAATTGGAAAAGAAAACAAAAGCTGTAACTGAGATTGTTTTCTTTTTAACGTTAGTTTTTGCTATTCTTAACTGAATACGATGAATTGAAGTCCGGTCCTTTCTTTGGGCTTACTGTGCTATGTATGCCATCATGCTTTTATCATGTATTCGAGTGAATCTTATAGTTTAAAGAGTCGTTACACTTAACGTTTGTGTCAATCTTTTGTTGGTGGATGCTAGTGGAATGGTTCACCTTTTCTTTTTGGAACAGAAAATGTATTGTGCTCTCATCTGTCATTAGACTTGCTAAAATGCTCCTGTAACCCGTTGAAAGCCCGAGATAAGAAGCATATTATTAATTTTTGTTCATGAACTCACTAGATGGCTAGTTAGCTAGTTAAAGTAGCTTGTTTATTTGCTTTCTTGGAATCGAAAGAGGTTTAGTTGCTTTCTTGGAATCAAAAGAGATGGAGATAGCTGAAATAGAAGGGAAGAGGGAGATATAAAGTTGTGTTTGGTAGTAGTATTAAGATATGGTGAAAGCATTTTTATTATGTTTGGTTGATGAGAGTTAAGATAAAATAAATCATGGAAAATTCTATTTTATTCTTGATATCTATTATTATTAAGCTTGCAATGTTTGGAACAATAAATAGAGATCACTAGCTAAATGGTCTGCATAAAAAATCTTTTTAATGTAGAAAAAAAAATGTACAATCATTGACAACATGTCTTTTAGCAACAACGAAGAAAATCTGATGTGTTCGTTTAATAAAATTGATGGATGATTAAAGATATTAGTAAATGTTAAAAAGAATAGTTAAGGCTAATTGAAGGCTATGTCGGGAAACTGAAAAAATGTATTGATGTAGATTAAGATATTTATATTATGCCACGAGAAATTCTTTAATTTTTTTTATTATATGATAATAATAATTATTATTTTGTAAGAGTACTAATCTAAAAACTATAAAATCCCATAGAAACCTATGTCACTTTACCCCTTTCTTTT
Source organism: Populus simonii (assembly GCA_007827005.2). Classification (NCBI taxonomy): domain Eukaryota; kingdom Viridiplantae; phylum Streptophyta; class Magnoliopsida; order Malpighiales; family Salicaceae; genus Populus; species Populus simonii. Next base: position 860,806 of record CM017467.2, read on the forward strand.
TATATACTAAGACGGTGATATTTTGGATCAACTTGAGTTAACTCGGGTTAATCCGTCAAATTTATAATTTTGGTATGGATCCGGTTGAGTTTAATAAAAAAAATTGAAATCTATTCTTTTTAATTACTTTGATAATAACTTTGAGGAGGTCTTGAACAAAATGGATAGACAAGAGACTTCAATTACTAATTTTCATGATGTTCCTAATCATAGAGATAAAAGAGATGTTAAATTGCAAAAGAGATGAATCCAAAGAGTTCCTGATGCTAGGAGGGAAGAAAAATTAAAATTTCAAGCTTCAAAGGCTAAAGATAAAGAAAAGTTATTTCCAAGGTGTATAGTATGATTATTGATAGTAGAAGTTGTGCTAACATCGCTAGTATTATACTTGTTAAGAAATTGAATTTGAACATTGTTAAACATGATAGACCTTATAAGTTTCTATGGTTAAATGAATGTGGTGAAGTTATTGTGACTAAACAGGTTTTGATTTCTTTTTCAATTGGAAAGTAAATGGATAAGGTTTTGTATAATGTTATTATTATGCATGCTAGTCATTTATTGTTAGGGAGACCTTGATAATTTAATAAGAAGGACAAGCATTATGGATTTAAAAATAGGTATTCTCTTGAGAATGATAAAAGGATATACATATTTGCATCATTCTCACCTGGATAGGCTTATAAAGGCCAATTGAAATTGAAAAAGAAAAATGAAGCTGAAATGGTAATACAACAATGTAAGGTCGTGGTTACCATGCAAAAATATATACAAAAGTGGTTAGTAAGGCATGCTTATCTGAAATCATTATCGACTACTATTTTTATTCAATGTTATTAGAGGAAAAGGTTGGCAAAAATAGAGTTTCAAAGGCTTAAACAAGACCAATTGAAGCTGAAAAAAAAAAAAGCAAAGCTGAGAGAAAAAAATAAACTATGTGAGGTCGTGAGTTTAAAGAGTGAAAATAAAGTGAGCCTTAAAAAAAATATGAGATGAGAGAAAAGAATCGGATTTGGCCAAGGGAGAAAAAAAACTCAATTGAAGCTGAGAGTAGAGAAAAGAAAATAAGGATGAAAAAAGAAGAGTATAGAAAATATAAGTAAATAATTGAGTTTCTATACAAAAGAGAGTGAGCTTAAAAGTGCTTATTTTCTAACATGCCTATTATTTAACTTGTGTATGTGGAGGCATATTTTAACACTAACAATCTTGATTTTTTTTTATTCCTAGTGTTATTATATCTTTGTTACAGTATTTTGAGAATGATATAGGACAATCAAATTCAGATTTGAGCGTAATTTGTGTTATTGCCTAGGTTTATACCAACAAGTATAATTTTTTATTTGCTTAATTATTAGATCAAGCTGAAATATTGCCAAAAGCTTTCAAAGATCTTTCTTTACACCAACAAGTCTAGAAGATTGCCAAAGTTGGTGGTGAAAGATCAAAATAACAAGTGAAAACGTTGGAAGGCTAACATGTATACGATTGACAAAATTTACAACCCAATTTTGATTGACAAAAAGCCTATTTGGTGAAAATATTTTTATTTGAGGTAAAGAAATATAAATTTGGATAGGTAAGGACTCGGTGAGAATTTTGAAAGACTTAATTATTTTTATTGACTTAATTGCAAGAAAAATTGATATTTGAAGTCAATTTAGGCTTTAATTGGAAGAAATTAAAGTCTAGATATCGATTTACAATTTTAAAGAGTTAATTTGGTTAAATCAGGGGCTTAATAGTAAATATTAAAGTTTAATGGGCAATTAGAAACTTGATTGAAGAAATCCAAAACCGAGAACCAAACCAAACTTGATTGAAGATATCTCGTAGTTAACCATCAGTGTATTAAGTAAAGACATAAATGCAAATCAAAGAGCTCAATAATTAGTTTATAGAGGAAATCTCTGTTGTTTTTAAGTCTAAATAAATCTCATTATCTTTGTTATTTGATATTTCCAATAACTCATACTGCTAGAAAAAAAAAAGTTTCTTATTTGTGAACTCAATTTTATCCATTTAGTATTAATATAAGGTCATGCAATCCATTTATTTGTGCATCTTGTTTGCTTTATTTTGTTTGTTTTTTCTACATTTTTATTCACACAACTTGTTTTATAGGGATATCAAAAATGACTACTGCCTTAAAATACAAAATAAATATCATGAAAATATTTGGTTTAATTTTAATGAAACTTTAATTGTAATGGATGGAGAAGGGTAGGGATATGTGGACCCTATACTTTGACGGGACAGTAAATGTATTCGGTAATACTTTAGGTATTGTATTATTTTCACTAATTAAGGAGTAATACCCATTTATGACCTATTTGTGATCAGATTACATTTTAAGTTCACTAAAAACATAGCAAAGTATGAATCATGTATCTATAAGCTAAAGGTCATCTTAGAGTGAAAGGTGGAAAAGCTTGATGTATATGGTGATTCACTGCTAATAATTTACTAAGTGAAAGAAGAATGAAAAATAAGTAATGAGAAATTAAAGTCATACCAGGAGTACCCTATCAAGTTAGCAGAACAACTCGAGAAAATCAAGTTCACTCATCTGAGTAGGGCCAAGAATGAGTTTATAAATGCACTTTTCATATTAACATTAATGATCTAAATAGAATATGATGAGAAAATACAGCTTATATGCTTAGTATTATTTAGTCAATAAGGAAACAAATAGGAAGTCTTGGTACCACGATATCAGACAGTTCATCATAAGTTATGAATATTTACCCAATGCGAATAAAATGGATAGAAAGACTTTGTAGAGATTGACAATGGACTACTTCTTAGATGGAGAGCTACTATATAAGAGGGATTTAACATACTATACTTAGATGTTTGGATGAAACTAAATTATAGAAGAACTATTAGGGGGTAATCCTAGGTAAAGACTTGATATATGTTTCATTCGCAGATATCAAAGACAAAAGTAATGCAAATCAGGATAGAAAAGCATATAGGAGTTCAAACTAGATTACTTACTCAGAAGCTAAACTCAAGCAAATAAGTGAGCCTGATATAATAAGAATCTGATGAATAAATTTAGGCAAGATTATAAAGGTGATGTGAGAAATTAAGTTCACCCATCTTGATGGACCTATTTTTTAATTCTCATGTTGAGGTTGAGGTTGTTCATCTAACAATTTTGATCCATTTATAAATTTTATATAGAGCTTGGTCATCTAATAATTTTGACTCATTTTTAATTTTTTATGTTAAGGTTTGTCACCTAGAAATTAGCCCAATTTTAAAATTTTACATTAAGGTTGGTCAATTAACAATTTCAACCCATTTTTAAATTTTCAATTGAGGTTGATTACCTCTTGATTTGATCCATTTTGATTTTCATGCATTGGTTACCTTTTAGTCAAACCACTTTGATTTGATCTTTACAAACTTACTATACAAAGTCAAAGGAAAATGATTTTTCCAATGACTTGATATCGTAATTATTGTACAGATAGCTCAAATTATCATAACTCATTTTTTACCTCTAAAGTTTCCTAAAACATAAAATAATCTAAAAATTTTCAGAAAAAATATTTTTTCAATGAGATCTCATCAATTTTCATCATTTGATAATTTTTAGCACTTTTGTTTATTTTATTTTGTGTGAAAAAATAAATAACTAAAGATTATAAAAGGATAAATAAAAATTTAGAAAGTGAAGTGAGAGAAAAGAAAGAAGAATGGGACCAAGTGATCGAGGACTAAAAATATAATAAAAGATCATGTAAAAAAGAAAAAAAATAATAAATAGGAGAATCAAGCAAAAATTAAAAAATTGAAAAGAAATCCTTGTTGAATAAGGAAATAATATAAAGATATAAGAGTATTCTGGTTTAGGTTGTTTTCAATTTGGAGAGGAGACTAGGTAATATAAATAAACACATATATAGAGATAAAGATAAAAAAAATTCTTATAAATAAAAAAACTTGTTGACTAAAATACTAAAACCGTAATTTCACCCTTAATCTTATTCTCATTGTGACAATCATCGACACTAGCACACCTTAGCACCGACCAAGCCAACAAACCCACCATCTTCCCTTTTCTCTCCGCCACAACATTGACATCGATATCAACCTCCTCTCATCCTTAGTCACAACCATTGTCGATGTTTCTTTCTCCTAATCAAAACTTGATTGTCACACCAACCACCATCCCAAATCAAGTGGCATAAAAGAAAGAGGTCGTCCCCTTATATCTAAAACTACCTAACACAACCCATTGATACTAAGGAAAAAAAATAGTTGAAACCTAGTTGTGCCCTCACCATTAAAAAAAACAAAACTTTCCAACCACCAATTTCCTATCTTGAATGGTGTTGAGCTACACCGCCTATGTAAAAAGGAGGAAGAAGAAGACAAATAGTCAATCTTAAAAGACTCTATTGAGACAAGACATAAAAGAGCTAGGATAGGTAGTTGGCTAAATCTGGTATGGAAGTATGTGGACAATAATTGAAGTCGGCGACTCTCCTGGATTTATGTATTTGATATTAGATAGTGTAACTCTTCCATCAATGTATTGTTAATAACATATAAGAGATTGAATTAAGTTTTGATGTGATTTGTTCTTTGCTAATTAATTCTATTAATTTCTTCCAAAAATATGTCAAAACAAAGTTTCAATAATCCTAATATATCATTTTAACTAGGTTTATCGCGTGTGTTAAATGAAAGAAAATCATATATATTTTGATACTAAATCATACATTATACCTTATTTTGAAGCCTTTTTGGAAGGAATTTACAAACCTGTGAGAATCAAGTGTAAATCATACAAAATATATTATTTGTCGGTGAAAAGATGAAGGGGTGATATTTTCTCATGTTAATTATGTTTAGGACAAAATGATAAAATTAAAAGGTTTAAGACTAAATTGATAAGAAAATTACATATTTTTGAACTAAATTAAGGTTTTTCCCCGTGGATACAAATGGTTATTTTATAAAGTGAACCAAAATTTGGTTGGCATTCATAACCAAGAATAGACTCGTGTTACCTTGTCAAGCATTATCAAACTTTTTTTTATAACTTTGGCTTAAGACAAACCTAGTACAAGAACAACAACTAATATCATCATTCCAACTCTTTTGTTTCAAGTTTGTTTTTATTGTTGGAATTGTGTTTATTATTATTATTTTTTAAAATTAAGTTTTTTTTTTAATTTTATTATTATTATTTTAATATATTAATATTAAAAATAATTTTTGTAAAAAAATATTTCTATATATTTTCAAACAAAAAAAAACCTTTTAACAAAAACGACTATATCTTAAACACTACCTTAATGTCTTGAACTAAACTAAAACCAACAGAACATAATCAATGCATTTCTTCTCTCACATACATAATAGCGTATGCACTTATTTTATTATTGTTAAGTTATCTTAATTCAGAATCTAACAAAATTTTCACATTTATCATCTACCTCGCTCCCTCTCCTTGTATATAACCACCTTGGCTTTCGTTAGTTTCTCAGCCCTTTTATTTTCTCTTGCTTTGCTTCAAGTTTTGTCCTTGAAAGGGAAAAGGTATGCAATTCCATGAGAGCGATGTACATTGACTTTACATACAGATTGATGCAACCATATTATTTGATAGTTTCACCCACATTTAACTAGTGTTTTGCCTATGTTTTATATATAAAATGCCTTGATATTTTTTGTTTTATGTTTTGAAGGCACTTTTGGATGAAAGATGCAAAAAGGAGTAAATTGAAGATAATTGGCAGATTTGACCTTCAGTCGATGTTTTGTGCAGAGCGTGAGCTCTAGAGGTTGAAATGAAGTAATTCTAGTGGCATTAAAAAGCTAACATCCATACCTTTCTGACATCTAAGGAAAGAAAATAAAATAAAGAAGAGCATGGAACTCGCAGCTTTCAAAATCAAATCTCGCAATCTGCCAGTGTTGACCTTCGGCCATTCCAATTTGAATATCTGGAGTTACAAAAGTCCAATTGATGAACACTAAATTTTTTTGGATTCCTGACTCAAAGGTCTATAAACGCTCCAACTTTCAGCCAAAATGATGTCATATGAGGGAGATATGATTTTTCAAAGATGACAACTGAATTCTGCCAGCAAACAGGTTTTGTGAAGAAAGGAGTCCAAATTATGTTCGGAAGCATCTAAACCGATATCCAAGTTTTTATTTCAACAATTTAGCTCCTCTAAGTCAAAGCTTAAAGATTTCATGCAAGGCTATTTCTCTTTTTTTAGGAAAATAGTTATTGAAGTACTTAAATGTAAACAGTCTACTTAAAGGAGGACTATTTTGTAAAATAGAGATTAGGGTTTCCCAAGATATAAAAAGAATGAGAGAAGAGAAGCGGGCCAGCCAGCCAAGAGGAGAAAAATCCCCCCCTCCTCTAAGAAACTCAAAATTATGCATTCTTCCTTCTTTTTGATTAGTTGTTCAACAAACATGCAAGGTTAAACACTTTTTCTTGGTTGCAAGGACATAGAAACCTTCAGATTTCAAGAACTGTGAGATTTATTTTACCTTTTCTTTTCTGTTTATATGATGAATATGTTTGTTCTTCTATGCTTATTTTACCTATGATTTTTTATTTTAATTGCTAGAGCGGACTCTAAGTTATTATTGTAGACAATCTATTGCTAAGTTTGATATCAAAACCGGAGTTGTGGTATATGAACTTGTGAAGCAACTGAGTTTAATAATTATAGCAGATCTATGTTATTAATCTTAGGGAGAACATTCAATGAAATCAAACATAGACTGCGGATAGTTATGTTTTCTTGATTAATCAACTTATCTAGTTCTTAAGGCTGCCATTGAATTAAACTACTAGTGCGGACACTGTGGTTGTTTGATGGTTAGGGTTAGTTATACGACGGATCCGTTAACTAACCAATGTTAAGAAGAGATAAATATTCAGAATATAAATTAATGTTTTGTTTCCATGATTAGTTCTGATTTCTGTAGGTGGATGTTTACTTGCGACCAAGGTCCGTTCTCTTGATAATTTTCTGATTTTATTAAATTTTGTTCGATAGTTTTCTGTTTTCTTTTGCTTTAGCCTAGATAACATCCAACCCCCCCTAAATTGCATATCATCTAGCATAAAAATCTGACTTGAATCTTCCTTGTGGGATCGACCCCTTGCTTGCTCTATATTATCTTGTGTGTTGTGTTTGAAGCTAGGGTAATTAATTTGTACAACCACGACATCGCAATAAATTTTGGCACTGCTGTCGGGGAAGTAATTTTAGTTGATTCTTGTACTATTATTTTTATTTGCTATGATTGTTATTTCTTTTTCTAAAAAAAAAACAGAATTTTTGTTTGCTGCGGTATTGTTCATTACGACAGTGGTACTGTTCAAAACATATTTTTTGGTGGAATTAGGTATCGGCCTTTCGTTTCCTGAAGGGAAACGATGTTCTAAACAGTACTAGTGCTGACCACTAGCCCCACCCTATCGAGGCCAAATTCCGTTGTTTTCTAGGGTTTTTAGGTAGTTTTAGTTTTCTAGCGTAGGATTTTCGTACAATTTGCATTGTTTTCGATCTCTTGTGTGGTTGGTTTCTTTTGAATTTTATTGATGATTTATGCCAGTAACCTGTTCTACTAATCAAAGTCAAGTGCAGTTGGATCTTGAAATAGAAAAAACTTTACGCAGGTTACGAAAGGAAGCTCGCCTCAACACCATGGCTATTGCACGACAACAAACACTCAAGGAGCTTGCTGCTCCTACCGTGGAAAATCATCCATTATGCATAAACATCAACAATAATGTAAACTTTGAGCTTAAATCTGGTTTTATACATTTGCTACCAACATTCAATGGTCTTGTAGGAGAAGATCCTCATACTCATCTCAAGGAGTTTCATATGGTTTGCATTGGCATGAAACCGAATGGAGTTGACGAAGAATAGGTTAAGTTGAAAGCTTTCCCTTTCTCTTTAAAATGGGCAGCAAAGGCATGGTTGTTCTCTATTCTCCCAGGTTCTATTGGAACTTGGAATGCCATGAAGAAGATTTTCCTTGAAAAGTATTTCCCAGCATCTCGAGTTGCCAACATAAGAAAAGAAATATGTGTGATTCGACAATCTTATGGAGACACTTTCCTAGTATTGGGAAAGATTTGAGCAACTGTGTATTCAATGCCCTCATCATCAAATACCTGATCAGTTGCTTGTTCAATATTTCTATGAAGGATTGATACTTACTAACCGTAGTATCATTGATGCGGCAAGTGGAGGGGCATTGGTAGATAAGACACCCGAGGCTACACGCCGATTGATCTCAAACATGGCAGCCAACTCGAAATAATTTGGCACGCGTGGAGACTTCGCAAACAAACGAGTAAATGAGGTAAGTATTTCTAACCTTGAAAATAAAGTTAATGATCTTACTTCTCTTGTGCGTTCTTTGGCTTGTGGAAATGTACAGCAGGTGAAAGTTTGTAGCATATGTTTTTTACAAGGACATACCTCAGATATGTGCCCAACAATGCAAGAAGATTACATTGAACAGGTTCATGCAGTTGATGGAGGATTCAACGGATAGTCCCAGCGTAAATATGATCTCTTTTCCAACACGTATAATCTTGGATGGAGAGATCATCCAAACCTACGGTATGGGAACCAGCCTCAACAAGGCAATTAAGGCCGACAATTCCATCCCCATGACTTTCAGCCCCAATAGAATTATCAAGCAAAACAACCCCCTTCATTCACAAACTCCAATGTTATGGGGTCGTCATCCAGTGATGATCTTCGTGAGATGATGAAAACTTTGGCTTCTAACACTGTGACCTTGCAACAAAATGTCATGTCTTTTCAACAGGAAATAAGGTCAAGTATTCACAACTTGGAGAAGCAAATGGGGCAAGTAGCTTCAAGTGTGGTGAAATTGGAAGCACAAATGAATGGAAAATTGCCCTCCCAAGCATTGAATCCAAAAGAGAATGTTAGTATGATCATGTTGTGAAGTGGGAAAGAACTTGAAGAGAAAAGGTCGAAACAAATTGAGATGGAGGAAGAAGAAGAGATAGAAACTAAATTGAGTACAAAGAAGGAACATCCTTCTCCTTCACAAATTGAAACCACGACCAACACTCTAAAGGTAAGTCCCCACTCAATGAATTCCAGTTTTAAAATAATTGCACCCTTTCCTGTGAGTTCTTCTAGGTCAAAGAAAGAGGACAAAGAAAAAGAGATTTTAAAGGTTTTCAAAAAAGTAGAACTCAACATTCCTTTGCTTGATGCTATCAAGAAAATTCTCAAATATGCCAAATTCTTGAAGGAGTTGTGTACTACTAAGAGAGCTTTCAAACTGAAAGGTCATGAAATGGTAAGTATGGGTGAAGTTGTATTTGCTGTTGTTCAAAAGAATATGCCTTTAAAGCAAAAAGACCCAAGTGTATTTACTATCCCATGTGTTATTGGTAATGCTAGTTTCAAAAGGGCCTTGTGCGATTTAGGTGCATCCATTAGTGTTATGCCCAAACATGTTTATGATTCTCTTAGTCTTGAGCCTTTGAATAAAACTAGCATTGTAATACAACTTGTGGATCGTAGTTTTGTTTACCCACTTGGTGTGATAGAAGATGTCCTAGTCAAGATTGATAATTTGGTCATTCCATGCGACTTTTATATTCTTGATATGGAACATGATTCTTGTGATTCATCAAACAACACTCCTATATTGTTTGGGAGACCATTCTTGAAAACTATGAATACAAAGATTGATTCTGGTAAGGATACTTTGTCTATGGAAGTAGGAGATGAAAAAATTGAATTTAATCTTCATGATGCAATGAAATATCCTTATAGCAATGTTTATTCTATCACATGTTATGACCAAGTTGATAAGTGTGTGCATCAAGTTTTTGATTTTGATTGTGAGGATGGATTAAGCGTAGCTTTGAGTTATGGCTATGATTTTACCAAGACAGAAGAGATGGAGAGGCACATATATGTTCCCTAAAACGTGCACGAATTAGTATTGGCTTTGCAATCTTTGCAAACTGTTCCTCATGGTAATGTCTTTGTTGATTTAGTACTTTCACATAAAAAGCTTTTGCCATCTATTTTACAGGCCCCCGAGTTAGAATTGAAACCTTTGCCCGATAATTTGAAGTATGTATTCATTGGCGATAACAATACACTTCCTGTTATTATAGCAACAGGTTTGACAAATACGCAAGAGGAAAAACTTGTGAAGTTGTTGTGTGATCACAAGACGACCATTGGATGGACTTTAGCTAACATCAAGGGCATTAGTCCCTCAATATGTATGCATCATATACTATTATAGGACAATGCAAAACCAACAAGGGAAATGCAAAGGAGGTTGAACCCGCCTATGATGGAGGTAGTGAAAGTTGAAATTTTAAAAATGTTAGATGCAGTAGTCATTTATCCCATTACGGACAGTAAATGGGTTGCGCCAATCCATGTGGTGCCTAAAAAACTGGAATCACGTTGGTGAAAAACAAAAATTATGAGCTCATTCCTACTCGCATCTCGAGTAGATGGACAATGTGTGTTGATTACAGAAAGCTAAATCTTGCTACACGCAAAGATCATTTCCCATTACCATTCATGGATCAAATGCTTGAACGCCTAGCAGGTAAGTCTTTTTATTGCTTTCTTGATATATATAGTGGATATAATCAGATTGTTATTAATCTTGAGGATCAAGAAAAGACTACATTTACATGTCCATTTGGTACATATGCATATAGAAGAATGCCCTTTGGTCTCTGTAATGCACCTGCAACTTTTTAAAGATGCATGATGAGTATTTTTTCTGACTATGTTGAAAGAATAATTGAGGTTTTCATGGATAATTTCACGATGTATGGTGATTCTTTCGATAAATGTCTAGAAAATTTATCTTTAATCTTGAAAAGGTGCATTGAAACTAACCTTGTCTTAAACTATGAAAAGTGTTATTTTATAGTAGAACAAGGAATAGTTCTTGGGCATGTTGTGTCTTCACGTGGATTAGAGGTTGATAAAGCTAAAATAGACGTTATTTCATCATTGCCTTACCCCTCCTGTGTGAGGGAAATTTCTTTCTTTTCTTGGCCATGCAGGTTTCTATCGACGCTTTATCAAAGATTTCTCAAAGATTACAGCACCCTTATGCAAACTATTAGCCAAAGAAGTGGATTTTGTGTTTGATCAAGCATGTAAAGATGCTCATGATGAGCTTAAAAGGTGTGTCACATCTACCCCTATCATCCAACCACCAAATTGGGATAAGCCTTTTAAGATAATGTGTGATGCGAGTGACTATGCAGTAAGAGCTGTCCTTGGGCAAAGAATAAGGAAGAATTTACATGTTATCGCCTATGCTTCCCGCATGTTGGACGGAGCACAATGCAATTACCATACAACTGAAAAGGAACTTTTTGCAGTGGTATTTGCTCTTGAAAAATTTAGGTCATATCTACTTGGTACAAAAGTCATTTTTTTTACTGACCATGCAACTTTAAGGTATATTTTGAAGAAAAAGGAGTCCAAATCAAGATTGATTAGGTGGATCTTGCTTTTACAAGAATTTGATCTTGAGATCAAAGACAAAAAAGGTGTTGAAAACCATGTGGCTGATCACTTAAACCGACTGAGGATTGAGGATATACAAACCAAAACAATACCAGAGACATTCCCCGATGAGCAGTTGTATGTGTTACATTCCTCTACAAGACCATGATATGCTGATTTAGTGAACTATTTAATCACCAAAGAATTCCCTCCAGGTTTGTCTACATCCCAAAAAGACAAGTTATGAGCTGATGCTAAATATGATTTTTGGGATACTCCTTATCTGTGGAGTGGATCAAGTAGTTAGGAGATGTGTACCACAAGATGAATTTCATTCCATTCTTACTTTTTGTCATTCTCATTCTTGTGGTGGGCATTTTGGAGCAAAAAGAACGGCCCACAAGGTACTTGAAAGTGGTTTTTATTGGCCTTCTATTTTTAAGGATGCATATCATTTTTGCAAATCATGTGAAAAATGTCAAAAAACAGGTAATATCACTCATAAAAATCAAATGCCTTTAACGAATATTCTTGTAAGTGAAATTTTTGATGTTTAGGGTATTGATTTTATGGGTCCATTTCCTTCTTCTTTTGGCAATCTTTATATCCTTCTTGCTGTTGATTATGTGTCCAAATAGATTGAGGCGAAAGCCACATGAATTAACGATGCTAAGGTTGTTTTAGATTTTGTCAAGACTCACATATTTGACAGGTTTGGAATCCCTAAAGCTATCATTAGTGATCGTGGCACTCATTTTTGCAATCGTTCAATGGAAGAATTTTTACGCAAATATCATGTAACTCATCGGACTTCCACAGCATACCATCCTCAAACGAATGGCCAAGCTAAAATTTCAAATCGAGAAATCAAGTCCATTTTGGAGAAGACAGTGCAACCTAACCGGCGAGATTGGAGTCTACGACTTGTTGATGCACTTTGGGCTTATCAGACTGCTTACAAATCACCTATAGGAATGTCACCTTATAGGATGATTTATGGAAAAGCATGTCATCTACCGGTGGAGCTTGAACACAAAGCTTTTTGGGCCATTAAAAAATGTAACATGGATTATGATGCTGCTAGGTTTGCAAGAAAGTTGCAATTGCAAGAGTTGGAAGAGATTCGAAATGATGCTTATGAGAATGCAAGGATTTACAAAGAAAAGACTAAGAGTCTCCATGACCGAATGATTACAAGAAAAGAGTTTAATGTTGGAGACAAAGTCCTTCTTTATCATTCACGTTTGAAACTTTTTCCTGGAAAGTTGTGCTCTCATTGGATTGGACCCTTTGTTGTTTCTAATGTTTTTCCTTATGGTGCAGTTGAAATTACAAGTTTAGAAACCAACAAAGTACTCAAGGTCAATGGGTATCGCTTAAAACCTTTCTATGAAGGTTGGACGACAGAACTCACCGCTTCTACGGAGTTAGCTGAACCAATCTATGAAGAATGAGCATGCAACATGTCGAGCCAATGACATAAAATAAAAGCGCTTACTAGGAGGCTACCCAGCAAAAAACAAATTCAGATTTGCTTTCTTTTTCCTTATCTTTTATTTTTTGCATTTTACTTTATTTTTATCATTTTCTTATATTCCTTTTCTTTTATTTCAACATTGAGGACAATGTTGTGTTTTAAGTGTGGGGGTATTGGGAGAACGTTGGTTTTCTTATTTTGATTTTCTTTGTTGTTCCAAAAAAAACAAATTTTTATGTTTGACCTTTTGAACTCCTATTGGTTTATGAGAATGTGAGTATTATATTTGAGAATTAATTGAGATAGATGAAGTTATAAATCGAATGAAGGAATGTGCATGCAAGTTTAAGGTTTAATTGGTTTAAGGATTGACTTTGAGAATATGTCATGTTGACTTTATAGTGTTATACCAATGCAAGCTTTTGAGCCTTCAACATTATATTCCTTGATTGTGCATTCTTTCAATGATATGTATCTCTAGAACTTGCTTCATATCTTGTTGAGTTTACATTTGCATTACATATATACATGAAGATAATAAAGGCATTAGGAATTTTAACCACTTGAGCCAAAAAGCCAACCTAAAGTATATTATCCTTAGTGAGCCCCTTTTGAGCTTGTTTATCTCTTCTTTGCTTTATCCATGTATAAGCCTTAACTTTATATATGTTTTCCTTTTCCCTTGGCCAAGGATTAGTAGAGCATATACTTGTGATATTTCATGGAATTATGGTTGGAAATTATATGAAAAGAAAGAAGAAGAAGTGATGCTTGATGAAAAGATGAGCAAAGTTGCAAAAAAAAAAGAAAAAAAAGAAGAAAAAGGTGTTCCTTTATGTTCTTAAGATTTTATGTTGAAAAAGCTTGAAATCAAAAGAAGTTAAGCATTGGTGATTAAAGATGAAAAATTTATGTGCTTTGATGGAATATCTTGTTTGAAATATCATTTTTCAGAATGCTCTACTTTCTTTGGTTTGAACCTTTTCTTTTACTCTCTTTTACCTCACCTTAACCTTAGCCCCATTACAACAAGAAAATAAGACCTTTTGATTCATGCATTGTTTGTAATATGTTAGTAATGGAGATGAGATTTAAGAGCAAGCTTATGGTAGAATATATTCATTGATTGAATTTGAGAGATTTAAACACATAAGCCTTAAACACATGAGTGTTAGAGTGTATATCCATGAGACGACCTATCACTTCGGCATGACATAGATTTCATTTAAATCCTGACGATTAATTGAGTTTTGAAGTTTGCATGTAAAAAAATTTATGAAAATTTATACTCTTTATCCTTCTTAATTGTGTTCTTGTTTATAATGCATATATTCTTGGATATTGATGGGAGATTAGAAGATTAGTCATATTGATTGAATTTAATCTAACTTCAATTTGATTTTACCTATCCTTTCTCGAGGACGAGCAAGAGCTAAGTGTAGGGGTATTTGATGCAACCATATTATTCGATAGTTTCACCCACATTTAACTAGTGTTTTGCCTATGTTTTATATATAAAATGCCATGATATTCTTTGTTTTATGTTTTGAAGGCACTTTTGGATGAAAGATGCAAAAAGGAGTAAATTGGAGATAATTGGCAGATTTGACCTTCAGTCGATGTTTTGTGCAGAGCGTGAGCTCTAGAGGTCGAAATGAAGTAATTCTAGTGGCATTAAAAAGCTAACATCCATACCTTTCTAGAAATCTAAGGCAAGAAAATAAAATGAAGAAGAGCATGGAAATTGCAGCTTTCAAAATCAAATCTCGCAATCTGCCAATGTTGACCTTCAGCCATTCCAATTTGAATATCTAGAGTTACAGAAGTCCAATTGATGCAAACTCAATTTTTTTGAATTCTTGACTCAAAGGTATATAAAATATCCAAATGTCAGCCAAAAAATATGTCATATGAGGGAGATATGATTTTTCAAAGATGACAACTGAATTTTGTCAGCAAACAGGTTTCGTGAAGAAACGAGTCCAAATTACGTTTTGAAGCATCTAAACCGATATCCAAGTTTTTATTTCAGCAATTTAGCTCCTCTAAGTCATAGCTTGAAGATTTCATGCAAGGCTATTTCTCCTTTTTAAGAAAATAGTTATTGAAGTACTTAAATGTAAACAGTCTACTTAAGGGAGGACTATTTTGTAAAATAGAGACTAGGGTTTCCTAGGATATAAAAAGAATAAGAGAAGAGAGGGGGCAGCCAGCCAAGAGGAGAAAAATGCCCCCCTCCTCTAAGAAACTCAAAATTATACATTCTTCCTTCTTTTTGATTAGTTGTTCAACAAACATGCAAGGCTAAACACTTTTTCTTGGTTACAAGGACACAGAAACCTTCGGATTTCAAGAACTGTGAGATTTATTTTACCTTTTCTTTTCTTTTTATATGATGAATATGTTTGTTCTTCTATGCTTATTTTTCCTATGATTGTTTATTTTAATTACTAGAGCGGACTCTAAGTTATTATTGTAAACAATCTATTGTTAAGTTTGATATCAAAACCGGAGTTATGGTATATAAATTTGTGAAGCAACTGAGTTTAATAATTGTGGCGGATCTATGTTATTAATCTTAGGGAGAACATTCAATCAAATCAAACATAGACTGCGGATAGTTATGTTTTCTTGATTAATCAACTTATCTAGTTCTTAAGGCTGCCATTGAATTAAATGGTTACTCCAATGAATCCAAATGAGAGCTTAAGTAAAGAGGACGACACAAACAAAGTTGAAGAAGGCTATTTCAGAAGTATGATTGGTTGCCTAATGTACCTAACTCCAACCAGGCCAGATATTCTTTTTACTGTAAAAATTCTCTCACGTTACATGCATTTTGCTAGTTTAATGCATCTTAAAGCTGCAAAAGAGTCATTAGATACATCAAAAGAACTATTGACTTTGGTGTAAAATTCAAGAAGTGTTAAAACTTCAAGTTGCTGGGATTTTCTGACAGTGATTGAGGTGGATTCGTGGATGACATGAAGAGTACATCTAGGTATTGTTTTAGCCTAGGATCAGGAGTTTTCTCATGGAGTTTCAAGAAGCAAGAAACTGTAGCACAATCTATTGCAGAGGCTGAATTTATTGCAGCTATAGTAGCAGTGAATCAAGTATTGTGGCTGAGGAAGTTGTTTTGTGGTTTACATTTGAAGCAACTAAATGATACAGAGGTCTTTGTGGACAATCAGGCAGCAATTACAATCTCCCACAATTCAGTTTTTAATGAAAAAATCAAGCATTTCAATATCAAAATTTTCTTTTTAAGAGAAGTGCAGAAGGAAGGAGAAGTGAGCCTTATTTATTGCAGATCTAAAGATCAGCTCGCAGACATTTTTACAAAACCTTTGCCAGCAAACAAGTTTGAACTTTTTAGGGAAAGACTCGGAGTTTGCAGCTCCTAAAACATGGAAACTTCTTAAGAATTTCCTTGGCATATTTCTTTTGACAGATGAAAACTTCATTTTCTAACTGTTTAATCTCCATTCCCAGAAAGTATGCCATGAGTCCAAGGTCTTTCATTTCAAAAAATTTCATCATTTTCCTTTTGAACTCTTCAACAAGCTTGGCATTGCCACCTGTGATTAAGAGATCATCAACGTAAAGAGAGACTATAAGCAGATCGTCTCCTTTACATTTCACATAAAAAGTAGCCTCTTACATGTTTTTCTGAAATCCTAGGCTTGACAGATGCTCATCTATCTTGCTATACCATGCTCTAGGTGCTTGTTTCAAGCCATATAAAGCCTTTTTGAGCAAATAGACCTTCTCCTCTTCACCTTGTTCCATGAATCCCTTAGGCTGTTCAACATAGATTTCCTCCTGCAAAATACCATTCAAAAAACAGATTTTACATCTAGTTGAAACACCTTCCACCTATTTTGAGTTGTTATAGCTAGCACAAACCGAATAGTATCCAATCTAGCAACAAGGGAAAATGTATCCAAGTAATCAACTCTTAAGACTTGAGCATATCCCTTGACAACAAGCCTGGCTTTGTGTTTATTGATGGATCCATCTGCATTGAGCTTGGTTCTAAACACCCATTTTACTCCAATAATTTTTCTATCCTTTGGCCTGTCAACTAGCCCCCAAGTCTTTTTTTTTTTTTATCATTGACAGCTCCTCCTCCATTGCCTTCTGCCATTTTTGGTCTTTAATAGCTTCTTCATAACCAGCAGGTTCACAAATGGCCACATTGCATCTCTGATAAATATCATGAAGTTGTCTTGTTCCACGAGTTGGAAGATCATCCTCCAATTCTTCTTGCTACTATTCTAATGCTTGCTCTTCTCTTGTTTGGGAGGAAATACTTGATTTTTGCATGCTCGTGGATGTCTCTTTTGTTTGTTCCCAATTCCATCTCTCTTCTTCATTGAAGAACACATCTCTACTGACAATTATCTTCCCTGTTGGAGGTTGATAAACCTTATATCGCTTTGAGGAAGAGCTGTACCCAACAAAGATGTTTGGTTCTAACTTTTTGTCAAGTTTATCCTGCTTAGCCTTAGAATGTGAGAGAAACATAAGCAACCAAACACTAAGAAAATTGAGTGAAGGTTTATAGTTATACCATGCCTCAAATGGAGTTTTATCCTTCAATGCCTTGATGGGTTATCTATTCTGCAAGAAAACAACAGTACTGGTCGTTTCAGCCCAAAAAATTTTGGGCAACTCCTTGTCATGTAGCATACATCTGGCCATCTCTATTATGTATTTGTTTCTCTTTTCACTTACTCCATTTTGTTAAGGAGTGTAAGGAGCAGTAAGCTGGTGTTCAATGCCAGCTTCTTCATAAAACATATTAAATTCTGCTGAAGTGTACTTCTTTCCATTATCTGACCTTACAACTTGAATTTTGCAGCCACTTTGATTTTCTACCATTTTCTTGAACTTCCAGAAAACTCCAGCTACTTCTGACTTAAATTTCAAGAAAACAAAATCCACCATATTCTTGAAAAATCATCAATAAAAGCAATGTAATATCGACTACCTGCTAATGATTCAGTTCTTTGAGGACCCGATACATCTGTGTGGATTAGCTGCAAATTGTAAGTGGCTCTCCAGGATGCCTTTGGGAATGGTCTCCTATTTTGTTTACCATATTGACAAGCATGACAATTCAGTAAGTGATCTTTAAAGGTTGGTAAGCTAATTGTGAGTTCCCTTTCCTGTATAAGTTGCATCCTTCGTAAGTGACAATGACCGAGTCGCTTGTGTCATATCTCAGTGTTGCAAGCTTTTATGGAGAATGCAGCAAGTTTTTCTTTGATAGGATCAAAAGAAAAACTTTTTCCTTTCATTCTCACTTTGAGAATTTCCTCACTGTTGACATCCAGTATTTGACAGAAACTATCTTCAAAGATCACTTTAAAGCCTTTCTCAATCAATTGGCATACACTCAACAAATTTTGATTAATTTCTGGTACGTAAAGAACATCAGAAATTGTTTTTGTGCCTGCAGTGCTGGTTATGGTGTGTCCCTCTTCCTTTGACAGAGATGTAATCACCATTGCCAATTTTGACTTTAGTAATGTCAGTTGGCCTCAAATCTCTGAAGAGTTTCTTGTCATTGGTCATGTGGTTGGTACAGCCATTGTCAATTAACCAACTTTCAGTCGAACTACTACTTGCAAAGTAGGATGCTACAAAAAGCTGATCTCCATCCTCTTGTTCTGTAACTTGGGCGTTAACTTCCTACTGCTGAGCTTTTCCCTTGCAAATTACTGCTTCATATCCCATTTGATTGTATTTTGAACATTTTGCATCAGGTCTCCTCTAACATTTGAATGGAGGGTGACCTTCCTTTTTACAGTGATGGCAAGAAGGGTATTTACCCTTAAAGCTTCCTTTTTTGCTTCTGTCGTTATTCAAAACAGGAGCAAAAGAATTTCCCTCTTGGCCTTTCTTCTCTTTCCTTTTGTTTTTGAAAGCTCCGTGATGTTTTGTAAATAAGGCTCCTTCAATGTTGATCTCTTGCCTCATATGTCGTCTCTGCTCTTGTGCCTGTAGGGAATTAAGTAATTCTGCCAAAGAAATTTTTGATAGATCCTTAGTATTTTCCAAGGTGGTAATTGTCGTTTCATACCTTTCAGGTACCGTGACAAGGATTTTTCTACAATCCTTAGTCATTGAATTCAGACCTGAGTAGCCTGATTTTATTTTCAATTCCAAGAAGTCTATCTGAATACTCTTTAATTGTTTCAAATTCCTTCATCTTTTGCAACTCGAAATCCTTTATCAAATTTAAAACCTGCATTCCTTTTATCCTTTCGTCTCCTGCATATTCTTCCTTGAGGTAATCCCATATAGACTTGGCTATCTTACGGGACATTATTCTTGTGAAGATTGTTGATGACACTACAGCAAACAAGCATGCTTTGTCCTTTGACTTCTTCGTCTTCATCTCCTTATGAGTTTTGATCTGTGTCATGGTGGGATTGTTTGGAAGTACAAGAACATCGTAGTCTTCTTCCACTACTTCCCAAAGATCCAAAGCTTCCAAATATGTCTCCATGCGTACTACCCAAATCTGGTAATTGTCTCTATTGAACACCGGTGGAGCAATTGAGGAGAAACTTGTTTCAGCTTCCATGATACGTTAATCTCACACACATATCCCTTAAGAAAACAGCTCTGATATCAATTTGTAAGTTTTAAAAAAAGAAAGGAGTATAACAGAGGTAGAAGTTTATGGATATGCAGAAAGAAGAAAGATAGAAGAGTAGGTAAAGGAATGTAAATAGGGAATTCTATTTTATTATGCAACAAGCTTACATTATATAGAAACTGAAAGATAACTTAGAGACCGAGAATTAAGCCATGAACAGCAACATGTTTCAACAAACTAACCACTTCCTAAAGACTAGTACAAACTAAAAACAGAATGGAAGCGTAAAACAATTTTTGATACTTTCTGATACTTAGACACGTTGCAGTTCTAAAAACAATCAACTAACAAGAGAATTTTACCGTTGTGCAAAATGTGTTCATCTCAAGCTGATTATGAGATCTTAAAGCTATGGAATTGAGTTGAACATTGTGGTTTTGTTATATGTTAGTTGGTTTTTGGATAATGCAGAAGCTGAATGGGATTTGATGAATTCTCACTGCTTACATTAACTAAAAAGCTGGAGCTTGTAATCATAATAGTCTCAAGTCACCAATTTCTTTATCTTAGCATGATCAAGAAACAAAGGTGTCATTGTACGTCTTGTTTGCTTCTCTATTTCCAGTTCTGAGGAAAGTTCTCCCCAGAAGTGTTTGTAATCTGTGGGAAGACTTGGGATTTTTTACCTATATGGCGTAGACTTTCAATCGGGTCATTAACTTTCAAAGTGGGTTCACATGCATGGATTTTTGTGTTCTTGATGTTAGTAGTCACTTGAAGAGAGATTAAAGGGAGAAAATAGTTCTGTTCCTTTAGTTAACCTCAGTGATTACCATAGAGGCATTGCGCCAAAACACCACCTTAGGTCATAGATTAAGCTAGTTAGTCCCACTGGATCCGTTACCTCTATGCGATTGATATGGCCAGGTGCTCAATCAATTAGATGAACACTCAGGTTACCATTTTCAAGCTATTAGTCTGCTCCACTAATGTTGGTGACCAATATTGTAAAACTGACCAAGACTAACCGATGTTCACAGGGGAATTATCAGTCATGACATGTGCTTCTTGTGTACACATTTCCTGCTTTCTTTCTTTCTTTCTTTCTGCATTCAACAACAGCCTCCTCTATATTGCTGCGTAATGTCTTAATAGTGTTTTTGAAGTTTATGTTCTCATCATTGATTTTATGTGCAGGTTCCAGTTTCTGTATTAAAAAGGCAAATAATCAGAAGAAAAGGGTCGTGGAGTCGAGTCAGTGCAAATGGTGGACAGAGTTCCTTGGGCTATCTATTTGGTGGCAGGGAGACTGCTGCTAAGAATGTGGGACACACTACTAGCAATAGCCCTTCTCCAGAGCTTTGCCACCTACGTCGATTTCCTTTCTGAAATCTTAAAAAAAGAAGAAGTAATCTTTCATGTTTATCACATTATTATTCTTATCATTATCTCTACCTACTCTATACATGAATGGGCTTTACAATAAGTTCATTTTGGGCTGCGGTGATTGAGTTTGAATGTCAACTTTTCTCTCTGGACCCGTTGGTTCATACAACTCGGGTTTTACGTTGGAATAGAGGTTCCTTAATACTTAAATTAATAAACATGACAGAAAAATAATATATAAGAAGAGAATAATACGATGAGTAGGAGAAGAGTGCATAAAGACGAGCATGAACAATGTCTTAACTTGAATGTTTTACATGATACCTTTTGATTATGTAACCTTACTTTCTAGCATATTTTTAAAACTCGGCCCGGCCCGGGGCTAGAACCGTGACGGAGTTGAAGAAAAAACAAGGAAAGAAAAAACCCGGTGTGACTCGGCTGATTCGGCGGGTTGACCCTGCTACCCGGCAAGACCCAGTAAAAAAATTCAGTTATGACCTATTGAGTTTTGTTTTTTTACTAAAATGATGTTGTTTTGATTTTTAAAAAAAATTAACCCAGACGACCCGATGACCCGATCAAAACCCGAAATCCATAACCAGTCTCTCCTTTTTACTCTCTCTCCTAAAGTTAATTTGTTTTAAAATTAATTTTAGTATTTTTTATAAAATATTTATTAATACTGGTAAATATATAAAATAAATTAGGCTTAATTTTATAAGATATATGTTTAAAACATAAAGGTCTAAGTTATATACAAATTCAAAATAAAGGGACTGGAAATAATTTCTCAAAGTAGATCGTTAAAATAAAGCTAATAGACCACAATAAACGAAGGAAATTACAGATACACCACTGCCTCCAACCAAACAAAGACCCGAGCTAGGGTTTTGGATTTTCACTCTCTCCTTCTCTCTCAGCAACCAAACAAAGGCGTTGCAGAAGAAGAGAAGATAGCTCGGTCAACAAGAATGACGACTGTAGTCCCCACCTCGGAAGAGGATCCAGCCCTCTCCGTCGTCCGTTTTACCTCTGAACTCTCCTGGTCCGACGCCGGCCCCGAGGTATCAGTTTTTTTAAGAAAATCCTTAAACGTCTCCTAAATTTATAAATATCACTTTTTAATATTATTTTTATTGAAATATTCTCACTTTATAATCCTTCTTGAATTTGCTTTTATTATTATTATTATTATTGATTGGAGAAATTATTAATTTATTTTGCTTAATTTTTTTATGTGCGGTGGAATTTGGATATTGATGTTATAAACAAAATAATTGTGGAAAATATTAATTGAGAATTGCGTGTTATGATCGGATTGGTTGGTATGGTAGGTAGCGGAACAACAAGTGAGTAGGCTGTGTGTGGAAGCGCAAGAATGTATGGTGAAGAATAGGTGGTTGGATTTGACTTCTTTAATGTTAACTTCCGCTGATATTGTTTTTTCCAACTCCAAGGTTTCCGAGAAAGGTACTTCTCTTTTCGCACATTTCTTGCCAAGAAACTAAAATCTAGCTCTGAATTGTTGGTTATGTACAATATATGAATTAGATGCAATGAGTTTGCAATTTTTCTTGATATCAGCTTCTAATAATCTTAGGGAGCGGAGGGTTTTTGTTAGTTTGTGATTTTGGTTGTATTTTGAAAGTGATTGCTTGTTATGCTTGTGATTCATGATATGGGCTTGAAGTGTTAACTGCAATTGTATTGATAAATATCGAAAATAAATTTTATTTTTAATCATATAGCTCTCTTTGCTGTGATAATTCATATGTTTATGTAATTGCAAGTTGCTGTTCTTGGTTGATATGTACTGCTATTTTTGGCAATTCATCGATTTCTTGGCTATCCAAAGTAGTCTTCTATGCAATAGCCATAATCTGTTGTCCTTCTCTATCTGTCCCTTGATTTTCTTACAATAAGAGTTGTGATTAAGAATCAGGTCAACAAGTTGAGTTTTTTAATGACAGGTAAATAGGTATCTTCTTGAAGCATATTTTTCTTGTTTTTTTTTACCTTCTCCTTGTGATATATGGTTATTTACTCCTGGATTTTGTACTTAGTGGACTGTGTTTTTATTTTTTGGCATAGAGAAACATTTTTCTTGAGTGAAGAAACGAGAACATTAACAAAATGGGAACTGAATGTCTAATTCAGACAGCTTGAACCTTGTCAAGCAATAATGACATAGATAGAGATATTATAACTTGCATTTTTATTCTTACAGTACGCATCATAATTCTTACATAAGCATAATATGTCATTTCTTTTCTTCTGCCTTAGATCTTGAATGTATCTTCACTGTCATTTGCAATCTTGTCACAAAGTCTGAAAGTCCAGATGAAGAACTTGAGATGGCAAAACTTATATGCGCAAAAATTATTCAACAACCAAGTGACAAGCCTGTGCTGCGCCTAAAGATGTAATATATCACGTTGAGTTTGATTACAAGTTATAATTTTTTTGAAGTCACTATCTTACACTTGACTTCTTTGCCAGCTTGTTCAATCTGTACAACCTAATGGATAATGTGTACTGCCGGTTCTATGTTTACATGAAGGCCTTAAATTTGGCCATGAGTGGAAAAGTCACTGAACACATCATTCCTTCTTGCAAAAAGATTGATAGCTTCTTGAAAGAGTGGAATCTTGAAGTCCGGGATCAGAGAGAGCTTTTTCTCTGTGTTGCCAATGTTCTAAAAGATAGCAAGAGGTGTGATAGGAAGATATTTAACAAATGAAAATGAACTTTCCTTTTTATCTATTTAAGTTTCATTGTGCATTTATGTTGTTTAATTAATTTCGCAACTGTGCGCTACCCTTATTTTATTGTTGCAGCTCTGCAAAGGATTCTTTCAAATTCTTGACTAGGTATTTAGCCACTTTCTCTGGCGAGGATGCTTATATAATGGGCGAAGCCAAGGATGAAGCTGCACGTACAATTATTGAATTTGTCAAGGCACCTGACATGTTTCAGGTATTGCTTAATCTTGGAGATCCTTTACATCGCAATCTTCCTGCATGCTTCCATGAGAAACCATTTTGTAGGCTGTCATGATGTGTCCAATGTGAAGGAAAAATACATTAACCACCGCCATAAAAGCCAAATTATCTTAATTTTCTGTGAACACTCGCTTTTTAGAGAGCTTCCATAACAGTTTATTTCTTTTTGAACTGTGTCTGGTGAATTTTGTTTATACAGTGCTGTAATTTCTGCTGTGATGTTCAAATGGTTAAAACTTGTTTGGTCAGAAATGATAGGACATATCCCTGAATATGGTAGTGAAGTTCTAATATAAGGGGACTTTGAAGTTCTTGAATTAGAGTTTTAATTAGAATGAAAATGCTGGTTGTACTTCAGATTTCCATATCTTGGCTTTTTTTTTTCCTTTTTAACCCTGGTGGTTAGCTTACTTTTTGAATGAATTTATGGCTTCTACACTGTGTATACTTTTAGTGTATTATGTTATGAGCATCAATTTTCTTTTTTCTTTTTTTTCCTAGTAATGACTCGTTGCTTTTGTATCGATTTATTTTTTGAGTTTGTTTAAGATTCTTTTTTTGCCTGTCTTGGCCTAGCTTGTGTATGTCTAAATTTGGGATTCCAGATGCTGATTTGCTTAGTTATATTGCAGTGTGATCTACTAGATATGCCTGCTGTTGCACAATTGGAAAAGGATGCTAAATATGCGTTGGTATATCAGCTCCTAAAGATTTTTCTGACTCAGAGGCTGGATGCTTATCTGGAGTTTCAAGCTGTGAATTCTGCTCTTCTGAAAAGCTATGGTATTACTTTTGGACTTGTGCACTCCAGTCATGGCTGTTAGATGAACTGATATTTCTTCAAAGCTTTTTCTGACAAACATTATCTTCAAAAGTAAATTTATTTTCATTCATACTTCTTTGTTTTATAGGTCTTGTTCATGAAGATTGTATAGCGAAGATGCGGATGATATCACTGGTGGATCTTGCCTCACATGAATCTGGTCGGATTCCATATACCCTCATCAAAGATACTCTTAGGGTAAACTGGCTCACCATTCTGCTTTTACTAAATTCACCATTGAATATTCACTCACTTTGTTTAGGCGTCCTTGCAGATCGATGATGATGAGGTGGAATTATGGGTAGTGAAGGCATTAACTTCCAAGTTAATTGCCTGTAAAATGGACCAGATGAATCAAGTTGTGCTTGTGAGGTAGTCTCTCTCTCTCTCATGATTATAGCAGGACTACAGTGCTTATAATTTATTGTGATTTATAAAAGTGAGTTTCCTTTGAATATAACGTTGATGTGATGTGCAGTTCTTGTACTGAGCGTGTATTTGGGCGACAACAGTGGCAGGTGCTGAGGACAAAGCTTGGTACATGGAGGGTAAGAATTCTCATAAACAATCTTGCTTAACTCTTGCATTTACCATCTGGAATATGCCTTCTGCATTGTGTCTCAGGATCAACATTTTCTATCAAAGTGTTTCAAAGGAAGAGTGTTTTACTATTCCCCAGTAAAAAATAAAAAAAAGTCAATGGTGAAAAACATTTACCATCTGGAATATGCCTTCTGCATTGTGTCATCCTTATTGGACTCTGACACTGAAGCTCCATGTTTTCCAGGATAATATTGCAAATGTCATAAACACCATCCAAGCTAACAAGATCACCGAAGACAGCTCACAGGCAGTGCAGGGATTGATGATTCGTTAGGGGTCTTTTATTTATTTAAAAGGTCAATCCATAGCTGGAGATGGAGCTGAGTCCGTTGGAATACATCAGTACTTTTGGTTGTCATTTACTTCAGTTGGAAATTGATAGTCTTTGGGAAAATTTTGAGAGAGGAGGTCTAGGCGTTTTAACATTTACCATGCGAAGTGATTTTATGTAACAAATTCAATGTCTACTCTCTTTATGTGGCAAACTTTGGTTTCACTGTCACGAATATGCTTTTTGAGTCATGGCATGCGTTTCGTTTATGTCCCTAACCGTTGACTTCTCTGGACTTTTGGTTCCAATCAATTAGCAGCTTAATGGATGTAATGCATGGCTGGTGCGCACCTACATTTGAAAAGCAATTCACATGATTGGGGGAAATCTTTTTGTATGTTTTGATTAATAGAGGCTCTGTTTGGCTCCATGCGAAACAGCCGACAGGGCTAAGCAGGCCCTGGGACTGGTTACTGGCAAGCTGCTTGTTTGAGTTATATTGATAAAAGTTGATATCCTTTTTTTTGATACCAAAACTAGAGTTCAGTTCTTGGTTATTGGAGCTGTCTTCTGACTAGTGCAGTGTAGATACTATCCTTGCCACTCTTTCTGTAATGTATAGTCATCAATGAAGTTAATGAAAAATTAACCCAAAGGGAATATAGCTCAACTAATGAGGTTCTAGGTTTGTTCCCTAGAAGTCAGCAGTTGGAGTTCTACAAATCTTAGGGTCATTGCAAGCTTATATGGTCGTTAACTTCAGGGTTTATAGGATTAGTTGAGGTGTACATAAGCTGACTTTGATATCTACATTAATAAAAAAAAAATATTTATGTGTATAATCTCTAAAACACTAGAAGTTCTTCTAACACCTTTATTGAGCTTATTATTTTGTTTTGTTTTAATGCAATCTACACAACAATTAAAATCAATGAATACATAGGAAGGGGTATGATCTAATCTCCTATGTTATAACATAGAGGGTCTTTCATTTATAACACTAGATTTAATGCCAACAATATTACCATGCACAGTCGTAAGGGATATTGTCTTTATATAAATGAAGAAAGTACCAATGAAATCAAAATTAAAGCATAAGGTAAAAGTTTTGAAAGTGAAATAAGATTTCTTAAAAATAATGAAACATAAAAGGTTCTTTCGAAGTCTAAAACAAAGCCAGAACTAAGAAACCGCCATACGTGAAAGCTTCTTATTTCATAAATAGATGGCACTTTAATTTTCCATCAGTTTCTTTTTAATTCAGAAGCCCTCTATGATATTAACAATTTAGATTGTAGAACTATAATAAATTCACCAAATGTCATGAGAACATGAACCATATTAAAATCAAAATACACTAAAGAAATAAAATTACCTTTCTTTTCAAGCCAATACTTGAATTTCAATGGTGATGATGGTGGTAGTTACTGATTAGTAATAGTAGTGGTAACAACAGTAGTTATCATGATTGTGATGGCGGTGGCAGGCCAACAATAAATGTGCTAGTTTTACAATAAAACTTAGCACTCAATTGATGCCATTAACTTTTTGTAATAATAGTTACTTTTATAATTGAAAATGTTGTGGCTATTACTTAATTATATTTAATTGTAAACTTAAATATGATATAAAAATTATTAACTAAACTTTATGTTAATTATCAATTATTTATGTTTAGAAAAATCAAAACTATGCATAGAAACATTATGGATAAAAATCTTTTGTTTTGTGTAATAAAATAATAGCAACAGTCCAGAGCTAAGAGTGCTAGTTTTACAATAGAACTTTGTTGCCAGGTTTCAACTCCCAGCGTCCACATAATTAATTTTTCAATGAAAGTAAGACTTCCATTAATTTTACAATATAACTTTGCTACCAGGTTCCAAAAAATAATATTTCAATTTTAAAGTAAAACGAGGGAAAAAATTGTCGCATGAGTTTCTGATGAGATCAAAGTATAACTATGGTTTCACTCTTTAGCTCTTTGCTAAAGTTGAGAATCTGAATAGTTAACATTTCTCTCGGAACTAAACCATAGTTATACTTTTACAACGAGTAATGTACCTCCTGGTTATGGGAGGAAACTGTAAGTCAATCAACGACTTATTGGTTCTACACTTTTTACCATGGATTTGTCCTAAATGCATCTATAAGGAATAACTTGTTGCATGTCAAGAAATTTGGATAATACTAATTTACTTGATAATACCCAATGATGATCGACGGGGCGGGATGAAACAGGCCTTACTGGTCAGAAGTTGGGCCAATAGCCCAATTAGAGAAGAAAGAAAGAAGGAAGAAGAAAAGAAAATGAAGCCCTACTGGCCAGCAACGGCCTAACTAGAGGGGGGAAAGAAAAAAAAGGGATGGCGTGGAAACCAAATGAGAGAAGGAGAGAAAAGAGAGAGAGAGAGAGGTCGTTAGAGTGCCACCAATGACTTTCTATCAACATGCACCTTTCAAAAAGATCCCCTCTCCAAGATGAAGCTAGTGCCATAAAAAGAGACCGATCGGACGATAGAGGGCTCACATGCCACCTAAAGATAGTGAAGTTTAGCGCGCAATGGCACATGTCTTACACTCGCCACATGTATTTTTTGTTTTCTTCTAATTCAATCTCTAATTTCTACACCGCTCCAATTTAGTCCTTAAAGGTAGCCTGATGAAGGCCTTAACCAGGCAAAGAAGAATAAAAGGGAAAAAAAGAAGAAAAAAAGAGAAGAAAAGGTAGCCCAAGCAAACCCAATGAGGGTCCTACCAGGGAGAAAAGAAGGAGAATGAAAAAAAAGGTTGAAACACCAAACAATGTTTAAGCACGTTCATTTTCCTTTGAACATCTACTTGGATTCTCTTTTTACAAGTTATCACTACGACACCCACTTGAATTTTCCAAGTCATTAGTGAGACACCCACCTGAAACCTTGTTTCACAAGTTAACAGGATAAATGCTAACATGAGCAATCGCTCCTAAGAAGCTAATTGTGCAATTATTCATGAAGAATCAAATATTCTTCTTGATTAATCTTACGAGTAGGTCGCGAACCTATGCCCTACGACACAAATAAATATATTATGAGGTATATAAATATCCAAGGATCACCAGTATAGAGATCACAACATAACAAATTCACACACATAGACTACAACAAACATTCACCTACATTTCCACTCTCTTTCTATACATTATTTTTCGTCAATGCTTTGTTAACTTAGACGTCAAAGGACCTAATATCCTACGTGTAAGATTTGTTTTGTAGAAGAACATGGATTATCATCTTAAGTCCAAAAATAAAAAAACTTTCAAGCCTATTAAACAAGCATGAAAAGACCCAAACCCATATTTATTTGAAGTTTTTTTTGACCTTATCAATGTTATTCGATAAGATTACCAAAACTCTAAAAGGCGTGACGAAATCACTATACACACAAACATAAAACTATTCATTACTACCAAAAAAAAACTATGACTTTGCCACTAGAAAAAAAGTTCGGTGCCTTGATGTTGGGGGCAATACGGTCATTTTTAATAGCTCATTGGTCATTAAAGGATTGTTGTGGGGGTACATGTATCTTTTCCACCTTTTAGAATAGTAAACTGAGTAATATATCTCCATGTAAAAAAAATAGAATTGTTGATTAAAGGTATTTATGTCTTTTTATTTTTTAGAAGACAATAAAAAACATCTTTTCCCTTTGAATTAAACAAAATAAGACATGCATGCAAGGGTAATTTCATATTTTCACAAACGTTTTTTTTGTTATTTCCATATTAATGAAGGGTATTTTGGTCTTCTAACATTGAATAATTGATTTTTTAATTTAAAAAGTTGTTGATACATGCTCTCACGCATCAATGCTCTTTAGGCGATGCATGCATCACCTCCTAATTGCCAAACCCACCCTTCCACTGTGTTCTTAAAAGTGTTGTGGCGTCCTCTTCCTCCTGGTGTGATGCGTGACGTTAAATGATGCATAATTTATCATTGTGGTCGTTTATTTTTTTCTTTTCTCTCTCCTCCCCTAAAAAGTACACATTGATTCTCTTTATTTTTATAATTTTACTTTTAATTCTTATTCTTTTGATTTCTATTTTTTGTTCTTGACTTTTTTATAAAAGTTTTGTTTATTTTCAATTTAGTCCTTCAATTACAATTTGTCATATATTATTTTTTCAAATTTGGTATTTATTCTTTTGATTTCGAGTTATTTTTTTCCTTAGCTCTCTAGTTAAAGTTTTATTAGTTTTTAATTTTATCATTGAATCAAATTTATGATATATTATTTTTTTCAATTTGATCTCTATTCTTTTGATTTTTTTTCATTTTGTTAAAGTTATATTTCTTTTCAATTTAACCCTCCAATAAAAAAAATTGGTTAGCCTTTGATTTATTGTTTTTATTTTGATTTTCATCTTCATTTTTTTTAATTACAATTCTTTATTTTAGATCCTTTTGTGTAATTAAATTTTGTTTTCTCAGTTTTATTCTTTAGCATTTGATATACTAGGGATTGAGCTTCACGGTTTTTCATTTATTGTGCTTCTATTCTATTGATCAGGGTCACAGGCTTGAAAAGTTAACGCGGGTCAACATTCTTTTTTTGCTAATTTTATTTTTTGATTTCATCGTTGACATCATTTTTTTTTTTAAAAAAAGATTGTCTTTGTGGTTTACTTTAATTTCTTTTCTATCATTTTATCTTAATCTTATGACTTGAGCAATGAATTTTGTAAGTTAACCTGAGTTGGGTTGCCTTCTTATCATTCAAGTTATATGTCTATTATGTTAACTCATGTTTATTCGGGTTATTTATTCAATTTTGTACTTCAAAGGTTTCTTCTTAAGTTACCATGATCTTTTATATATATATATATATTCTATTTACTATTATTGCATATTTTTTTATTGTCTAATTAAAATAGAACTAATTTATTATACCAGGTCAGCTCTATAACCGAAGTCATTGATTCTCTTCTTCTTCTTTTTTAAATGTGCTTGTGACACCTAAAGTATCACCGTTTTTTTTTTACTATAATTTTGATTTTTATTCTAATTGATACATTTTTTAATGTCTTTTTTTAAAATAATTTTTAATTTATGTTTCAATTAATATCCCTCCTATGTCATTTTTTTTATTTTTTTATTTAGTCTTTTTTGAATAGAGGTTTTTTTTTAAAAAAATTATTTTGTATGTTTAAATTTTTGAAGATATTATTTTGATTCATTTGTATTTTTTGATGTTTTAATACAAATGAATTTTATTTTAAAAAATAAAAAATATTTATTTTTAGAAAATATTTATTTTTTTAAAATATTTTAAATACATGCAACATTGTATACTATTGTTTTTTCCTTTTATTTTTTTCAATCAGTTTTATATTTTGGTCCATTTTTATTATCGTTTAATTGAATAAAAAACTGATTTTAATAGATAAATTCAATAAACACAACCATGTAAATATTATATATTGCATAATCAAATAACTTGATCTACATTGATCTTTTGTTTCTTCTAGTTTTGCTTTCGGTTAATGATTTTTCTCATTTATTTATAAAGATAAGTATCAATTTATTTAATTTAAAATATTTTCATATCTATTTTTTTCTAAAAATACACTACCCAAGACATAGATGGGTCAAATATCTATTTTTTTCTATGCGTTTCGCTTCAAAAGTATTTTTAAAAAAATTTGAATTTTTTTTATTTTTTTCTTTACTTTAAATTTATATTTTTTAATATTTTTAGATCATTTTAATATATTAATATCAAAAATTATTTTTAAAATATAAAAATATTATTTTAATATATTTTTAAATAAAAATTATTTTAAAAACAACCACATTAATAATTGATTATTTTTCAAGTGGTGGTCTTTGGGGTAAGCATTTTCAGCTGTGTCCAAACAAAACGACACGCATTACGGGTAATAAAAATTGATTTAATTTACCTGAATACTTAATTGAAAGAGTCTTTCTATCTTTGAGGACTTAAATAAGAATTTCCAAAATGTTTAGGTACCACTTTTGTGGTTACCAAATAGAAGAGGCGCAGAATTGTAAATATCCGAATCAAAACTAAATACCTAGAAGTATATTATTTTTAGGGTTTTCTGAAACTAAAAACCTCAGACATCAGGAGAGCTGCTGTAATCAGCGGTTGTGCAGAGAAAGAAAGAAGATGAGCAACAAACAGGGCCCCCCAAAGCACCAAAACAACTACGCTTGGAAACCCAACGCCGGCCGCAAAATCAATGAAACGGTAACCACTCAATCACGGCAGCTCATCCCATTCAAAAGCATTAAGGTTTTTTTTTTTTTTTTTCCTGTAAATTATTGATTCTAACTAAACTAACCCAGAAATCATTTCAAAGTAGGAAGTTGGAGGCAGGCTAAAACCCTTGTCAGAGATTACTGGGGTTTGCCAAAGATGTAAAGACCAGATTGATTGGAAACGTCGGTATGGAAAATACAAGCCTCTTACTGAGCCTGCTAAATGGTAAAGCTTTTTTTCCCCTTGAGAAGTCCTTTTTTCTGTTGTTGTTTTTGGAAGTGAACAAGAAGTGTCCTTTTTCACATTGAAAACTAAAGCGGGTAACTTGAATAATATGAGTATGTTGTGATTTGAATCGAATGTTTTATTGCATCGCAGTCAAAAGTGCTCAAAACGTACAGTGCGTCAAGCTTATCATAATTTATGCACTGGTTAGTTATCTTCTTTCTTTCTTTCTTTCTGTTTAAGTTATTGAAATTTTCCTTTGTTTGGAAGGAAGAATGTTGGTGTTAATTTTGTTATGGGTTTTATATATATATATAGCTTGTGCAAAGGAGCAAAAGGTGTGTGCCAAGTGTCGATGCCATGTGGACCGCATAATTGGAAGGTAAATGGGATTTATTTATTTTATTTATGGTTCTCGGTGTGTGAGTTCTCATATTTGATTTTGAAAGTTGGGTGGGTGTGTTGTTCATTTGATCTGTAGAGACCTTGCCGATGTAGAGGCTGAGCAAAAGACACTTGAGGAGGTATGATTGTTTGGCTCTGTTGTGCAATTTGTGTGTGTGTGTTTGAAAGTTAAGGTTGTTTTTGAAATGTCAGGCAATGGATTTTTTTTCGTGGTTTTTATGTATTGCAGGCAATTAAGAATGCTCGAGAGAGGGATCGGAGGGCTCTCATACGTGCTGTAAGCTCTTTAGGATTATTCTCTTAAGCTACTAAATCTACCTATAAGTTTTCTTATGTGTCCTTAGAAGTTAAATTGTTTTTCTTCATTTTGTAGTTCATTTTGGTTTTCACATTAGCAATTTAAACAAGAATAGAGAACTTCTGAAAGGGTAATATAATCATTGGAAGGCAGCATGCTAGTCACTCTTTTGTAGGGATACTAATTTGTAGGTGGTTTTAAAGAATTCTACTAACAATGTCACAACTTTAAACTTGGATCAAGTGCTAAACTTTTCTAGGAGATATTTTATACAGTGAGAACTTGCTAGGATTTCTGGCTCTTTTTTGAATTTTTGCAATGATGATGTAATACTAGAATAGAATAATTTGTTTTCCTATAGTCCTATTAGCCCATTCCTCCAAATTACTGTTGGGTCTTGATGATTGCAGGATAATTAACATGCAGACTTTGATGTTTTTGTTTTGTTTACTGATTGTGGGTTTAGTATACTTTCTAAGATTTTTCAAGTCGAATGTCAGCTTGGTGATGAAGATCCAGAGTCTGTCAGTCATCTAAATTTTTCATACAATTGCTTGTTTCATGGGTTGGCTTTTATCAACCTGTATTTTGTAAATGTTTTGCTCTAGGTGGATTTTGTAGTCTGTACAAGCAACAGGACTTCCCCCTCAGTCGAAATCGACTTAGAAGCAGTGGGTCCTAGTTGATCTACCTTCTGCTCTCCTCATGCCTTGCTAGAAACATTTACCTTCAAGGATGGCATCATTGTTTGATGCAAATAAATATTACACTGAGAATTCACTGAAGATGCTAAGTTGACATGCAATTTCAAATTACCAAGTGAGTAGAAAATGAAATTGAAAGGAAATTATAAATTTATTGGAGTTGACATGTAAATCTAGCTAGAATGCGCATGTTGAAGTCTGTTTTGGAAAATAAGGTGTTATTGGCAGTCACCATTGTTATCATCTTGAAGTCATATTAAAGTGAATACGTTGATATTAAGACTTAGTAAGGAATAACTGGCCACAATTTTAGAATCCCTCTCCATTATAAGATCTAGGCTTTGTCATATTAAGAGCTCCTATAAGCTTCACCTTCTCCATCAGCAATTTTGGGCAGAAAAGCGATGATCTGACTGCATAATTCAGCTTGCTGGGAGTTTGTTACTGTATGATGTGGTCTTTTTATTAACATTTTCTTAGGAATCTCGGCTTATTATTGTCCAACTAAGATACCTTTTCATCCAAGTGCCTTAAATGAGCCTGTCTGCGTGTATTTCATGATTGAAATATTGTGTCTCTACTGTCTGATCCATCATCTAAATTTCATTCCTATATGAATTATGTCATCAATTTAACAAACTGAAACTACTTTTGTAGTAGCTGTAGTTTCTCCTCTTGATAGTCTGTTTGGGCCTTCTACACTTGCATTGCATTGTATGAATGGTATCTGTTTTGTCAGATGAACAATGGTAATTTGACCTTTTCCACTGTCAAAATGTGTTGTGTTGATCCTATTTATTGCATCAGATGAACAAAGGTAAACCTATGGGTTTGACAAAAAACCCAACTAATGAAGGAAATAGGGTTGGAGATTTGTTCCCTTCCTCATCACTCGAGGAATATGCTGCAAAAGGTAGGGATCGCAATCGCAGTGTTAATGGTAACAAAAATCTTGGCGATGGAGAAGATGTCGATGATGAGGAGGAGGGGGAGGAGGACAATGAATCTGAAAATGGAGAAAACAATGAAGATCTGGATGGAGAAGATAACCCTGAACATCAAAATGAAAATGGGGACAAAGTTTGTCATTAAGGAGAGTGCAATGATTTTTCAAGAGCTGTATTGGATTTCCAACCAACAAGATCAATAGCGAAATAGAGATGTCTTGTCGCCTTCCAGTTTTGCTGATGTGGTGAGATATCATGTATGCAATGCAACAGCTTCCAATTTTTGTTCTCTTTTCTTTTAGAACTCAATGTGGAAGTAATTCTGTCCATTTTCACCAGTGAATTCATTGATCTTGTTAAAGTATTAACTATGCCAAAGAATGAGGAATAGTCACCCTTGCACCAAATTTGTTGAAATCTAAAATTATTAAATGACCAAGAGCTTCTATTTCTCGTGTTACAAGTTCAATTGTTGTGATTCAAGTTCTTAAATGATTGCTTCCCGGTGATGCTCGTACATCCTTTAAATTCTGTCATGATTGGTTCAGACTTCAAAGGAGTTGGAGCAAAAGTATTTCTTCTGTGTTGCATGAAAATGTGCCATTGCAACACGTAAAATACAAATGTGGTGCTATTTTTGAATGTTTTCTCATGCCCATTTCCAAATGGTTGCTATTTTTGAATGTTTTCTCATGCCCATTTCCAAATGGTTGCTTGATGCAAGATGTACTTGTTGGGTCGAGGGATGTTTCAAATTATGCAATGACTTTTAACCGAGCCTCATTTGATTCCATGCATGATGAAGGAAACCGTAGTCCAGAGTAATTGGTAGAACAAGCAGCAAGCAAGCAATTATATTTGGGAACTGTTTTTCTTAAAAAAAATATATTAAAATAATATTTTTTTAAAAAAAAAATTATTTTTAATATTAACATATTAAAATGATTTGTAAATATCAAAAAATATTAATTTAAAGTAAAAATAAATTCAATTCAATTTTTTTCAAAAGTATTTTTAAAATGCAAAAATAAACAAACTCTATTTGATGGATCAAAATTGCATTAGCACATCAAAATAATTCGTAAATATAAAAAAATATTAATTTAAAGTAAAGAATAAAATAAAAAAAATTCAATTTTTTTCAAAAGTATTTTTGAAATGCAAAAACAAATAAACTCTATTTGATGGATCAAAACCGGAGTTGTTTTGATGCAAAATCGGGTCATTTACCAATTAAAAAAAATGAGTTCTTTGAAAATATAAGTTTATATGGTAGTTGTTTTTTCAAGTGTTTTTCACTCAGAAATATATCAAAATAATATTTTATTATTATTTTTTAAAAATTATTTTTGATATCAACATATCAAAATGATCCAAAATATTAATTTGAAGTAAAGAAAAAAATTAAAAAATTTTAATTTTTTTCAAAAATGTTTTTACAACACATAAACAACACATGCTCTATTTGATGAATCAAAAGCATGTTTTGAGCTGTTTTGACACAAAATGGGGTCATTTACCCAGAAAAAAAAAAGATTTCTTTGAAAATATGAGTTTATTGTGTTTGGTTTTTAACAAATATGTATTCATTTTGTTCCTTGATTTATTTGAATTGGTCCCTAAACTTTACCATGTTAAAAATTATCTTTGAAAGTAAATTAAAGAGAGGATCGAGGAGTGAGGAGAGATACTAATTTTTGAAGAGTTTCTAGATTTGATTAAAATATGTTTTGAGGTTAAAAAATGGTTTTCATGTTCTTATGGTAATTCTAAGGTGTTTGGGAGTAAAACTAGTGTGAAAACTAACTTTTTGGTTTGTTTTATGTTGCAGGTTGGTTTTTTTTTTTTTTTTGTATAAAAAGATTAAGAAGTAAAAAATTTAATGTTTAATAGTCGAAACACTTTTAAAATATTTAAATAATGAAATATTGAATGATATATATATATATATATATATATATATATATTTTTAAAAAAAATACTAAAATGACAACACATTGGATCGACTTTGGCTAACATTGGTTAGTTTGTAAAACCCACGATATGGGGTGTGAGGTTGTGAGAAAACTATGAAACCCACGTCAACAAAAATTAAAAAGTCAAATTATAATGAACCAAATATCAAAGTTCAAAAACAAAAAAGAAAATTAATTTGAAAATAAAATAAAAAAGTGACATAAGTAAACTTATATAAGTGGTTAGCATAATGTCGCGGGCATACCAAAATGTTTTGAACATAAGAAGAAAAAAGTTAAGGCGACTCTAGGATTTCTAAAGAAGTAAAAGATATTCGAGACTCGATTCATTAAGTTGATAAAGTTTAATAAGTTCAGTTAATTTAATAACATAAAAAGACAACCCTAATTTAATCTTTCAAAATCATAACTAGTGAAATACTAGAACTGAACTCAATCAAGAAGCTCGATTCCCAATAAAAATAATAAGCCTAAAAAAACAATGTCAACTCGTGTTAATCTATTAAGCCTACGACTCAAGTTATTTGACCAAAAACACCAAATTTGGGAAATCTCAAAGCCCAATTTTTAACTAATCAAATATTGAAGAATAAAATTGAAAAAAAAATCAGTCATACAAAAGGATTAAAAAATAGAAATTATAAGAAGAAAAAAAACTCGAACCCACCCGGATCAACTCGCCAAACTCACAGGCCATGGTACGTGATCGAGTAGTCTAATAGAAAGGAAAATGAAGAAAATCACAAAATCTATTTTTTTTTAAAGAAAAACATCATTAACTTATAAAACCCGTGACATGATCCATTTGACCAAAAGCACCAAATATGAAAAAAAAACCATGAAGCCTAGTTTTCAACAAACCAAATATTGAACGATGAAATTAAAAAAAATCAACCACACAAAAGAATCTAAAAGAAAAAAGAATAATAAAAAGAAAAAAAAGAAAAAAGATGCTAACCCACTTGGGTTAATTTGTCCAATCCATTGGTTAGGTCATGAGATTGACATAATTTAATAAAAAGAAAAACAAAGAAAATCATGAAGCCTATTTTGTAAAAAAAAAAAAATGCACAGTAATGGGATTGAAAAAGAAAATAAGTAAATAAACATTATCAACCATTTAACTTATAAAACCGATGACTTGAACCATTTGATCAGAAGTACCAAACCTGAAAAAACCACGAAACACAATTTTTAATAAAATTATATGTTGAATGATAAAATTAAAAAAAGAATTATACAAAAGAATCCAAAAAAAAATATCAATTAAAAGAATGAGGATCAAATTTGAAAAAAAAAAAGCAAATGAGAGGATGGATAATTTTGGTTCTAAGGGTTAAATTGAAAAGAAAAAATAAATGCCACTAAAAGAATGAGGATTAAATAAAACAAATAACAAATTATTTTTTTATATAAAATTAAAAATAATTGAAAGTTTATAGAAAGAATGAGGAAAAAAATTAAAAAATAAAAAGAATCGAGACCAAAATTAAAGAAACAAAAAATAATAAATTTAGATTGAATGATGAAATTGAAATTAAAAAAAAAACCTACAAAAGAGCTTACAATAAAAATTACAAAAAAAAAAGAGAGGATTGACACTCAAATACTTGTAACTAAGACGACTGCCATGAATTTTTACATGGCCAGTGCAAATTTCAAAGGAGAAGAGAGAAAAGATAAAAGATAAAAAAAATATTATCGGTGATAATCCGCTAAGAAACAACTAGCACAAGCTGTCTCGGTGATAATGCTGTAGGGAATCCTGTGACATTGTAAAAGGAAGTTTTTCATCACCTAAGTCATCCACATGCGTCGCTCAATGAATCATCCACATGCATCGCTCAAAAGCAACGGAATGGCTGACGCACTGACGTGTTCAATGCACGCGCCAACAATTTTTTTTAGTTTATTTTATTTATAAAATTACCACATTGTACCTAGAACCAAATAATTACTATGAAAAAACCTTTATGAAATTACACAAAAGCCCCTGAAGGACCTTGAGAATTTTGATTCTAAGACCAATGAGGTCATTGCATTGTGCTTAAAAAAGTAAAAAACTGAAAATACCCCTAGGTCACAAGCAAGTGTTTTTTTTTTTTTTTTTGCTTTTAATGGTATTCAAGTAATTTTACCATGTAAAAAATTGAAGAAAAATTACTAAATATAAAGTGACAAATAAACCCCATAAAAAAGATAATTTTACTTCCCAATGCTAGTTCATTTGATTTTTTTTTATGAAGAGCAAAAATATGGATTTACTATTACAATCCATATTAAATCAAAGCATATCTACAGTTTTTTTCCCATCATGTTTTAGATTTTTTTCAATTAGATTTGGAGTCTGCCCCTAATTTTCTCATAGAAACGGTGACGCATCACTAATAACGGATAAAATAACATCTCTTGTTTTTCTTAAGTGGTTAGGACACGTGGAACTGGTCCCATCCAAGCGAGGTGTGGCCTGCATCCCATCCCAATTTCCTTTTTTTTTTTTTTTTTTTCTTTCTTTTCCATTATTTATTATTTGCTCAAAATAATATTTCTCTCAATAATTAATAGTTATTTTATGATTTTTATATAAACTCATTAACTACCCTTCCAATGTACGTTGATTGTTATTGACTCTTCTAATTTATTTATTTTTAATAAATAATAGTTGTATGCCTTTTTTATTGATCAAAACTAAACACATACATACATACATACATACATACATACATACATAAGATATACATAAAATCAGACATAAATACATACATGGTGTTAAATATTAAAAAATAAATTTTAAATTAAAAAAAAAACAACAATTAATATTGATTTCATTCTGATACAAGCGAATGAATAGTAAATACGAAGGGCTTGTAACACTGGGACAGGGCGCTGCTCTGTGCTCAGGGTTTTTAAGCCATGAAATCAGCTACTTGTATTAGTTTAACACTATCCAAGATCAAGAAACTTGCCTCTCACGTAGTTTAGTGATAGTAATGTGTGAAATGAAGAATCTAGGGAAGATAAAAACATTAAAATAAGATTAACATCAGGATCTGAGCCTGTAATTTGTCAAAGAGGGGAAGATATTGAATTCAAAATGCAATCTTCTCAAGGCAATTCTAGGAAGAAAGAGACTCGTCTTAGAAGATGCTGAAGAAAAGCAGCTCAAGGTCTCTACAAGGCCGTCCTGGAGGCCTTCTTACAATGCTATGTCCTCTCTTGCTCATCAGCCTCCTCACAGTTGTCATCTTGAGTTCCGATGTCTCTTATCTTCACTTCTTCGACACCAACACTTTACCTCACTTGTTCTTCGACACCAGCGCGAACGATATCTCCCACAGCCCTATTGTTTTGCCCTATTCACTTCATAGCCAAATCTCCAATTTGCAGACCCAACTAGGAGCCTTGCTTGGGCAGCTTCACAATGAAAGCTCAGAATCAAAAGTAGCAAAATTCTCTGATCAAGTTCTGCGCATAGCCGTATCAGTGGACAAGCTTGTTAACAGCCTCTCCAGCATATCAGGCAATGCTCCTGCTAGTGGCGATGGAATGAGCAGGGTGGAAGAAGATTTAAGTGAAGCTGGGGAAGGTGAAGATCAAGAACCACCTGGTGTAAAGGTATTCAACACAGGTGAGCTTCATGTATATACCTCTCCAAAACTCAACAGGCCAAGCGGCAAAAAGAACTTTCTTGGGGTGGAGGCAATCAGTCCTTCCATTGGCTTAACATGTGCCCATATGGCCACAACTATAAAGCGTTTTATGAGTTACAAAATGTATGGTATGTGCCCAGATGATTGGGACTTGGCTCAAAAGCTTATTACCAGTGGATGTGATCCCTTGCCCAGAAGGAGATGCTTGTCAAGAGCATCTCCAAACTACAACAAGCCATTTCCTGTGAACTCTTCTCTTTGGACCCAACCTAGTGATGCTAACATCTTGTGGAGTCATTATAAATGCAAAGGCTACTCGTGTCTTGTTTCCAACGAAACAAGAGGCAGAAGAGGTTTCTTCAAATGTGCAGACTGTTTCGATCTTTCGAAACGGAGATGGGAGATCCCAACTAACGAGTCTGTTTCAGCTGAGTTCACCATTGATCAAGTTCTAGCATTGAAGCCAAGAGAGATTCGTATTGGACTTGATTTCAGCCCCACAACTGGCACATTTGCTGCGCTTATGAAGGAAAGAAATGTTACTATTGCATCAGCAACCTTAAATTTAGGGGCCCCTTTTAACGAGGTGATTGCACTAAGAGGCCTCTTGCCTCTGTATCTATCGATTGGATCAAGATTGCCATTCTTTGACAACACACTCGATATCATTCATTCTACTCTCTTCTTGGATGGTTGGATTGGGAAGGAACTTCTCCAATTTGTGTTGTTTGATTGGGACCGTGCTCTTCGACCAAAGGGGCTCCTCTGGGTGGATCGTTTCTTCTGTTCGAAAGAGGTCATGAAGCTGTATTTGGATGAGTTTGAAAGCCTGAGCTACAAGAAACTACTATGGAGAGTGGTGCCAAAGACAGATAAGGATGGAGATGAGCTTTTCTTTTCTGCTGTTCTGGAAAAGCCTATTAGGCGATGAGATTGCCGAGATACATATTGGCCTAAGAGTGTAAGTAAATGATAATAACCCTGTTGGTTAAGGCATGATGAGTTCATTAAATCTCAATTCTTATTATCCATTTATCTTCATTGCTCTCTAGAAATAAGATGATTAAATCAATATGGATGTTAAGCATTTCCTTCTAACATTAAAGTGCAAAAATTACACCTTCATTCATCAGAAATTGAGCACTTTGTTGCAACAAAATCCAACATTGCCTCCTAATTCTCCAAGGTGGAAGCTGGCAACAATTGATTTCTGCAAGCAGATGCACGGCATGTTAACTGCTGTAAACAATACCTGCAGTGAACTGCAGCATCTTTGGCAAGCTTTCGCACTAAGCAAGTCTGAGGCAACTGCTGTAAACAATACCTTCAGTGAACTGCAGCATCTTTGGCAAGCATTTGCGCTAAGCAAGTCTGAGGCCTAACGCATACGGATGATATTGAGCACAATTTTCCCTTGCTGGTTTCTCTCACTGATGATATTGCAGTAGCGAGCGCTTAAATCACCCGAACCCAAATAACTACCATTTTGAACAACCTGCAACTCTTGCATGAAACCAGAGGACCAAATATTGGCATTGAATTCAATGAGTAATCAAACTTTATTATGGAAGAGATTTTGTTCAGACATACAACTGTCTCAGCTAAAACACTTATCTCTGTGGTCTTCCAGATAATGCAAAAATAATTCTGTGAGTTCAAAATGGAAAAATCACATTATAATTGCATCTAGCAAATATAATATTTTGCTACAAGGATACACCTGCAGAGCATCTGCTTGACTCATTTATCCTAACCTTGCATTCCTGGGGAGAGTCAAAACATCCGTGCCTGGAATCTAAGATGGATTAAAAAGTCTTCAAAATATCGTAACTAATCCAGATTCAATAGCCATGAGGTTGGCTCCTCAATAGTATGATAATGCTAAAGACCAACAATGCTGTATCAGGGTTATGAATACAAGAAAAACTCTTCTGCATGTGTAAAACAACCAGTTCCAAAGACAACTTGATGGAGCCAGCTTCAGACCCAAATCTCTACATTGAGCAATAGCAGGTTCACATCTATTCATCCTTTACACACAGCCGCTCTGAATGGAGAAAAGCAAGGTATCCTCAAACTTAGCATATTGGAGACATACAATTATATAGCAATTAAAACATACTTGCATAGAAAAACAAATGTAAACAACAAGCAAACTAATAACAAGATCACGAACAAAAATAGTCAAGCAGACATGCAGTCTGATAGTAGATAGCAGGTCCTAAATTAACCAACTGAACAAATTTATCAAATCAAAGCCCTCCAAAAGTGAACTGTGGTCATCATCATTGAAGTTGCAAAAACAGGAGAGGCCTGGGTCACATATCAGGGAATTGTTAACAGACCATTCAAGTACCTTGTAGGCAGCTCTCAGCCAAGAAAAATCTCAAACTCTCGAGATGTATCTAAAAATTATGCTAGAAGAATAGGTATATAGTTAAATTTTGGCAACTTCTCCAATAATTATGTTAATATGCACACATTCTTAGCGTCCACTCAGATATTTCCCTTAATTTAAGCTATACAATGGTCACCATAAATGAACTAAGAGTTTTGACTTCAATAAATAGGCAAAAAGAAAAAATGGGGCAGGTCAAAGGTTAACTATATAAATCACTACTCCCTCAAGTCCATAATAAGGTAGCATTTGGGAATGTGGCCTAATCACTGTTTAGCAAAACTTTGAAATTTTTATTTTTGCTTAAAATTATTTATTTTTTAATGTTTTTGGATAGTTTTGATGTACTGATGTCAAAAATGAATTTTAAAAATAAA
This sequence comes from Populus simonii, assembly GCA_007827005.2. Taxonomy (NCBI): domain Eukaryota; kingdom Viridiplantae; phylum Streptophyta; class Magnoliopsida; order Malpighiales; family Salicaceae; genus Populus; species Populus simonii. The sequence goes on from CM017467.2 coordinate 903,783, forward strand.
AAAATATTATTTTGATGAATTTCCGAACAAAAAAGCACTTTAAAAAAGCAACCACTACCACAATATCAAATGTTACCTGAGTGCACATCATAGAAAATATTTTAATTTATTTTTTAAATAAAAAAATCAATTCAAACCATATATGTTTTTTTATATTTTATAAGTTGAGGTTTAAATGTTTTCTCAAATTTAAAATATAGGACTGATTTTTTTCACGACATTCTAAGCCACCACTCATCTTCTAGGCTTGAATTTATCATAGAAAAAGAACTAATCAAATGAACTTCAATTTGTAAATAATGTTTAGAAAAAGAAAGGGATGAAGAAAAGGTAAACATCATTTCATGAAGCACCAACACCAGATGTCTTAACTGATGATCTTAGCTACCGACTTCCAAGAAGCATCTTTTGACCATATCTGAGGTACTACAATAGAGCACCAAATCAGCTTTCAAGCATATCAAATACTGATTGCACCAACTTTTTACTTGAATAATTTCAATTATAATATTTCCATACAACTTATAGACACCCAGTGACCAGCTTCTGGTTTCAGAGTTCTCAAATGTACCAGCTCTTGAGGAATGCAGGCCTCTCCAACACTCAAGTTCAGCATCCAGGCAGTAAAGGCCCACAGGTACATAACAGATATAGAAGCCATTTGATTCATCCAGTCCATTAAGCTTCCCCCATGCACAAGTTACAAGTTATACTTTGATGATGGTATGAATGGATATTGTATGTTGAGCTAACTGTAAACCCTATTTAGTCAGTATTCAAATGAGTGACAATACATTCCAAAGAATAAGTGCTCAATCAAGGAAGAACACAATATATGAAGATAAAACTTAATTCATTCTGCTCAAAATATGCCAAATCAAACAGCTTCCAAAATACAATTCACATGACCGAAAAAAAAAAAGACCCCCCAGAATGCAGATACAAGGTTTAGGCCATTCCAATAGGAGCTAATGGGACAAGGATGGAATTTAGAGGGTAGATTATGAAATGCAGCCAACTACTTGCAAACCATATTGTTGTTTGAAGCCCCAAAATCAGAAATTAACAATGTTAAAATTCTCACATAATAATCTCATTGTATGAAAAAAGATATACATATAACACCAAAGGTGAAAGAGAAGAAGGAATGCATACTCAAATATTCATAGGCCAATATCATTGTGGTTCCCCATGCTGACATGCTGACAAATCTGGGACCCAACCCTCTGTAGAAGCCTGTCCAACCATCATCCTTAATCAAGTTTGTAACAATTTGTCTTGCAGAGCTTCTTCTCTCATGTCCCATCACCTAACAATAAAAACAACAAAGTTATCAGAAATGAAGTGTGTGTGTGTGTGTGTGTGTGTGTACAAACAGAGAGACTAAAACCAAATAAGATAGAAGCTCCTTTTAAGCTTGGTTTACAAGAAAATCCCCATTAAATTCAGAATGCAGGATGAAGAATTTAGAGAAAATCTTGTGGTTGTAGGCCTAAGCCCAAAACTTTATCATTGCGCCAAGCAATGGCTTCTGATTTACTCTTTTCAAAATACTTTTTTCAGAAAAGACTTCAGCATTTATTTCAAGAGTATTTTATGAGCTATATTTTCCTTTTTCAATGATGTTTTTCCATCAAGTTATAGAAAAACAAGGATATGAGCTCCCAAAAATAGGCAAGGGTTATGAATAAGTGTAAACCCAATAGTACAAGCAGAACTGATAAAAATAAAAATCAACCAAGTAAGCAGAAATGAAATATATATTAAAGAAAACAAGGAACTACAACCTTATAAGATAGAAGCTTCTTTTAAAGTTGAATTACAACAAAATCCCCATTAAATTCAGATTGCAGGATGGAGAATTTAGGAAAACCTTATGATTGCAAGTCCAAGCCCAAAACTTTAATATTGCATCAAGCAATGGCCTCCAAATTTTCTTTTTTCCACAATACATTATCAGAAATGACTTCAGCATTTATATGAGCTATATTTTCTTTTTTCAATTATGTTTTTTGCACCAAGTTAAATTTCAAGCAAGGTTGTAAATTACCCAAAATTAGGCATGGGTTATGAAGAAGCATTAATCCAATAGCAAAAGGTGAAATCTTAACAAAATAAAAGTTCTCATCTAGTCCAGAAAAAAGATTTATTTGCAAGTAGTGGCATCAAAAGTACTAGGAAATTTGAAAAAGAAAAAATGAGGGCCAGGGAGGTGAGAAAACACTGCAGATAATTATTCAATTGAGTGAGCCATACAGAAAATGGTAAACATTAAGTCACATAGCCATCTGCCAAAAAGTCTAGCTGGAAACTTGAGCTTCATGTCTTTTTATTTGACAGAGTATTTGAAGCTAAAACTCACTGTAATGCTTAGGATTTCTCTTCCAAGGTTACATAGGTACTGGTTTACAGGTTGTCTGTGCACTTAAAACATGATGCAAAAGGAGCAGAAAGAAAATAATGAAACAAGGCAGTGGTTAAACCTTAAGTAGGTTTAAGGATACCTGTAAACGAGTTTTAATTGTATCTAATGGGGTTGTGATGCAAGAAGCTGTAGCTCCCGCAATAATTCCTCCAGTAGCCTGAACTAGCATTATAGTTGACTTGCTAGGAGCAGCTTCCTCACGATCAGTACCCTGGCCTAAAAGCCTGCCCAAAACAATCAGCAACTTTATCAGAAAAGGTTGAGAATGCACAAGTTCACAAACAAGATTTTGATTACAGCCGCTAGTACTTGTATACTTGTGTGCATGCAGCATAGCCACCTGGTGCGCTCCAAACCCAATAATGAGGAGCCATAATAGCCAACTCTTCATAACCTCACAGTGCTTCTGTCTGTCTATAACCACTATCAGTATTCCTATGTGTCATTTGACGTCAGATAAGCATACATTCCAGAAACTTTTCACTGGAGTTAGGATGCCCTCCTCACGGTAGAGGACATTGAGGATTGAGGAAACTCAAATATATTATTAAGAAATTCCTTTAGTTCAATCTAGATCCTAAGTCCCAAAACTAAAATCTAAAGGCAAATCAATGCCTCTCCAATGAGAAGACAGAAAAATAAGCAAAGCCATCTCATGTCTCACCTCCAGATGATGCGTTGGCTTGAGCCATAACTCGCCCACCATACAGCACTAGATGGTGAATAAGTCATGACTGACAGACCAAACCCCCTGTAAAATCCTCTGATGCCATCAGTCCTTATAATCTTGCGTGCAACATCCAGACCCCCATTATACTTCTCATGGCCAGAATATCCTTGTACCATCAACCTTTGGCTAATCTGAACAGAATCACTACAAAGAAATTCAGCATTTTTATTACCTTTTTTTCTCTCCGGGGAAAAAGAAAAAAAAAGGGATGATGGGTTTGTTAGATGCAAATCCTTATGAAGTAAGTGATCGTAAATGTTGTGCACCAGAGGTCATATGATAATGCACTAACATTTTGCTCCATGGATTTTATTAAAGACATAAAATTATGAATTGCTAGTTAAAAATTAAGGTTGCTCCTACATAACGTGAAATTCAAACCACAACGAATAGATAAATAAACATCCCTTGGAAGCTCCTTTTATTTTCCTCATTTTTAGAATGGGATGAATGCTGCAAAAAACAAGAATCACATACCAAATCAATGGGAACAAAGACAGCTTGAGAACAAAGAGACGCTGCCATGCCAGCAATACCATTTGCTAAGGCTGCTTGTGTTGGTTCAGAGAAATTAAATGGCTCAACCATCTTGAAAGCAGTCACTTTCGTGGTCTCCAATGCAGTAAGAAAGATAATCCTAGCAGGAACTGCACCAGTGATGACAGTTCCAAACCCTCTGTAGAGACCAGGAACCCCATCTGTTTTCAGTATGCCTCTAATAACAGAAGATGCACTTTTCTCAACACTATCCCTCGTAGCAACCTGAAGTCTAGTTTTTATAACAGACACTGGGTATAAACCAACTGTAAGCCCAGTAAATATTCCCGCTCCCACAACATAAAACTTAGATTTATCGAGCCTGCAAAATAACAGGTAGTGGAAATAAGCCAACTAGAGATGAATGAGCTATACTGTTTAATTATTTAAAAAAAAAACTTTTCAAATCTGATATTTCCCATCATGAAAATCTTCATTATAATCACAAATGCTCCCTAAACCACTTAAAAATGAAAAAAAAAAAAAAATCAAGTCACCTTACAATTCGTTTCAGGAAAAAAAAACCGAAACCTAGCTCATCAAGCTGGTTTCTCGGTTCCTCAAATCATCCATAATAAATGCATAACGATTCAAAAACATCTCATATTAGTGCCATAAGGGAATGAAGCAAAAACCTCATGTGGGTCTATTACAAGGTTCATTTTCCCGGTAACAAAACAAAAAAGAAGAGCAATAATCAATCCATGATAAAAGACGAAGTGAAAAGGTGGTTTACTTGTCCCAGTTGATCTCAGTCTGGCCAAGTGATGATGCTGCCATTTGATTTGATGCTATACTCTCTCTCTCTCTATCTAAAAAAAAAAGCTGGGAAATGAAATCAAGAACGTATTTTTTTTGTTTAGTTTTTCAAGTCATAGCGGAAAGATATTCAGTTTTGAAGGGTTCTTTGAATTGATTTGGTGAAACAGCTACTCAAAAAACTTGAAACCCAAGAATTGGGGACTTTTCTTTTCTTTATATATTTGTTTGTTTGATTTCTTTTCGCGAAATGAATTGCAGCTAATAAAAACTTGTAGATCAAACAAAACAATTCTTTTGTTTTATTGACTTGAGAAAAAAAAATAAAAGTGTACTTTTCTCTTTAAAATTTTCAATTGAGCCCGACGCGGCTTCATGTTAGACGACAGGAAATTAAATTAGGTTTGTTTTTGACGGTGACGACTCGAGCTTTTTGAACCGCCGATCTTATTATGTTTTGAAAGTGATTTTAAAAAAAATTAATTTTTTTTTATTTTTTTATTTTAAATTAATATTTTTGTTAATATTTTTAGATCATTTTGATATGTTGATGTCAAAAATAATTTAAAAAAATAATAAAAACATTATTTTAATATTTTTTAAAATAAAAAACACTTTAAAAAATAAACGCTATCCCACTCTCAAATAGATTTTAATAATTGAAAACTCTAATTATATAGATTAGGTTCTCATTCTCCATTAGATTCTCATAATTAAAAACTCTAATTATACAAATTAGGTTCTCATACGTGGGTCACCCTTGACAAGGCTGATTTTTTATAATATAAAAAAAATATAATGTTCAGACATTGGTAGTATGATTTGGTTCATCTATGTTTAAATATGTTTTAAAAGTATTGTTTATTTAAGAAGAAATATTAAATTAATATTTTTTTATATATTTTTTTATAATTTTACTTTGTTAATATTAAAAATAAAAAAATCTAAAAAAAATTGTTTTAATGTATTTCAAAATAAAAAAACATGTTTGAAAAGCACATTGCACTACAATATCAAATTCGCACTTAAAGAAAAAAAGAAATTCACGACTCAAGTCATAAACCTTATTAGATCTAATAAAATGAGTTCATTTAATTATATAACAAAAAAAACCAACGACAGTAAATGGACCAGTTTTTTTCCTAAAAAAGTGACAATGATGTACAAAAGAAAAAGAATACTTGTAAAAAATTAAAAAGTTAAATTTCAAGATAACTCAATGTTAAATAATGAAATTAAAAAAAATAACAAAATAATATGTCTCGAGTCAACTTGAGATATCATGAAAAACTCGCAACCCAGATTATTAGGTCACCCAATTTCATAAAAAAACAAATAGAAAAAAATAATGATGGTAAATTCTCAATAATCCAAATGTATAATTAGGGGTGATTATTTTCGGTTCGGTTCGGTTTTTACCTATAAAAACAACCAAACTGAAATTTTGTAAAATACAAAAAATAAAACCGAAACCGAACTGAAACCGATCGGTTTCGATTCGGTTCTTTTATATTAAAAATCAAAACCCAACCAACCGGTTTTGGTTCTGTTCGGTTCGGTTTGATTTTGGTGTGGTTAGGTTCGGTTCGATTATTTTATATTAAAAACCAAAAACTATATTATTTTTTGGGTTTTGGACTTTGTAATGGGTTTGGTTTCAGTTTGGTTTAGTTTTTTTCGGTTTGATTTTTTTATTTTTTCGGTTCAGTTTTTCAGTTTCAAGCTTATGAAACCGAAACCAAACCAAACCAAACCAAATATTTTTTAAATATTCTAATCGGTTTAATCAGGTTTTTTCATGGTTCGATTTTTTTGGTTATTTTTTTTTTCAATTTAATCGGTTTTTCGGTTTTTTTTGCTGACCCCTATATATAATGATAAAATTGAAAAAATAAAAACCCAGTTAATAAAAAAAAGTCCCAAAAGTAAAACACCAACAAACCTAGATAAGACCGTCAAACCTCGCGAGTCAAATCATATAAACGGGATAACCTAACAGAGGAAAAAAATGAGAAAAATGACAAAGCTTAATTTTTTAAAAGAATCCAAATTTAAAATGACAAATCACAATTATAGACTTAATGATAAAATTAAAAACAAATTAAAATTTTACAAAAGGACCAAGAAAAAAAAGTTAAAATAAAACAAATGAGTACTAAAACTGAAATATCTGTAAATGAGAGGACAACTCTGAAATTTTAAATGGTCAACTCTAATGCCAGGGGAAGGAGAGATAAAAAAAATAAAAGAAAAAAGGTCGTCGACAACACACTTTCATATAAACAACGACATGTGCACTCCACATGAAAGGAGATGCCTTGATGCTTCCAATATCATCACAAAAGCTATCATTTGGACGTCAAAAAACACCGCATGCACCACCAAAAGACCATAAATGCCTCCCACCTATTGGCACATGCCAACCAACTTTGGTTCTTAATTTATATTTTATATTTATTAAAATACTTAATTGTCTTTTTAGTCAACTTGATAATAACTAAAAAACTAGGATGAAAATACAAAAAAGCCCAGGATGCCAATTAAATAAGCTTATTCCAATTAATTTAGTTATTTTATTGTACTTTTAAAATGAAAAAAAGACCTAACCATATTAATAATGACTAATAAACCTTGTAAAAAAAAAACTATATTACTCCTATTAACTAATTAATCGAATTCTTTTAGAAGAATAAAAATTGATCTTTACACTATTCCAATTAATAATGAATCATCTCATAATAAACAATGTTTTTTCCTCTCCAATTAGCTTTCATTAATTTTTCTTATTTGATTGTAAGTTTTCAAGGTAGCTTCAATGATTTTTATTTATTTTTTATTTTTTCAAAATCAAAAGCCCAAACAATATAAGTACTTAACTTTATATATGATGGTTCTAAAAATAATTTAAGAAATATAGATTTTGGCATTAAGTTAAGGTGGATTCATTGTTCATCAATATTTTGAAGCTTAGATGACAAGTCTTTCCAACATGATTTAACGAAGGAGAGGAGCTGATATAATTTTTTTATGCAAAAAATAAATAAATATTCATGTGTTATTAATATGTTTTTTTAGTAGACAAAAAATCTAATCATGAACTCAAAATCTAATGCATATGTTTAACAAAACACACTAAGATTTATATGCGCAAATAAATGCTAAATAGAAATTCTAACACCAACCAAATACTAAGTCGTGAAGTTAAGAGACATATATAAATAAAGCGAAGTCAAAACTTGGTTTACTAAAAAAGAGAACAAAAAGAACAAAAATGACACATCGTTTACTACATCAAATGACTCGTCATCGCTTTGTCTAAAATTCAATCACTATTGGGTGGTTGAAAATCCGGGGAGGAGTTTCGGGATCTAAAAACCATTTTTCAACCCTTTTTAACCTAAACACATCTAATAAATACTTTTAGGAAAAAAAAAATCAATTTAACAATACTAGAAAGACCAAAAAATAACCCATAAACACGAAATCCAACAAGGAGAAATTTTCTTGGACTAAAATGTTTATAGTCTAAACTAAAAAGACCAAAAATAAAATTTGAAAAATCCTAAAGGCTCTTTTTTTTTCAAATGTGGAGACTAAACGTTAAAAAAAAAGAAAAAAAGTTTTGTTCCGCATTGTTAATTTTGATCTTTTAATTTTATTTTATTTTATTTTTGCAAACAACAAAAATAATTTCTTTCTCGCAAAATCAAGTATCAACTCAACATCAAAATAATTTTCAAGACCAAAATAACCTTGTAGAAATAAAATCAAACAAATAACAAAGCACAATATCTGATAAGTATAATATCAAAGGACTAAATAAAAAAAAATGAAAAAAAAATTGGAGGACAAAAAAGAGCGCAAGTCAATTAATATTTAGATAATGATTATCATTTGCTTTCTATTCCTTTTGCCATTAGAGTGTCAACCTTGATATTTAGATGACCAAGTCGAAAAAACTTCAAATATATTTGAACTTTCCATAATTATTTAATAGTTAGTTAATATTTTTTTAAAGTTCGGTCATTCCATGGTTCATGTGTTCCTACAAAACAAGTCCTTTTCATAAAATAATAGAACCTCTATACTTAAGTTAGAAAAACATAGAGAGACATGTAGTGTATAAAAGGATAAGAAAAAAAATGAAAGATGATGTTCTGTTTTAGGTTATTGTATGTCGATGTATGTATTATGATCTATTGTCCAATTATCCTCTATATTTGGTTATGCTTGGGTATTTATATATCTTAAACCATAAGTATTTGCGTTATAAGCCCTAGGATTATAAACCTACTCATTGAGGTAATCATAGAGAATAACTACTTCACCGTGAACAATAGTGCAATTAGCTTGTTGGGATCAGTTATTCATTTAGGCACCTATTCTATTTACTTTTGAGACAAAGCTTTTAAGTATACGCCATACTAATAACTTGTAAAATTGATAATTTAGATGAGCGTCATACTGATAACTTGTAAGATGACAATTTAGTTGATTGGTTGCATATGTTAAACCTCGTTTGGTATGACATGTCTGTTAAAAAAGAAGAGTTATTGTTTTGAATGAAAATGAAGAGCATATGAGCTTTCTTAACATTATTGGGCTCAATTAGCCTTTTTTTTCTTTTTTTTTATCTGCCTCTTCTTCTCTCCTTGGTTGGGTCATCATCAAGCTTAATTAGGCCTTTTTAAGGACTAAATTGGAGATCTAATATAGAATAAAGGATTAAAGCAAAAGGAATGAGAAAATATATATCTAGCATGTACACAATGACTACCATCTTTTGGCGGGGTATGAGGTTGAGTTCAATGTGTAATAAGGGTCTTCTTTGGTGTCAGTGGCTTTGTTTATGGAACCGAATTTTCTTGTTTAGTGTGTGTTATCATCAAAATCATGGTAGAGCTCTAAAAACTTGTTTCTTTTTTCTCTTCTTGTCTACCTTGATTTTCCCTTCACTTCTTCTCTTTCTTTTCTGTCCAGTTAGGCCACTGCTAGCTGATTGAGCCTTTTCTTTCTTTTTTCTTCTTTGTTTCTTCTCTAGTTAGGCCATTAGCCTAACTAGTAGCCGGTTAGGTCTTTCCCTTCATCATTTATTTATTTTTCTCTTTCTTTGATGTCCAATTATACTTTTTTCCTCCTCTTCCTTCTCTCTTCTCTTTATCTTCCCCCTCTTTCAATTGCCTCGTTAAACATTTCCCTTTTTTATTATTCTTTTTTTTCTTTCTATTCTCTCCCTTTTTAGTTGGTATGCTCGGTCCAATAACTATTTGGTTGAGTTTTTCTTTTTTGCCATGTTACTAGAGAAAATACTTATTGCTTGATTTTCTAATTCATGAGATTTTATGTTATCATTCTTTCCTGGGTCGATAGAGGTATATCACCTTCACTTTGGGTGATTCCCCCAATAGCTATAATATTCATATTCATACAATGATTTTTAGAGCTTTTATGGATTCACCTTGAATTTAAATATATTTATTCCGAGACCTTGATAACTACCAATTTGAGTAGAAAATAGAGAACTAGAATTTTTCAAAGATGAAATGATTAGCAATTTCTGTGTAAAATTTAAAGGATTTGATACAATAAATCATTAAGGTATTGTGATATATGATGCATCAGTCTTGATTCTTCCAACATACACATTGATGTATGCCAATATTCATGATTCAGATTGACATTTGTTTTTCAAAAATTATTATCTATTTAACATTCATCAATTTTTGCATTTTCTCTTTAAATTCTAGACTTTTTGGATGGATAACCTCCTAAATTAAGGGTAGAATTCACATAATTTGTTTGGATTATAATCATGGACTCTTTATTATTTCTATTTTCCTTAATATTTGAAACAACTTTTATAAAGGAGTCTTTATTTCAATGTAGAAGTCTTAGAATATGTTATTCATAGCAATAGCTCTATGCCTTTATGCGTGTACACAAGAGGTAAGTCATTATGTATTAAGAGAACCTATAAAAGTCCATTGGTTTAGTATTAGTACATAACAAAAGCATAAAAGAATTATAATAAAGGATAATGTGAGCTTTTCAAATGATATGAATGATAAATATGATAAGCTATTTAAAGGATCGAATCCACTCCATGTTGTAATTAATAATGAAGCTTGTAAAAAACCTACTGTTTTCAAGGGTTGAAAATATTAACAAACACGGAATGCTTTTAGAAGTTGTACAAGTCCTTACCACTCTAAACCTTATAATAACCAAAGCTTACATATCTTCTAATTATGGTTGATTCACGAATGTTTAATGTTGCGGATCATAATGAAAACATGGTTGCTGATGAAATGATTTTAGATTTTATTAAAAAGTCTTTGAGTCTATATTCTTGCTTTAATCCTTTATGAGATTTGTTAGGAAACCTATAGATCATGCTACAATTGAGTTAATAAGTAATAGACCAACTGTTATTTGAGCTCACATAACTAAATTGCAATGTAGTGAAAGCAAAGGTTTAGACATGTAATATACAAGCAACACCCTTGATGCACATAGCTGATGAGGAGTTGGGTTAGAAATTACTGAATAGGATCAAAGAATTTCTTTTTAATATGCTGAAGGGAAGTAAGAAATATATGAAAGTTAAGATTGTTGTGTTTTATAAGGTCACCCATATTCATAGATATTCACTAAATGATGATTGTAGATATTCACTAAATGATGATTGATAAGGATTATGAACAAGTAATGATGAATGGGATGAGATGCAAAGACCTACTGATTAGTACTTAAAAGTACATTCTCATTAAGGCTTTATATCATCGTATTGCACAAAAGTATCATTAAATTCCCTAACTAAAGCATGTTTTATAATAACAAGTCTGATAATATAATATATCTTTAATTTATGGTAAATTCTTATTTTGAATGCAGGTATATCTCACAATTCAAAGGATTGATTGATGTGATTAAATATTGAAAGTGAAGACAAAAAGAGGACTAGGCTAAGAGAAGAGATGCTAGTTCAATTCCAAACTAGAACACCATTTGGTTATTGGATCATAACTGGAGTTGTAGAACTCGGATTTAGGTCTACTTTATATGGATGGAAAGCTAAGACATAGACCTAAAACTTTCATGAGAGTTCAAGACTCCATTCTGCCGTTTTCAAGTTCAAATCTTAGCAACAATGGAGAAGTCGGAACCTGTTCTGTAGCTTAGACACTATTCAGTTTTTAGCTCATATCTTGAGTTCTAGAAGTCCAAATAAGCTCTGGTTTTCTTTTTTTATTGGAAAGTTAAGACAATTTCCCACAGCTTTCATGGAACAAAGGGCTCAAATTCTAATGTTAGCAATGACATTTTAGCCAGCCCACAATATCAAAAATCAGCCAACAATATCAATAACCAGCAGCCAACAATGTCAAAAACCAGCCACCAAATCAATGGTTGGCCATCAACTATTTTCTTAGTCCACCAATCAATAGTTCTGAATCTTAGCCTATAAAAGGAGGCATTTGCCATGTATTTAATCATATTATTTTTCAGATCAAAATCATGTTCTTGCTTTCTCTCTTTATAGCTTTGTAATGTTCAAGTTTTCTTTCATGTTATATTAATCTCTTGGTACATCAAATGCTTGATCCTTCATAGTTTTCGGCCGACATTGTTGTTATGATAGGAACTTGATTTGTTGTTAACATAAGCTAGCAACATAAATGCCTGATGATATTTATAAGTATGGTGTTACTTAGATAAGATGATTAATATGATCATGTTAATAATTTATAATGAGCTAATAACGATAAATCATTCTATTGGAACCTCTTTTGTGTGTGGTTTCTAGTTGAGTAATAAAAAGAATTTATATTATATTTATTTGAAATACCATTAGTGGATCCTCTAACCTTGATATCTGTTTTATTATTGTTTAATCCTTACATCAATATCACTTCCCAAAACTCTCTTCAACTCCTTTTTTGTTATTATTATCTTCAAATCTTTCTCTTTATTTGTAATTTATACAATTCACCTCTCTGTGGTTTGACCCTGGTCTTGCTGGGTTATTTATTACTTTGACACTCCTGCACTTGAGATAAGACATCAACTTTTTGATCGTGTCAAGTTTTTGGCGCCGTTGCCGGGGAGGTAAGTATTGTATAAATTTTATATTTCTTTATATTTCTTTTATTTCTTTTTCTAATTTTTTTTACCTTTTCTTTTTTTCTTATCTTTTCTTTTGCACTTGCATGAGAATTTGGACATGTACATTAAGTGGTAGACTTTCTAGGAAATCCTCATTTTCTTTAGAAAACATGGTTGAAGAAGATAACCAGTCAATTCATAATGAGAATAATGAGAATAATCGTGTGAGAACACTTAAAGATCACATGAATCCAACAAGAACAAGTGCACCATCATGTATATTTTTTCCTCCCGATGCATCTCATTTTAATTTTAAGCCGGGTATTATTCAACTTTTACCCACTTTTCATGGCTTAGAATTAGAAAATCCATACTTGTATTTAAGAGAATTTGAAGAAGTTTGTAACACCTATAATGACTTAAATTGTAACATAAACACCATCAGATTAAAGTTTTTTTTCTCTTTCATTAAAAGATAAAGCTAAAACATGGCTATAAAATATTAGGTCAGGATCCATTCGTGCTTGGGATGAAATGCAACAACAATTTTTAAAGAAGTTTTTTCCGTCTCACAGAACAAACTCTTTCAAAAGACAAATCACCACTTTCACTAAAAAACCAGGAGAAACATTTTACAAGTGTTGGGATAGATATAAAGACTTGCTTAATACCTGTCCTCATCATGGTTTTGAAATATGAAGATTGGTCTCACAATTTTATGAAGGGTTAACACCTAAAGATAGGCAAATGGTGGAATTGATGTGCAATGAAACTTTTAAAGATAAAGACCCTGATGAAGCAATGGAGTGCCTAGACTTGCTAGATGAAAATGCTCAAAATTGGGACACCACATATACGTGTGAGGCACCAGGTAAAACTCAACCTCATACATCTAATGGAGGCATATACAACCTTAGGGAAGATCATGACCTCCAAGCCAAATTTACATCTTTAGCTAGAAAAGTTGAGGCACTAAAATTAAAAAAGAGTGGTCAAATAAAATCTATTTAATAAATTGTGTGTCAAATTTGTGAAACTAATGAACACTCAACCAATGATTGTCCAACTTTGCCTTCTTTTAAGGAATGTCTCCATGAACAAGCCAATGCTTTAAATAGTTTCCAAAGGCCAAGTCATAACCCATACTTGCAAACGTACAACCCTAGTTGGAGAAATCACCCAAATTTCAGTTAGAAGAGCAGTAACAATAATGCACAAACTTCACAGCCACCATTTCAAGCACACCATAATTTTTAAAATTCTCATGGATATGCACCTCCTTATGTTCCCCCTCTTAGAAGAAATCTTAAGGAAACACTACATGCATTCATTGAAAAGCAAGAGACAATCAACACTCAAAATGCTCAAACCATGGCAGATCTAAAAGATACTCTTGCAAAGTTCACATCTGCTCTTAGTTTTCAGGAGAAAGGTAAGTTTCCATCTCAACCCTAGTAAAATCCCAAAGGGTAATACAATTCAAGTGCAAATGGTTCCGGAAGCCAACATATGGATCAAGTCAAATCAGTCACTACTCTCCGCAATGGTAAGGTTATTGAAAAACTCGTTCTTGAACCTTGTGAGAATGAAGATGAGTTAGTCTCTGAGGGTAAGGAAAAGGTTGAACATGAACATTGCAAGGAGGAGACTGATTCCCCACCAACACTTCCATTTCCTCATACCATGACCAAACAAAGGAAAGTCAATCACAATTCTGAAATCTTTGAAACTTTCAAACAGGTAAGGATCAATATACCTTTGTTAGATGCTATTAAACATGTACTGTTTTATGCTAAATTTTTGAAAGATCTGTGCACTGTGAAGAGAAAATTGAATGTGAAAAAGAAAGCCTTCTTAGCCGAATAAGTAAGTGCCATTCTTCAGAACGATAATGCTTTGAAATATAAAGACCCTGGTTGTCCAACAATTTCTTGCTTTATTGGAGAACATAAAATTGATAGAGCTTTACTTGATCTTAGAGCTAGTGTGAATTTACTTCTATATTCGGTTTTTCAAAGTCTCAATCTAGGTGAGTTAAAACCTACTTCTGTAACTCTTTTACTTGCTGATAGATCTGTAAAAGTGCCTAGAGGAATAGTTGAAGATGTGTTAGTACAAGTTGATAAATTCATCTTTCCTGTGGATTTTATTGTTTTGGACACACAACCTATTGAAGCATGCAATTCAATTCCTGTTATTTTAGGACGTCCATTTCTTGTAACTTCTAATGCATTGATTAATTGTAGGAATGGAGTGATGAAGTTATCTTTTGGAAACATGACATTGGAGATGAATGTTTTTAACATTTACAAGCAACCTGGAGATGATAATGATTTATAGGAAGTAGATTTTATTGAAAAATTAATTTATGATCAATTTGAAAATTCTTCCAGTGAAACTGAGTTTAATGAATCTGAAGATTTGCAAATGGTTTATTTTTAGGAAGAATCAAAGGCAATAGTTGGAGACCAAAAATTGAGGAATTGCCACCACGATCAATTGAGTCCATACCTTCAAGTGTTCAACCACCAAAACCCGATTTGAAGCCATTACCATTTAATCTCAAATACTCATTTTTGGGAGAAAATGAAACTTTTCCGGTAATAATTTCTTCCAAACTTAATGTTCATCAAGAATGTAAGTTATTACAGACTCTGAAAATGCACAAAAATGCATTAGGATGGACTAATAGTTGACATAAAAGGAATCAGTCCTTTGATTTGCACACACAAGATCTATTTGGAGGAAAATGCTAAACCCTCTAGAGAAATGCAACGAAGGCTTAATCCTAATATGAAAGAAGTAGTGAGGAATGAAGTCATTAGGCTTCTAGATAATGGAGTCATTTATCCTATTTCTGACAGCAAATGGGTAAGTCCTACCCAAGTTGTACCTAAAAAGTCTGGAGTTACTGTGATAACAAATGAGAAGAATGAGTTAATTCCAACTAGGACTATTACTAGTTAGCGCATGTGCATTGACTATAGGAAACTTAATTCAATGACTAGAAAAGATCATTTTCCTTTACCTTTCATGGATCAAATTCTAGAAAGAGTTGCAGGTCATGAATTTTATTGTTTTCTAGATGGCTGTTCAAGTTATAAACAAATTGAAATTGCATTTGAAGATCAAGAGAAAACTACTTTCACATGTCCGTTTGGTATGTTTGTATATTGAAGGATGACTAGTAAATTCAGTGATATGGTTGAACGTTTTCTTGAGATTTTTATGGATGATTTTTCTGTTTTTGGTGATTCATTTGATGATTGTTTAACTAACTTGGAAAAGGTTTTGAACAAGTGTGAAGAGAAGAATCTTGTGCTGAATTGGGAAAAATATCATTTTATGGTAACAAACGGCATTGTACTTGGTCACATTGTTTCATCAATAGGAATTGAGGTTGACAAATCTAAAATCGAGTTAATTGCCAACTTGCCAACACCAAAATCTGTTAAAAATGTTAGATCATTCTTAGGACTTGCTGGTTTTTATAGAAGGTTAATCAAAGATTTTAGTGTAATATCTAAGCCATTGTGTAACCTTCTAACAAATGATAATGTTTTTGAATGGACTGAACATTGTGAAGAAGCCTTTATCAAACTTAAAAACTTGCTTACTTATGCTCCTGTCATTCAACCTCCTGATTGGTCATTACCTTTTGAAATAATGTGTGATGCTAGTGATTATGCTGTGGGTGCTGTTTTAGGACAAAGAAAAGATAAGAAACCCTATGTGATTTACTATGCAAGTAAAACTTTAAATAGTGCTCAAATGAATTACACTACCACTAAAAAGGAATTACTTGCAGTAGTATTTGCATGTGAAAAATTCAGATCTTATCTTGTTGGCTCACCTGTTATTTTTTTTAGCGATCATGCAACATTGAAATATCTTCTTTCTAAGAAGGATTCTAAGGCTAGATTGGTGCGGTGGATTTTGTTACTTCAAGAATTTGATATCACAATCAAGGATAAGAAAGGCACCAAAAATGTTATCGCGAATCATTTGTCAAGATTGACAACTGATTCAAGATCTGACACCACACCAATTAATGACTACTTTCCTGATGAATCTTCACTTTCTGTCTCTACAATGCCTTGGCTTGCTAATATTGTTAATTTTCTTGTTTCATGATATTTGCCAGCTCATTGGAGTACTCAAGACAAAAGAAAGTTCTTGAACGAAGTGAAGAACTTTTATTGGGATGACTTTACTTATTCAAATATTGTCCTGATCAAATATTTTGAAGATGCATTCCCGACAATGAGGTAAGTAGTGTCATTAAATTTTGTCATTATGAGGCTTGTGGGGGTCATTTCTCATCAATAAAGACAACTGCAAAAATCTTACAATGTGGATTTTATTGGCCCACCATGTTCAAAGAAACACATGCATTCTGCAAAACTTGTGAAAATTATCAAAAGCTAGGATCTATTTGAAAACGTCACATGATGCCTTTAAATACTATTCTTGTCATTGAAATCTTTGACTGTTGGGGTATAGATTTTATGGGTCCATTTCCTCCATTATTTGGTTGTGTACATATTAGTCGTAGTAGACTATATTTCAAAATGGATAGAGGCAATTCCAAGTCGTAACAATGATCATAAAACAGTGATCAAGTTTTTGAAAGAAAATATTTTGAGTCGATTTAGAATCCCTCGGGTCATGATAAGTGATGGTGGAACACATTTCTGTAACAAGCTATTTGAGTCTTTAATGAAGAAATATGGAATTACACACAAAGTTGCCACCCCTTATTACCCTCAAACAAATGGACAAGTAGAACTTGCTAATAAGGAGATCAAACAAATCTTGGAAAAAACAGTGAACCCTAATCAGAAGGACTGGTCTTTAAGACTTAATGATGCACTTTGGGCTTATCGAACTGCTTTTAAAACATCATTAGGTATGTCACCTTATAGGTTGGTTTATGGAAAACCTTGTCATTTGCCTGTGGAACTTGAACACAAAGCTTACTGGGCTATTAAAGCTTTCAATTCAAACCTGAATGATGCTAGCCAGCTGCGTAAGTTGCAAATAAATGAGCATGAGGAAATAAGAAATGATGCATATGAGAATTCAAAAATTCATAAGGCAAGAATCAAAGAGTTTCATGACAAGAGAATCTTGAGAAAAAACATTTGATGTTGGTCAAAAAGTTTTGCTTTATAATTCTCGATTCCATTTATTTCCTGGAAAGCTAAGATCAAGATGGAGCGGTCCATTTATTGTGAAACATGTGTATCCTTATGGGGCTTTTGATATTGAGAATCCAAAGAATGACAATGTTTTCAAGGTAAATGGACATCGTTTGAAAGCTTACTTTGATAATGTTCCTAGTGAAATTGAATCCATTGGTTTGAATGATCCTGTATATAAAGGTTGATTATTTTGTTTTTCTCACATTGTTTTTGTGTTTCTTTTGGTGTGACTCTTGTTTTGCTAGTCTTTCTCCAACCCCGGTCAAATGGCGGATAACGGTACTCCATGACTCTTAAGTCGGTTCTTTCAGTTTCCCATGATAACTGATATCTGTGTATATAATTGTTCAATTCCTTGTTCCTTCTCTTTTCTTTGTATCTCTTCTCCACTTCTGTTTTGAAAAATGGACACCACTCTTGAAAAATTAAAAAAGTATTTTCCTGCTCTGCCTCAGAATGCGATTACAAAAATTTACCGTGCTAGGTGTGAAAGATTGAGGTTGTTAATGAACCATGGAATTCCTGAAGATATTCGCTGGATGATTGAAGCAAAGGTCCGATTATCAGGTGAGTCTTCCAATACTTTTATTTCATACATGCTTGGGACAGGTAAAAGCACTTTTGCAAAGAAACGTCGTGCAAAATGACTGAAAGTCTATCACCAAAGTGCCAGATGGACTTGTAATGCAAAATATCATTCTTTAGGAATGGTATCTATAAAACGTGAAGATAAAATACAATTTATTAAGGATGGTCTGAGTAAGGAGTCTTTAGATAATCTTCTATTAACTCTTGAGACGCATCCTAGTGGAGATGTGCATCGTGCAATTCATGGTTTATGGCCTCATTTTCATAAAGAACATGATCGATTTAGTCTTGGGAATCTGACTAAAAAAGACCCTATTTGTTAGTTTTAAAAAAAATTGGATGGGAAGCCTATCCCCGACCCATAGAGGACGTTTAAGCCGTTCTTGGACGTAAAACCAAGGGAAGATGTGAGCCATAATCACAACTGCTTGTACATACACATGTTTTACAAACAAAAAAAAAAAAAAAAAAAACAAAAAGAGAGAGAGTGAGACTCCAGCTAGCCTACATATAGGTGGTATGATTGCATTTTCAATTTCTCATCTATAAAATCTTCTCTTCCTTCCCATCATTTCTACTCAACCCATTCATTTAACAGATATAGAAGTGTGTCGAAATGGCAGGTTCCTCTGTTCCTAAAATAAAAAATATTTGTGTTTTTTATGGATCCAGTCCTGGGAAAGAAAAGGAGTTTTTAGAATCAACAAATCATCTCGGTCGGGTACTAGCTGAGCGAAAGATTCATTTAGTGTATGGGGGAGGCAGCCTTGGGTTAATGGGGAGAGTTTTAATAGCAGCATTTTTAGGAGGTAGTCAAGTTTTGGGGGTCATCCCCAAAGCTGTAGTCGAAGGGGATATCATTGGAAAAACAGTCGGAGAGGAACTACAGGTCTCCACAATGTCTGAACGACTGTCTGTAATGTTTAACCATGCTGACACCTTCATTGCTTTACTAGGTGGTCTGGGCACTTTAGAAGAGATATTTTATATTTCCTCTTGGGCTCAACTGAACATTCACCAGAAACCTATAGGTTTGCTTAATGTTAATGGTTTTTATAATAATTTACTGTCTTTTCTTGATCATGATGTGGAACAACAATTTCTAACATTTTCAGAGCGAAAAATCCTCATCTTTGTTGCTACTGCTGAGCAATTGATTGATGAACTTCAATCTTTCATCCCTGTAGTTGATTCCTCTATGAGTCGACTCAATTGGTCAATCACAGAACGTTGTAACAAGCTTAGATTGGATTTGAGCCTTAGTTTGTGAAAAATTGTGTCTTTTGGTTTTATTAATAGCATAATATTTATGTTTTGTTCTTTCTTATATTTGTTTAAGTGTGTTTTAGGTTTGTCAGTAGTCGCTGTTTCAGGTGATGTCTTCTATACTCTATCTTTCTACCGTAGAACATTGAGGACAATGTCTCGTTTTGGTTGGGGGGAGAGGGTAGTAGTTGATATTAAAAAAAAAATTAACTAACTATGTTTTCTATTATTACAACCATTTATAAACTTGTTGTTACTAGGATGGCAGAGTAAAGGAGAAACTTTAGTGACTCTTGAGACGCATCTTAGTAAATATTTTTAACAAGGTTTATCATAATACTTCGTGAAATATTTAGGTTTACAAACTCTCGCATTACTATCGCTCATATACTCATTTAACAAATATTTATAAACCTTCATTTTCACACACACACTTTAACATATGATTGTGGGTTGCACATTGGATTGTTACATTATTCATGTTCTTTTGTTAAAGGTAACAATTAAGGGAAATGGATAGTATATAATATGCAAAAACAAAAAAAACAAAAAAAAAATGATAATAAAATGAATAAATAAAAAAGTAGATAAGTTTGGTTTCGTAGCCTCCTTGACTTAAACAATTAAGCCCGAAGGGGTGTTTTAATACCTAGTACCCTAAAGTCAATTGACTTGGGAGCTATTGGCCCAGTGCTTGTTACATGGGTTGAGGAGAAAAGCTTAAGGGAATCAAACATTGCACTATCTACATATCAGTATCTACAACCCGAGTTACTAAACTTGTAGGGGTGTCTCAACACCTGATGCCCTAAGACCAACTGGTTTGGGAGTCATTAGCTAAAAGCTCGTTACATGGGTTCAAGATACATTGTGTTATAAATTCTTGCTTAAAAAAAAAAGAAAGATAATAATCCTAACCCAAGGAAGTTAACCTTAAACATTGGAACAAAATTTTGCTTTCTTCCATAAAAAGCTCTATAGCTATGTTTTGATTTACTGAGCACAAAAGAAAGGTTTATTAATATCTTGTTTAAGAAGTATGAAGCAGATATATAAATTTAATGAAAGTTTGTTTATTTGGATAGATTAATGGAAGTTAAATGATGAATGCCTTGCTTTGTAGAACTTGCAAATTATTTTTATATTTTAATGCTTTGATTACTAGGGACTAGTAATAAGCTGGTTGAAGGGTGTGATTAGTACTTAAAAGTGCATTCTCATTAAGGTTTTATATCATCGTATTGCACTCAAGTATCATTAAATTCCCTAACTAAAGCATGTTTTATAATAACAAGTCTGATAATATAATATATCTTTAATTTATGGTAAATGCTTATTTTGAATGCAGGTATATCTCATAATTCAAAGGATTGATTGATGTGATTAACTATTGAAAATGAAGAGACAAAAAGAGGACTAGGCTAAGAGAAGAGATGCTGGTTCAATTCCAAACTAGAACACCATTCGGTTATTGGATCATAACTAGAGTTGTAGAACTCGGATTTAGGTCTACTTTGTATGGATGGAAAGCTAAGACATAGACCTAAAACTTTCATGAGAGTCTAAGACTCAATTCTGCCGTTTTCAAATTCAAATCTTAGCAACAACAGAGAAGTCAGAACCTGTTCTGCAGCTTAGACACTGTTCGGTTTTCAGCTCATATCTTGAGATCTAGAAGTCCAAATGAGCTCTGGTTTTTTTTTGTTAGAAAGCTAAGACAATTGCTCACAGCTTTCATGGAACAAAGGGCTCAAATTCTAATGTTAGCAATGACATTTTAGCCAGCCAACAATATCAAAAATCAGCCAACAATATCAATAACCAGCAGCCAACAATGTCAAAAACCAGCCACCAAATCAATGGTTGGCCACCAACTATTTTCTTAGTCCACCAATCAATAGTTCTGAATCTTAGCCTATAAAAGGAGACATTTGCCATGTATTTAATCATATTATTTTTCAGATCAAAATCATGTTCTTGCTTTCTCTCTTTATAGCTTTGTAATGTTCAAGTTTTCTTTCATGTTATATTAATCTCTTGTTTATGCCTTTTCATTTCCTTTCATATACTTAGTTAACTTATATCATAATCATGTTCTTATCTTGTTTATTTATGTTTTTCTTATTCATTATGTTTAGCTAAGTTAATTATGTCAAGGTGAAAAAGTTTCACTAATGGTGTCAGAATAGGTATAATATAAACTCAACATGGAATTTAATGTTTATATCTAAGAAAGATTGTTATTAACATGTTTTATCTTTTTATCTTACTAATTCTTAATACCTTGCTTGTTAAATGGTTAATCTAGATTTATATTGTATAACACTTGGTACATCAAATGCTTGATCCTTCATAGTTTTCGGCTGACATTATTGTTATGATAGGAACTTGATTTGTTGTTAACATAAGCTAGCAACATAAATGCCTGATGATATTTATAAGTATGGTGTTACTTAGATAAGATGATTAATATGATCATGTTAATAATTTATAATGAGCTAATAACGATAAATCATTCGATTGGAACCTCCTTTGTGTGTGGTTTCTAGTTGAGTAATAAAAAGAATTTATATTATATTTATTTGAAATACCATTAGTAGATCCTCTAACCTTGATATCTGTTTTATTATTTTTTAATCCTTACATCAATATCACTTTCCAAAACTCTCTTCAACTCCTTTTTTGTTATTATTATCTTCAAATCTTTCTCTTTATTTGTA
This sequence comes from Populus simonii, assembly GCA_007827005.2. Taxonomy (NCBI): domain Eukaryota; kingdom Viridiplantae; phylum Streptophyta; class Magnoliopsida; order Malpighiales; family Salicaceae; genus Populus; species Populus simonii. Next base: position 926,118 of record CM017467.2, read on the forward strand.
ATTTATACAATTCACCTCTCTGTGGTTCGATCCCGGTCTTGCCAGGTTATTTATTACTTTGACACTCCTGCACTTGGGATAAGACATCAACTCTTTGATCGTGTCACCTACTCAATGATAACTATAAAAATAAAGATAGGTCAAAGCTTCTCTTTGATGTAGTTTGCTTTTGTCAAACGTGAAGTATGTAGTTTTTCATACTTAGAGGCCAAAAGCTCATCATAAATATTATATCAAACATGTTGATAGGTCCTTATAAAATCAAAAGGTATGGGAGATAAAGATAAAGGCTAGAAAAATAAAGAGCCAAACAAGCTCATAATGATATGATATCTCTTTAAATGAAAGAGAAGGCATAAGACTCTCTATCCAAAACATCTCTCTCTCTCTCTCTCTCTCTCTCTCTCTCTCTCTCTCTCTTATATATTGTCGCACCTCGGTGGACATCACGACAGGATCTAAAATATATCGTGAAAAGTTAGAGAGTTGCCACTTAGTATCTTAAAAGGAAACTAGGGATCCTCACAAATAACATTAGTTTTAAAAATTCAAGTGAGAGATTATTTATGCCTGAGGGAAGAACGATGTCATCCTCGCTACATCCTTTCTTGCAAAAAGTTACCTTAACTATATATCCATTGTTCTAGATTTGTTCCTTTTTTGCGCCATTAATTATCCTAATATATTTTTATTATCTAAAAGGATTTTAATGTTGGTCCTTAAAAACATGAGACATAAAATAAACTACTATTTTTTTTTATTTATAAAAAAATTAACTTCGATCCCAAAAACATGAGACACATTGATTTAAAAATTTAGAATAAAAATTTATATATAAAAAAAGAATCAGCTCGTTTACACCTTAAAGCCTAAAATTCAAAATATGAAACCCACCAAGGAAATGGGCTTGACAAAGCCCAATTGATACGACCAAAAGATTGATGTCTTCTCTCAAGTGTAGGAGTGTCAAAGTAATAAATAACCCGGCAAGACCGAGGTCGAACCATATAGAGGTTGACAATAATAATAATAATAATAATTAGTTGAAGAGAGCTTCGAGATGTGATATTGATATAAGGATTAAACAATGATAAAAATAATTGTCAAGGTTAGAGGATCCACTAATGGTATTTCAAACAAGTATAGTATAAACTCTTATTACTCAACTGGAAACCACACACAAAGGAAGTTCCAATCGGATTATAAATTGTTAACGTGATTACATTAGTTATCCTATTCAAGTAATGCTAATACTTGTAAATGTTGTCAGGTATTCATGATTATAACTTATGTTAATAACAAATCAAGTTCCTTTCATAGCACAGGTGTCGGTTATACCATACGATTTGGGCTATGAAAGTGCCAAGTATTTGTTGTACCAAGGTTATACAACATAAATCTAGATTAACCATTTAACAAGAAAAGTATTAAGAGTGAACAAGATAACAAATACAAAACATGTTAGTATCAAACATTAAAGTCCATGTTGAGTTTATACTATACTTATTCTTACGCCATTAGTGTAACCTTTTCACCTTGACATAATAAACTTAGCTAAACATAATGAAGAATAGAAACATAAATAAACAAGATAAGAACATAAATAAGATATAAGTTAACTAAGTAAAGAAAAGGAAATGAAAAGCATAAACAAGAGATTAATATAAACAAAACTTCAACATTACAAAAATATAAAGAGAGAGAGCAAGAACATGACCTTGATCTGAAAACCAAGATGCCTAAATGCATGGCAAATGCCTCCTTTTATAGGCGAAAATTCAGAACTATTGATTTGATGACTAATTGTTGAGTGGGTGGCCACATCTTGACTTGGTAACAATCCTTATCTTCTTGTTTGAACAAAACATCATTGCTAACAATTTGAACGGATTTTCCACATGAAAGTTCTGGGAAATTGTCTCAGCTTTCCAACAAAAAAAGAATCAGTGCATTTGGACTTCTAGAACTCGAGATATGGGCTGAACACTGAACATTGTCTGGGCTGCATGACAGATTCTGACTTCTCCATTGTTGCTAAGATTTGGACTTCCAAACAGCGGAACTGAGTCTTTCACTCCCATGAATGTTTTAGGCCTATGTCTTAGCTTTCTAGCTATATAAACCAAATTGAAATCCAAGATCTATAGCTCCAGATATGACCCAATGACTGAATAGTGTTCCGGTTTGGACTGAACCAGCATCTCTTTTCTAAGCTTAACCCTCTCTTTGTCTTCTCAATTATAGTAGTTAAACTCATCAATCAATCCTTTGATTTATGTGATAAGCCTGCATTTAAGATGAACATTTACCATAAATTAAAGGTATCTTATAGTATCAGACTTGTTATTATAAAACATGCTTTAGTTAAGGAGTTATTGATACTTCAAGTGCAAAATGATGATATAAAACCTTGATAAAAATGTACTTTTACGTACTAATCACCAATCAAGTCTCTCTTTAAATCTTGAAAGCTTAGCCTAAAAAACCATTATCTTAATGACCCTTTTTGTTTTGAAGACCACCATTAATAAAAATGGAGGCTTGCCCAACCTCCCTTTTGCTTCTTTTATTTTTTTTACAGGTTATGCAACAAATTTAGGGGAAACTTGTTAGGTTGCAAGAAAAGGCAAGGTCTAGTTTCAACATATATCAATAACACGAGAAAGAGGAAAATAACTCTATATTAAAAATTGCAGACTCCATGTTCATGACTTCATACCTTTTTCCTTTTTAGACAAATTGCAAATTTCATGTTCCTATACTTTATGAATCATAGTTGCCACTGCAACAATTCCTAGGTGGGGAGCAAACTTTTATAAATCATGATTCATGATTGGAGTAAAGGATGAAACACAAGTAAAAACAAAAAAAAATAAGTAACAATAGTCGTTGATTTATAAAGTCTAATTTTCATACATATACTCATACAACAAGGATATATGGAAAATGCCTTCTTTTATAGGATATAATGGGAACTCAATGATTCAAACAAGCTTTACACAATGATATGTTGCAGAAAATATGGTTCACATTAGTATATAAAAGTTGGAACCTGATTTTGCGATGCTATTACTCTTAGGATGAACTGAATGTGCTTGAATCTGTAATACAATTGCCTTTTACCCCACTGCCTAATGCTTGGTCTCTTCCTCCTTGTGTTTGCGTATCTCTCTCACTGATGTTTTCTCTCTTTCTCATATTTATTTTCTACTCTTCTTACTTCCTCCCCCCACTTCTTTTTGAGCTCCTATTGTTGCTCTTTTTATAGGCAAATAATACCCCTCCTTAAGAAACAAATCATCGACGTAATGAGGGTTGATTCTTAGAAATCAACTTAAATGTTGGTCACCAAGACTGCTTGATTTATGGAGAAGGGATTAAAATTTAAAAATCAAATCCCACACCAGAATGGAAAAGTTTGATTGGCTGACCAAAGAGCTATGTTTGATTTAGAATTTGTAGATGATTTTGGGAACTAAACCCTAATCTTCAGCACTAAGATTGTAACCAACATGTTAGAAGACACGCTTTCATCATTGTTGTGCCATCAAGAGACTAAATCATGATTGAGATTAAGACCTAAATTTACATGAAAATCAGTTGTTCCTACGCTTTCCTTTTTGCCTAAAAACCTAAAAATCTTTATGAATAATACAACGTTGTTTTTCTTAAAGCTTCATTAGCGTGTTCTTCTCCTTTTAAGCAAAACGCATCATTTCACTTAAAGTGAAATGACATTGTTTTTGCTCTTCTGGCAGAATTAGTTTTTTTTTTTTTTTTAATTCAATTAGGCCAAGCTTCATCATAGCCCCTTCATTTCAGTGCTTTTTGCTCCTTGATCGTTGGTCTTTCAATTTCTTGTTTTCGGCCAATTTTCATCTTTTTTTTAATTTCTTTCAATTTTACCCCTGAACAAGTTACTTTAGGCCCTCTAATTTCTTCAAGGCTTTCATTTCAGTCTCTGTTTCTTTAATTCTTTATTTTTAAGCCAAATTGACTTCCAATTTCATTTTTTCTTTAATTAAGTCCTTAATTGATTTTTTAACTTTGGTACTTGTTTCAAAATCATCCTTGAACTTCAATTTCTTTCAATTTTAGCCAAATTAAACTAGTTTATGCCCATTTCTCTTTACTTCAGACCTTAATTATAATTTAAAAATTTTCAAACTTTATTTTTGCTCATGGTGTTCAAATATTGGTCCAATTAGAACCCCAACTACACCTATTGTTTTTATACATCTTTGTGATTTTAGAGATTTCTTGACACACAAAAATAAAATAAAAATAACTAAATAGATAAATTTATTGAAAAGATGTATTTTTAGATTTTTCTAATTTGTATACAAAAATAGGGGTCCAAAATTGAGTTATAACAATTGACCTCTCTTTACTTACAATGCAAAGTCTTATAAAAAGCTTTGTATAATAAGCCTGTAAAGAAAAAAAAATGATGTTTGAAATGAAAGGGATCCGAAACCCTTAAGTTTCGGTTGAGGGATCCGACACCCTTAAAAATCATATAATCATATTATTATAATGGGTGACCTACTCAAGTGGTCTCATTCTTATGAGCGACCTACCTAAGATAAAGAAAAGTGGAAATGGTCTCATTCTAATGGGTGACCTACCCAAGCGGTCTCGTTCTTATGGGTGACTTACCCAAGTGGTCTCATTCTCTTTATTGATTTGGGTCCATCAAAGCCTTCTTGGATTCCATTGAGGTTTTTCCTTATAAAATTCTTTTTTACATACTATACAATGATTTGGTTAGATGATTTGCATGCATCCCTACCTGGTTTGAAGCATAGGTCCCCTTTTTGTCTTTTTCATTTCTCTTGCTTGATGAGGTTTGCATCCTTTTGAGATGTGTTCTCTTAATCGCTTGACTACTAGCCTGCTCGAATTTGGCCTACATAGGTCATGTTCCGAGTTATTTGCAATCTTGCTTAAACCTAACCCATTATGACCCACTTATTTATTGGATATTTTCTATTTCACTTGTTATCTCATTTGTCATCACTACTTGACAAGAATCAAATCATTCCTTTTCATCCCTTTTTGTAAATGAAATTACTCCCTTGTTTCACTATTTAAAGCATTTTTTTTCATAGATTACTTTTAACTTCAAAAAACACCTCATATCTTGATCATGCTCCCTAGTATACTTTGTTAGCAATTCAAACAAAAATCTTCCCTTTTCCTTTGGTGCGATTTTCACTATGGAAACTTTATTCAAAATGATTTTTGAAATCTTATTCCTCAAAAACAAAAATTGTTTTGATATATGTTTAGAGTGTTTTTTCTTACAACTTCTTGAGGACCAGTGATGATGAGGTGATCCCTTTTTTTGTGGGTTTCAAAACAGAAGTCTAGAGTAGAGACTTGAGATTTTGTGAAGAAAAAAAACATGTTTTATTAGCATGAATAATAACAAGTAGTTTGCTTGCAATGTCACAACTCTGATGAAAAAGTTCTTTATGATTCGTTAGCATAATTTACTGGTCAAATACACTTTGCTTGCGTGCTTAATTAGAAAAGGATTTTTAATGGCACATAATCTTAGTTATGGAAAGAAAGGACTTTATAAGCTCAAAGAGTGTTTCAAGATTTTAAGGACTTTGTAGATTTAAAGAGTGTTTCAAGGTTTTAAAGACTTAGGATCACTGTTGATTGTTGGATTTCTCATGTCTTTTAATTCTTTTCCTTATACTGTCGTATTCCCTTGACTCGAATCCTTTCTTCCTTTTCTTTTTGTATGATCTTCGTTAGGGCATTCTCATTTTGCTTTGACTTTTCACTTTTATTTGTGAATGCCCTACAACATTTAGGTTTGTTGGGCTTACTACTTTCAGGATTCTCACGATCTTTTTATCCTTTGAACTTTTATCTTTCCTTCAGTGTGGGGTGTGATCCTAATTAAGGTTTTTATAAAGAAAAACTCATCTGGGGCTCAAATGGGGACAACAAAGGGTATAGTTATTTTTGGACTCGAGAGAAATAACAAAAATAGTCTTCCGTCATTTTAAGTGCAAATGGTTTTAGACCAACAAACTTTGACCTCATCTAATCGTTTGAGACTTACAAGGGATTGTGTTTTGGGAGTCCATTACTACATGTTATTATGCATGCAACTTAAACATGGTTAGTAAGACATGGTATGAGGGTAAATTCTCCTCTCTTTTTTTTGTTAAAAGTTTATTTGATCTTCTCAGTGTAAGAGTTGCTAGATTGCTGCCATATCAAATGTTAAATCATTTCCTATAATAAAAAATCAAGTTCAACTTTTCAAAATTCACCTTAGAAAAAGCATTCTTTTTCAAAATTCACCAATTAGGAATATTATATTGAGTTGAGCCCATGAGATAATGTAAGGATGAAAATGTGCGCTCCTTTTTTATGAGTAAATGAGGGAAAAGGAAGGGATAATACATAAAGAATTCTTATCCAAAGCTTCATTTTTATTAATCGGATGAAAATTTATACATTGAATATAGTACTTTTTTACAGAATCAGAATTGATAAGCATAGGCAAGTCTTCTTCATCCATCTTGGTAAGCAATAATGCTCCTCTTAAGAACACCTTTTTTACCACATATGGACCTTCATAGTTTGGTGCTTATTGACTATGTTCTTCACCTGGTAATGGTAAAATCTTTCTTAGCACAAGATCTCATTTCTTAAATTCTCTTGGTCTAACCTTTCTGTCATGTATTTTGGCCATTTTTTTTTTGTATAACTGATGGTGACAAATTGTAACTAACCTCTTTTCACTAATCATATTCAACTACTCATATCTTATCTTAACCCACTTAGCTTCTTCTATCTTGGATTCCATCAAAACTCTAAGAGATGAGATTTATACTTTCAATGGCATCACTATTTCCATTCTATACACTAGTGAGTAAGGTGCAGCCTCAAACAAAGTTTTTATTGTCGTGCGGTATGCGTGTAAGGCATAAAAAAAACATTTCATGCCAATCTTTATAAATGACTTCTATCTTTTAAATGATCTTCTTTATGTTTTTATTGGTCACTTCTACATTCACCATTCATCTTTGCTCTATAAAGAGATGAGTTAGAGTGCATGATCTTCCATTTAGAACATAATTCTGCAATCATCTTTTCTTTGAAAGTTTAAGCATTGTTAGTCATTATCCTCTTAGGTGATCTATACCGACAAAGCAAGTCTTTCTTAATGAATTGTTTGACCACCTTCTACCTATTTAGTGAAGTAATCAATTGCCACCAAGATAAATCGATGCCCATTACTAGCTTTTGGGTTAATCAGTTCGATCACATCTATTCCCCACATTACATATGGTCAAGGTGATGTTATGTTAAACATGAATGATAACACTTATGGCATTTCCTGATGTATTCTATACAGTCTCTTTCCATGGTCATCTATAAATAACCAGATCTTTGCATTTGTCTAGTCATCATGTTTCCATTTACATGAGTGACACAGATTCCCTCATGCACTTCTTGTAATGCATTTTAATTTTTGTTTGGTTTAGACATCTTAGCAAAGTTCTATCAAATGACCTCTTGTATAGAATTTCACCATCTAAGTAGTATTCTATTATTGTTCTCCTTAAAGTCTTTCTATCTATTTTGGATGCCCTTTCGGGATACTCCTATCTTTGAATAAACCTTTTTATTTTATGGTACCAAGGGTTGCCATCTATTTCACCCTCAACAGGACAACAATAAGCCTGAGAACTCCTAATTTCAATACATATTGATCACACTTTAGTTCTATAATCAATTTTACCCATAGAAGCTAGTGTTGTCAAGACATTCACAAACTAATTTTTATCTCTCCTCAAATGTGTGAATTATATTCCATCGAAGCCCTTTGCGAGTTTAGAGGTACTTTTGGTATGCCCTCAGCTTTTCATCATTGGTTTGTCATTCACCTTTCACTTAGTAAATTATCAACATAAAATCTTCGTATACATCTAACTTTCTTATCTTCAACTCTAAAGTAACTTCTAGCCCATAGATGCAAGCCTTGTATTTAGTAATGTTGTTAGTACACTCAAATTGCAATTTGATTGAGATTGGAAACTACTTTTCTCGTGGCAAGATTACTATAGCCCCAACCCCATTACCAGAGGTAGTTACAACACCATCAAAATACATGGTCCACCACTCACTGTCTTCTACTATCAAAACACCTTTGCTAGGGAAGTCATAGCTCAAGGGCTTATAGTTTGCAACAATATTTTCGGCTAGGTGATTTGAAATTACATTCCTTATTATTGCCTTTCTTGTCATGTAGACATTATTATACTTAATCAACAACATTTTCCATCTAGTTATCTCGCTTAACAAATAAGGCTATTCAAAGATGTACTTGAGAGGATCCGTTTTTTAAATCAACCATGTGGTGCAGTACAATATGTACTATTAAAACCTCTTTGTACTCCATACTAAACGACAACATAACTTCTCTATCATACTATAGTGAGACTCACAATCAGTGAACTTCTTGTTGAGATAGTAGATAGCCTATTCCTTTTTGAGGTGGCTTTTATAAATACTGCTTAATTATGTCAAAGGTTTCTTGGCAATCATTATTTCATATCCAGAGTTTTTCTTTTGGAGTAGTTAAAAGATTGGCTCACAAGTGGTTATTAGTTGAGAAATAAATCAGGTAATATAATTCAAACACCCTAGGAAACTTTAGACCTCTCTTTTAGTCTTTGGGGTTGGCATTTGTTGTATAACCTTCAATTTGTTAGGATCTATTTTTGTGCCTTTATTGCTCACCATAAACCCGAGTAATTTCCCAGACTTCACCTTAAATGAGCACTTTGTAGGGTTTAACTTCAATCGGTATTTCCGTAACCTTTTGAAAAGTTTTCTCAGAGTTTGGATACGGTCCTCTTTTTCTTTATACTTGGTGATCATGTCATCCATATACTCCTTAATCTCCTTATGCATTATGTCATGAAAAAAGGTTACCATGGCACGTTGGTATGTTGCTTTGGCATTTTTTTTTATTCTGAATGACATAACTTTATAACAAAAAGTTCCTAATGAGGTGACGAATGTAGTATTCTTCTTATCTTTTTCGGCCATTTTTATCTGGTTTTACCCCGAGAAACCATCCATAAATGAGTAAGTGGAGTTCTTTGCAACATTATCTATCAAGACATCTATATGGGGTAAAGGGAAATCATCTTTTAGGCTCATATTATTTAAGTCCCTAAAGTCAACACATATTTTAATTTTATTATCCTTTTTAGGAACCGCTACAATGTTGGAGACCTATTGAGGGTTTTTAACCACTTCTAATAAACCAACATCTCATTGCTTCCTCACCTCTTCCTTAACTTTAAATAGTACATTGGGTCTTATCCTCCTTAATTTCTATTTAATTGGCTTACAACCTTTTCTTAGGGGTAACCTATGTACTATAATATCAGGGTTTAAACCAGGCAACAATGCGATCAAACCATTTCTTTCAACTATAGTGATCAACACCCCAATCTTCAGTTCTTTCCTATCTAGCTTAGTGCCTACATTTATCAATTCAAGATCCTCTTTGGTGGGTTTCCCAACATGTTCAAAGTGTCCAACCTGTCTTACCCCTTCTTTATCTTATTTCTCTTATTCTTCCTCGTCCATTATAATTATATATCCATCAAGTTTTGACCATTTATTCTCAATGCAATGTGTTTGTGCATTTATTGAAGATCCACTTTCAGATTTCTTGAAAGCAGAAAGTGTTTGATATGAGTGGATTATAAGCAAAATAAATGCGCACTTGAAAGAAACATGCATGATCTCATTAAAACTTTTTTATAAAAGGGCTCAACAATAATAAAACATTATGCCATTATCTTAAGCTATGATTATTGGCAAGGTAAAAACAAAGCATTCAACAACAAAAAAAGCATATAAACAAATTATTACTTTTTAAAAATAAGGAGGACTTCTTGGATCTCTTAATTATTCAATTATTCCCCTTCGGTTAGCCTTGTCATAAATTTTGTTGGGGCATCTTCTAAGGTGTTGGTAGTCAGTTAAGGCAACATTTCGTGAGTCTCTTCCTTGACCTCAAAGTCTTCATCACAATCTTCTCCTTCACTTTCTAGATAGTTGATGACAACATCATTGAATTTCTTCCTCAGATTTTCTAGCTCATCTTCAAGCTTCATCTCATAAGAGGGTTGTGGAAAGGTTATACGTATAGGAGGAATTTCCATCATCTCTTCTTCTGGCTTATGCCTTTCCATTTGGGCTATCCTCTTTTGTCTCTTGAATTTTTTTTTTATTGAATGTAAGTATTATAAATCAAAGTAAACAAAGCTGGAAAATCGGCGAGTCAAATTTACAAGCATGTACAACCTAACGAACAAAAGGGAACAGGCTCCCAAAATAAGCGTAATGGACAAAAATATACAACCAAAGAAGAGACCAAAGGGAACATGTTCCCTTAACAAAGATACCAGGACAAAGCTTGAAATAACAAATATGGTTATTGACCTAGAGGAGCAGTAATTGTGTGCAAAAAAGCACACCAGCACCACCAAACATCCGGATTGGCATCCATAGCAGACCTGCAAGTAAACACACACATAAGGTTTACAACAGAATAACAACAACAAATGAGCATCAAGCATGCTCTCCAGCAATAGGCCACACTATCAGTATATCCTTCTTTTTCTCTTGATTTCAACCGCCTTCTTGTAATATTACCTCTTAGTCTTGAAGCCTAAGCCAAATCGTTGATCAACACTCTTTATTCCCATCACATTAAACCCCTCAGTCATACTCGTAGTTGGTTATATTGGAATGGCAGTCCATGTTTCTGCATATATTTTGCAACCATTTTGGAAGCTTTTAAAACCTAAGGTTTTCTCAACATTGTATTTTCCAGTACCCATTCACCACCTTAAAATCATGTAGGTTGCTGTCAGTGTTGCCTTTACAGTGATTAGGCTTCCGTTGATGATGAATTTTACTTTTTGGTGCAAAGATTGTCCAACAGCCTACCTGTATGAATCCATGGTCTTCCTAACAACATGTTATAGGAAGGGTGAATATCCATTACTTGGAATGTCACCTAAAATGGTCGTGGACCAATAAGTAGCTCAATTTCAATATTTATAATTACTTGTCTAGGCTATCCATCGTAAGCTCTAGCAATCATGGTGTTTGGCCTCATATGAGAAATATCTATTGGTATTTTATTTAGTACATATCTCGATAACACATTCAAGGTAGTACCATTATTCATAGGAACCTTGGCAATTATATACTCTTTACACCTCACAATGATGTGTAATGGTTTATTATGATTAGTCCTTTCAGAATCAAACTCATCCTCCGTGAAAAACAAGTAGTTGGTAGATTAGATTCTGCTAAACTAAATGTTCCATAGAGTCTTTTGTGATGTCTTGGAGAGCATAAGCTTCTCAGAGGACCTTCTGAAAGGCTTTGCGATTAGTACTTAAAATTGCATTTTTATCAAGGTTTTATATCATCATTTTGCACTTGAAGTATTAATAACTCCTTAACTAAAGCATGTTTTATAATAACAAGTCTGATACTATAAGATACCTTTAATTTATAGTAAAAGTTCATCTTAAATGCAGGCCTATCACATAAATCAAAGGATTGATTGATGAGTTTAACTATTGAAATTAAGAAGACAAAGAACGGGGCAAGCTTAGAAAAGAGATACTGGTTCAGTCCAAACTGGAACACTATTTGATTATTGGATCATACCTGGAGCTATAGAACTTGGATTTAGGACTGGTCTATATGGATGGAAAGCTAAGACATAGGCCTAAAACTTATATGGGGAGTCCAAGATTCAAAAAGGTCGTTTTCAAGTTCAAATTGTAGCAACAACGGAGAAGTCGAAATCTGTCCTGCAGCCCAGACACTGTTTAGTGTTCAGCCCATATCTCGAGTTCTAGAAGTCCAAATGTGCCGATTCTTATTTTGTTGGAAAGCTGAGACAATTTCCCAGAACTTTCATGAAGACTATTTGTTCAAATTTTGATGTTAGCAATGATGTTTTGTTCAGACAAGAAGATAAGGAGTGTTACCAAGTCAAGAGGTGGCCACCCACTCAACAATTAGTCATCAAATCAATAGTTTCGAATTTTAGCCTATAAAAGGAGCATCTGCCATGCATTTTGGCATCTTGGTTTTTAGATCAAGATCATGTTCTTGCTCTCTCTCTCTCTCTTTATATTTTTGTAATGTTTATGTTTTTTTTATATTAATCTCTTGTTTATGCTTTTCCTTTCCTTTCTTTTACTTAGTTAACTTATATCTTATTTATATTCTTATCTTGTTTATTTATGTTTCTCTCTTTCATTATGTTTAGCTATGTTTATTATGTCAAGGAGAAAAGGTTACACTAATGGTGTAAGAATAAGTATAGTATAAACTCAACATGGATTTTAATGTTTGATACTAACATGTTTTGTATTTGTTATCTTGTTCACTTTTAATACTTTTCTTGTTAAACGGTTAATCTAGATTTATGTTGTATAACTCTTGGTACAACAAATGCTTGACATTTTCATAGCCCAACCGTATGGTATAACTGACACCTGTGCTATGAAAAAAACTTGATTTGTTGTTAACATAAGTTATAATCATGAATATCTGACAATATTTACAAGTATTAGCATTATTCGAATAAGATAACTAATGTAATCATGTTAACAATTTATAATCCGATTGGAACCTCCTTTGTGTGTGGTTTCCAATTGAGTAATAAAAAGAGTTTATATTATACTTGTTTGAAATACCATTAGTGGATCCTCTAGCCTTGACAATTATTTTATCATTGTTTAATCCTTATATCAATATCAATATTAATATCACATCTCAAAACTCTCTTAAACTCCTTTTCTGTTATTATCTATTTCTTTATTTGTAGTTTATACAATTAACCTACCTGTGGTTCGAACCCTGTCTTGCCGAATTATTTATTACATCAACACTTCTACACTTGGGAGAAGACATCAACTCTTTAGTCGTGTCACTTAGAGCTCATAATCAATGACATCAAAGAAATCTAAGTAGGTGTCTTCTTTAACTAATCTACTATGTTATACTCATTATGTTTCATGAGCTTCAGGAACTTTATAGCCTTCTCCTCACCTACTAGTTTGTTGACTTCATCATTTTTTATCAGTTCTAGCACATCCTTCTTTTCAGCTCTTCTTTGTTTCTCTTTCTCTTCATGAGTAAAACATCTTCCACTTCGAGTTAGACCATCCAATTTAGCTTGGAAGACAGGTCCATAGTTCTCAATATGGAAAGAGTACCAATAATTATAGGGTAATGTGACACGACCAAAAGATTGATGTCTTTTCTCAAGTGCAGGAGTGTCGAAGTAATAAATAACCCGGCAAGACCGGGGTCGAACCACAGGGAGGTTAATTGTATAAATTATAGATAATAACAACAATAACAACAAAAGTAATAATAATAAGTTTAAAGAGAGCTTTGAGATGTGATATTGATGTAAGGATTAAACAATGATAACAACAAATGTCAAGGTTAGAGGATCCACTAATGGTATTTCAAACAAGTATAGTATAAACTCTACTCAACTGGAAACCACACACAAAGGAGGTTACAATCGGGTTATAAATTGTTAACATGATTACATTAGTTATCTTATTCAAATAATGCTAATACTTGTAAATGTTTTCAGGCATTCATGATTATAACTTATGTTAACAACAAATCAAGTTCCTTTCATAGCTCAGGTGTCGGTTATACCATACAGTATGGGTAATGAAAGTGCCAAGTATTTGTTGTACCAAGTGTTATACAACATAAATCTAGATTAACCATTTAACAAGCAAAGTATTAAAGTGAACAAGATAACAAATATAAAGCATGTTAGTATCCAACATTAAAGTCCATATTGAGTTTATATTATACTTATCCTTACACCATTAGTGTAACCTTTTCACCTTGACATAATTAACTTAGCTAGACATAATGAAAGAAAGAAACATAAATAAACAAGATAAGAACATAAGTAAGATAAAAGTTAACTAAGTAAAGGAAAGGAAATGAAAGGCATAAACTTGATATTAATGAAAGTAAAGCATAAGCAATACAAAGAGAGAAAGCAAGAGCATGATCTTGATCTGAACACCAAGATGCCTAAATACATGGCAAATGCCTCCTTTTATAGGCCAAAATTTGGAACTATTGATTTGTTGACTAATTGATGAGTGGGTGGCCACATCTTGACTTGGTGACAATTCTTATCTTCTTGTCTGCCAAAAACGTCATTGATAACGTCATAATTTGAACAGACTTCAATCATGAAAGTTCTAGGAAATTGTCTCATCTTTCCAGGGTAAACATTTGAGATCATTTGGACTTCTAGAACTTGAGATAAGGGCTGAACACTGAACAGTGTCTGGGCTGCAGGACAGATTCAGACTTCTTCTTTGTTGCTACAATTTGGACTTGAAAACGGCCTTGTTAAATCTTGGGCTCCACATGAAAGTTGTAGGCCTATGTCTATCTTTCCATCCATATAAAATGGACCTAAATCCAAGATCTACAGCTCCAGATATGACCCAATTACCGAAAAGTGTTCCAGTTTGGACTGCACCAGCATCTCTTTTCTAAGTTTGGCCATCTCTTTGTTCTTTCAATTTCAGTACTTCAACTCATCAATCAATTCTTTCATTTATGTGATAGGCCTGCATTTAAGATGAACATTTACCATAAATTAAAGGTATCTTATATAATTAGATATGTTATTATAAAACATGCTTTAGTTAAGGAGTTATTGATACTTCAAGTGCAAAATGATGATATAAAACCTTGATAAAAATGCACTTTTAAGTACTAATCACACTCCCCAACCAGCTTATTACTAGTCCTTAGTAATTAAAGCATTAAAATAGAAAAACAATTTGCAAATTCCACAAAGCAAGGCATTCATCATTCAACTTCCATTACTCTATCCAGATAAACAAACTCTCATTAAATTTATATATCTGCTCAATACCTTTTAAACAAGATATTAACAAACCTTTCTCTTGTGCTCAAAATATCAACATATTATTATGGGGCTTTACTTGGAAGAAAACAATATTCTGTTCTAATGTTTAAGGTTAACTTCCTTGGGTTAGGATTATTATTATTATTATTTTTTTTTCTCTTTTTTTTTTAATATATATATATATACACAATGCATCTTTAACCCATGTAACGAGCTTTCGGCTAATGACTCCCAGACCAGTTGGTCTTAGGGCATTAGGTGTTGAGACACCCCTACGAGCTTAGTAACTCGGGTTATAGATACTGATACGTAGATAGTGCAATGTTTGATTCCCTTAAGCTTTTCTCCTTAACCCATGTAACAAGCTTTGGGCCAATAGCTCCCAAGTCAGTTGACTTTAGGGTATTAGGTGTTAAAACACCCCTTCGGGCTTAATTGCTTAGGTTAGGGAGGCTACGAAACCAAACTTATCTACGTTTTTATTATCATCATTCATTTTTTTTTTTGAGAATTATATACTATCCCTATCCCTTAGTTGTTACCTTTAACAAAAGAACATAAATAATGTAATAATCCAATACGCAACCCACAATCATATGTTAAAGTGTGTGTGTGAAAATGAAGGTTTAAGAATACTTGTTAAATGAGTATATGAGCAGAATTAAGTGATAACAATGCGAGAGTTTGTAAACCTGAATATTTCAAGAAGTATTCTAATAGGCCTTGTTATGAATATTGCAAATAACCATTAGAAAATGTTTACTAAGATGCGTCTCAAGAGTCAATAAAATTCCTCATTACTCTGCCATCCTAGTAATAACAGTTTTGCCAAATGGTTTTTAAAAACAAAAACAGTTAGTTGGTTAGTTTTTTTTTTTTTTTTTTTTTTAACTACTACCCTATCCCCCCAACCAAAACGAGATATTGTCCTCAATGTCCTAAGGTAGAAAGATAGAGTATAGAAGACATTACCTGAAACAACGAACACTGACAACCTGAAACACACTTAAACAAATATAAGAAATAACAGAACAAATACTATGCTAGAAATAAAACCAAAAGACACAAGGATTCACAAACGAAGGCTCAAATCCAATCTAAGCTTTTTACGGCTTTCTGTAGTTGACCAATTTATGCGACTCATGGAAGGATCAATTACAGGGGTGAAAGATTGTAGTTGTCGATCAACTGTCCAGCAGTAGCAGCAGAGATTATGATTTGTCGTGCTGAAGATGTTAGAAATTCCTGTTCCACAGCTTGATCAAGAAAAGACAACAAATTATCATAAAAACCATTAACATTGAGCAAACCGATAGGTTTATGGTGAATGTGAAGTTGGGCCCAAGAGGAAATATGAAAGATCTCTTCCAATGTGCCCAGACCACCTGGTAAGGCAATGAAGGCATCAGCATGGTTAAACATTGTATTCATTCGATCAAACATTGTGGAGACCTGTAATTCCTCTCCAATTGTTCTTCCAATGATGTCCCCTTTTGTTAAAGCTTCGGGGACGACCCCCAAAACTTGACTACCTCCTAAAAATGCAGCTATTGCCACACCCCCCATTAACCCAAGGCTGCCTCCCCCATACACTAAATGAATCTTTCTCTCAGCTAGTACCTGACCAAGATGATTTGCTGCGTCTAAAAAAGCTATTTCCTTCCCAGGACTGGATCCACCGAAAACACAAATATTTTTTATGTGATAACTTGAGGTACCTGCCATTTCTACACACTTCTATATCTGTCTAATGTAAGGATTGAGTAGAAATGAGGGGAAGGAAGAGAGGATTTTCTAGATGCGAAATTGAAAATGCAATCATATCACCTATATGTAGGCCAGCTGGAGTCTCACACACACTCTCTCTCTTTCTCTCTTTATTTATTTATTTATTTGGAAAAAGCATGTGTATGTACAGGTAGTTGTGATTGTGGCTCACATCTTCCCTTGGTTTTACATCCAAGAACGGCTTAAACGCCCTCTATGGGTCGGGGATAGGCTTCCCATCCAGTTTTCTTAAAAACTGGCAAACAGGGTCTTTTTTAGTCAGATTCCCAAGACTAAGTCTATCATGTTCTTTATGAAAATGGGGCCATAAATCATGAATTGCACGATGCACGTCTCCACTAGGATGCGTCTCAAGGGTCAACAAAAGATTATCTAAAGACCCCTTACTCAGGCCATCCTTAATGAATTGTATTTTATCTTCACAGTTTATAGATACCATTCCTAAAGAACGACATGTTGCATTACAAGTCCATCTGGCACATCGGTGACAGACTTTCAGTCGTTTTGCACGACGTTTCTTTGTAAAAGTGCTTTTACCTGTTCCAGGCATGTGTGAAATGAAAGAATTGGAGGACTCACCTAATAATCGGACCTTTGCTTCAATCAGCCAGCGAATATCTTCAGGAATTCCATGATTCATTAACAACTTCAATCTTGCACACCTAGCACGGTAAATTTTTGTAATCGCATTCTGAGGCAGAGCGGGAAAGTACTTTTTTAATTTTTCAAGAGTGGTGTCCATTTTCAAATGAGAATTAGAGAAGAGAGTAAAAGAAGGGAGAAATAGCAAAGTATTGCACAAATATATACAGATATCAGTTATTATGGGAAACTGAAAGAACCGACTGAAGTCACGGAGTACCGTTATCCGCCATTTGACCGGGGTGAGGGAGACTAGCAAAACAAAGCACAAAACAATGTGAGAAAACGAATCAATCTTTATATACAGGATCACTCAATTCAATAGAGTCATTTTCAACTGAAAAATTGTCAAAGTAGACTTTCAAACGATGTCCATTTACCTTGAAAACATTGCCATTCTTTGGATTCTCGATATCACAGGCCCCATATGGATACACATGTTTCACAATGAAAGGACCACTCCATCTTGATCTTAGTTTTCCAGGAAATAAATGGAGTCGAGAATTATAAAGCAAGACTTTTTGACAACATCAAATGTTTTTCTCAAGATTCTCTTGTCATGAAATTCTTTGATTCTTGCTTTATGAATTTTTGAATTCTCATATGCATCATTTCTTATTTCCTCAAGCTCATTTATTTGTAACTTACGCAGCTGACTAGCATCATCAAGGTTTGAATTGAAAGCTTTAATAGCCCAATAAGCTTTATGTTCAAGTTCCACAGGCAAGTGACAAGGTTTTCCATAGACTAGTCTATAAGGTGACATACCTAATGATGTTTATAAGCAGTTCGATAAGCCCAAAGTGCATCATTAAGTCTTAAAGACCAGTCTTTCCTATTAGGGTTCACTGTTTTTTCTAAGATCTGTTTGATCTCCTTATTAGCAAGCTCTACTTGTCCACTTGTCTGAGGATGATAAAGGGTGGCAACTTTGTGTGTGATTCCATATTTCTTCATTAAAGACTCAAATGGCTTATTGCAGAAATGTGTTCCACCATCACTTATCATGGCTCGAGGGATTCCAAATCGACTCAAAATATTTTCTTTCAAGAACTTTATCACTGTTTTGTGGTCATTGTTTCGACTTGGAATTGCCTCTATCCATTTTGAAACATAATCTACTGCGACTAATATGTACAAGAAACCAAATGATGGAGGAAATGGACCCATGAAATCTATACCCCAACAGTCAAAGATCTCAATGACAAGAATAGGATTTAAAGGCATCATGTGACGTTTTGAAATAGATCCCAACTTTTGACAATTTTCACAAGTCTTGCAGAATGCATGTGAATCCTTGAACATGCTGGGCCAGTAAAATCCACTTTGTAAGATTTTTGCAGTGGTCTTTCTTGATGAGAAATGACCCCCACATGCCTCAGAATGACAAAATTTAATAACACTACTTACCTCATTGTCAGGAATGCATCTTCGAAATATTTGATCAGGACAATATTTGAATAAATAAGGGTCATCCCAATAAAAGTTCTTCACTTCGTTCAAGAACTTTCTTTTGTCTTGGGTACTCCAATGAGCTGGCAATTGTCCTGAAACAAGAAAATTAACAATATTAGCATACCAAGGCATTGTAGAGACAGAAAATAAAGATTCGTCAGGAAAGTAGTCATCGATTGGTGTGATGTCAGATCTCGATTCTGTTGTCAGTCTTGACAAGTGATCTGCGACAACATTTTCGGTGCCTTTCTTGTCTTTGATTGTGATATCAAATTCTTGAAGTAACAAAATCCACCGAACCAATCTAGCCTTAGAATCTTTCTTAGAAAGAAGATATTTCAATGCTGCATGATCACTAAAAACAACAACAGGTGAGCCAACAAGATAAGACCTGAATTTTTCACATGCAAATACTACTGCAAGTAATTCTTTTCAGTGGTGGTGTAATTCATTTGAGCACTATTTAAAGTTTTACTTGCATAGTAAATCACATAAGGTTTCTTATCTTTTCTTTGTCCCAAGACAGCACCCACGGCATAATCACTAGCGTCACACATTATTTCAAAAGGTAATGACCAATCAGGAGGTTGAATGACAGGAGCAGAAGTAAGCAGGTTTTTAAGTTTAACAAAGGCTTCTTCACAATGTTCAGTCCATTCAAAAATATTATCCTTTGTTAGAAGGTTACTCAAGGGCTTAGATATCACACTAAAATCTTTGATGAACCTTCTATAAAAACCAGCATGTCCTAAGAATGATCTAACATCTTTAATAGATTTTGGTGTTGGCAAGTTAGCAATTAACTCGATTTTAGATTTGTCAACCTCAATTCCTTTTGATGAAACAATGTGACCAAGTACAATGCCGTCTGTTACCATAAAGTGACATTTTTCCCAATTCAGTACAAGATTCTTCTCTTCACACCTGCTCAAAACCTTTTCTAAGTTAGTCAAACAATCATCAAAGGAATCACCAAAAACAGAAAAATCATCCATAAAAATCTCAAGAAAACGTTCAACCATATCACTGAATATACTAAGCATGCATCTTTGAAACGTGGCGGTGCATTACATAATCCAAAAGGCATCCTTCGATATGCAAAAGTACCAAATGGACATGTGAAAGTAGTTTTCTCTTGATCTTCCAATGCAATTTCAATTTGGTTGTAGCCTGAATAGCCATCTAGGAAACAATAAAATTCATGACCTGCAACTCTTTCTAGAATTTGATCCATGAAAGGTAAAGGAAAATGATCTTTTCTAGTCATTGAATTAAGTTTCCTATAATCAATGCACATGCGCCAACCAGTAATAGTCCTAGTTGGAATTAACTCATTTTTTTCATTTGTTATCACAGTGACTCCAGACTTCTTGGTACCACTTGGGTAGGACTTACCCATTTGCTGTCAGAAATAGGATAAATGATTCCATTATCTAGAAGCTTAATGACTTCATTTTTCACTACTTCTTTCATATTAGGATTAAGCCTTCGTTGCATTTCTCTAGAGGGTTTAGCATTTTCCTCCAAATAAATCCTGTGAGTGCAAATCAAAGGACTAATTCCTTTTATGTCAGCTATGGTCCATCCTAATGCATTTTTGTGCATTTTCAGAGTTTGTAATAACTTACCTTCTTGCTGTGCATTAAGTTTGGAAGAGATTATTACCGGAAAAGTTTCATTTTCTCCCAAAAATGAGTATTTGAGATTGAGGGGTAACGGCTTCAAATCAGGTTTTGGTGGTTGAACACTTGAAGGTATAGGCTCAATTGATCGTGGCGGCAATTCCTCAATTTGTGGTCTCCAATTACTTGCCTTTGATTCTTCCTGAAAATAGACCATTTGCAAATCATCAGATTCATCAATCTCAGTTTCACTGGAAGTGGTTTGAAATTGGTCATGAACTAATTTTTCAGTAAAGTCCACTTCCTGTAAATCATTATCATCTCTAGGTTGTTTGCAAATGTTGAAAATATTCATCTCCAATGTCATGTTCCCAAAAGATAGCTTCATCAGTCCATTCCTACAATTAATCAATGCATTAGAAGTTGCAAGAAATGGACGTCCTAAAATAACAGGAAATGAATTACATGCTTCAACAGGTTGTGTATCCAAGACAATAAAATCCACAGGATAAATGAATTTATCGACTTGTACTAACACATCTTCAACTATTCCTCTAGGCACTTTTACAGATCTATCGGCAAGTAAAAGAGTCACAGAAGTTGGTTTTAACTCACCTAGATTGAGACTTTGAAAAACTGAATATGGAGTAAATTCACACTAGCTCCAAGATCAAGTAAGGCTCTTTCAATTTTATGTTCTCCAATAAAGCAAGAAATTGTAGGACAACCAGGGTCTTTATATTTCAATGCATTATTGTTCTGAAGAATGGCACTTACTTGTTCGGCTAAAAAGGCTTTCTTTTTCACATTCAGTTTTCTCTTCACAGTGCACAGATCTTTCAAAAATTTAGCATAAGAAGGAACCTGTTTAATAGCATCCAACAAAGGTATATTGATCCTTACCTGTTTGAAAGTTTCAAAGATTTCAGAGTTGTGATTGACTTTCCTTTGTTTGGTCATGGCATGAGGAAATGGAAGTGCTGGGGGGAATCAGTCTTTTCTTCACAATGATCAGATTCAATCCTTTCCTTACCCTCAGAGATTGACTCATCATCATTCTCACAAGGTTCAAGAATGGGTTTTTCAATAACCTTACCACTGCGAAGAGTGATGACTGATTTTACGTGATCCATGTGTTGGCTTCCCGAACTACTTGCACTCGTGTTGTATTGCCCCTTTGGATTTTGTTGCGGTTGAGATGGAAACTTACCTTTCTCTTGGAAACTGAGAGCAGATGTGAACTTTGCAAGAGTATCTTTAAAATCTGTCATGCTTTGAGCAAGTTGAGTGTTAATTGCCTCTTGCTTTTCCATAAATGCATGCAATGTTTCCTCAAGATTTCTTCTAGGAGGGGGAGCATAAGGAGGTGCATATCCATGAGAATTTTGGAAATTATGGTGTGCTTGAAACGGTGGTTGTGAAGTTTGAGCATTATTGTTATCACTCTTCCAATTGAAATTTGGGTGATTTCTCCAACCAGGGTTGTATGTTTGCGAATATGGGTTATGGTTGGGCCTTTGAAAACTGTTTAATGCATGGGCTTGTTCATGGAGACATTCTTTAAAAGAAGGCAAGGTTGGACAGTCATTGGTTGAATGTTCGTTGGTTTCACAAATTTGACACGCAATGTCTTGAACAGATTTTAATTGACCACTCTTTTTTAATTCTAGTGCCTCAACTTTTCTAGCTAAAGATGCGAACTTGGCTTGGAGGTCATGATCTTCCCTAAGGTTGTACATACCTCCACTAGATGTATGAGGTTGAGTTTTACTTGGTGCCTCATAAGTACCTGTGGTGTCCCAATTTTGTGCATTTTCAGCTAGCAAATCTAAGTACTCCATTGCTTCATTAGGGTCTTTATCTTCAAAAGTTCCATTGCACATCAATTCAACCATTTGCCTATCTCTAGGTGTTAATCCTTCATAAAAATGTGAAACTAATCTCCATGTTTCAAAACCATGATGTGGGCAAGTATTAAGCAAGTCTCGATACCTATCCCAACATTGATAAAATGTTTCTCCTGGTTTTTGAGAGAAAGTAATGATTTGTCTTTTGAAAGAGTTTGTTCTGTGGGACGGAAAAAACTTCTTTAAAAATTGTTGTTGCATTTCATCCCAAGCACGAATGGATCCAGGTCTCAAATTTTGTAGCCATGTTTTACCTTTATCTTTTAATGAAAAAGGAAAAGCTTCAATCTAATGGTGTTCATGCTACAATTTGAGTCATTATACGTGTTGCAAACCTCCTCAAATTCCCTTAAATGCAAGTATGGATTTTCTAAATCTAAGCCATGAAAAGATGGTAAAAGTTGAATAATGCCTGTCTTAAAATTAAAATGAGATGCATCAGGTGGAAAAACTATGCATGAGGGTGCACTTGTTCTTGTGGGATTCATGTGGTCTCTAAGTGTTCTAACCCGAATATTCTCATTATTTTCATTATGAAGTGATTGGTTATCTTCTTCGGCCATATTTTCTGAAAATGATGAGGATACCCTACAAAGTCTACCACTTAATGTACGTGACCACACTCTCATGCACGTGTAAGAAGAGAATAAAAGGAAGAAGAAAACAAAAGAAAAAGAAACAAAACAACAAAAAGAATAAACAAAATTACATACAAGAAAAGAGAAAATAGAATAAATTTGTACAAGAATTTACCTCCCCGGCAACGGCGCCAAAAACTTGACACGACCAAAAGATTGATGTCTTTTCCCAAGTGCAGGAGTGTCGAAGTAATAAATAACCCGGCAAGACTGGGGTCGAACCACAGGGAGGTTGATTGTATAAATTATAGATAATAACAACAATAACAACAAAAGTAATAATAATAAGTTTAAAGAGAGCTTTGAGATGTGATATTGATGTAAGGATTAAACAATGATAACAACAAATGTCAAGGTTAGAGGATCCACTAATGGTATTTCAAACAAGTATAGTATAAACTCTACTCAACTGGAAACCACACACAAAGGAGGTTACAATCGGGTTATAAATTGTTAACATGATTACATTAGTTATCTTATTCGAATAATGCTAATACTTGTAAATGTTTTCAGGCATTCATGATTATAACTTATGTTAACAACAAATCAAGTTCCTTTCATAGCTCAGGTGTCGGTTATACCATACAGTATGGGCTATGAAAGTGCCAAGTATTTGTTGTACCAAGTGTTATACAACATAAATCTAGATTAACCATTTAACAAGCAAAGTATTGAAAGTGAACAAGATAACAAATATAAAGCATGTTAGTATCCAACATTAAAGTCCATATTGAGTTTATATTATACTTATCCTTACACCATTAGTGTAACCTTTTCACCTTGACATAATTAACTTAGCTAGACATAATGAAAGAAAGAAACATAAATAAACAAGATAAGAACATAAGTAAGATAAAAGTTAACTAAGTAAAGGAAAGGAAATGAAAGGCATAAACTTGATATTAATGAAAGCAAAGCATAAGCAATACAAAGAGAGAAAGCAAGAGCATGATCTTGATCTGAACACCAAGATGCCTAAATACATGGCAAATGCCTCCTTTTATAGGCCAAAATTTGGAACTATTGATTTGTTGACTAATTGATGAGTGGGTGGCCACATCTTGACTTGGTGACAATTCTTATCTTCTTGTCTGCCAAAAACGTCATTGATAACGTCATAATTTGAACAGACTTTAATCATGAAAGTTCTAGGAAATTGTCTCATCTTTCCAAGGTAAAAATTTGAGATCATTTGGACTTCTAGAACTTGAGATATGGGCTGAACACGGAACAGTGTCTGGGCTGCAGGACAGATTCGGACTTCTTCTTTGTTGCTACAATTTGGACTTGAAAACGGCCTTGTTAAATCTTGGGCTCCACATGAACGTTGTAGGCCTATGTCTTATCTTTCCATCCATATAAAATGGACCTAAATCCAAGATCTACAGCTCCAGATATGACCCAATTACCGAAAAGTGTTCCAGTTTGGACTGCACCAGCATCTCTTTTCTAAGTTTGGCCATCTCTTTGTTCTTTCAATTTCAGTACTTCAACTCATCAATCAATTCTTTCATTTATGTGATAGGCCTGCATTTAAGATGAACATTTACCATAAATTAAAGGTATCTTATATAATTAGATATGTTATTATAAAACATGCTTTAGTTAAAGAGTTATTGATACTTCAAGTGCAAAATGATGATATAAAACCTTGATAAAAATGCACTTTTAAGTACTAATCATAATGCATTGCAACTCTCATCACTCACACCATAGGACTTAGTTATGATCATTTTTTGTGGACCTCTTATGGTAAATTGATACCTGCAAACCTTAATTTTATTCTCTTGTCCATCTACCATCCAAATTTCATTATTTTTCTTATTACCTTCAATTCAAAGCACACCTAAGGCCATCATCTCTTCCACCTCCTCATGGAACTCTTTATAATGGTCAACATTATGCCCAAAATGTTGATGATAATTGCAAAACTTTCTTATATCTCTTTTAGATTGTGTTTTGAATGGTACCTTAAGATACCTATTTTGCATTAATATATCATTCAAATCTTCCATGGTAATTCTTAAAATCACCTCTCCTTTATTATCTTCTTCTAATGCATTGACTTCTCCACTTCTTAAGGTATGGCTTAGAAGTGGATTAGAATTCACATTGAGAGTTTCCTCAAAAGTGATCCACTATGTCTTAATCAACTGAATGACTTTCCTTTTAAATGCTACACAACCCTCAATATTATGCTTGTTGATACTAGCATGGTATTTATAAGTTTGGTTTGGCTTATACCAATTTGGGAATGGTGGATGTAATAGGGCTAATGGAACATGGATAATTTGCCCAATGCTTAATAGTTTTTAGTACATTTCTTTGAGCAACATAGGTAAAGGTGGCAGTTACTCTTTATCTCTTTGGAAGTATTGTTATGATCAGCGGTTGCCATTTTAGTTGTTGATAGGCTGGTTGGGTTGATTCCCAAGAAAAAAAGGTAGAGAAGTTTATGTTAGCTATAAATGGGGTAGGTGTTTGGTAGTTGTATGGGTTTTGGTACTTCCTCCTTCAATGTTGCTCACTTTGGTCTCTTTATCCTCCCTCTGAAACCTTTCTTTTTAGAGGGGTCAGTGATTTACCACAGCGTGTTCAATTCTTTGAACTACAATTACCATATCAGTAAAGTGTTGGGACATAGTCCCCATAAGGTGCTCAAATTAGGGAGGTTTGAAGGTGTTAGAGAAAAGATTAATCATTTCATTTTTTTCATAATGTAGGGTTTACCTTTACGGCCTTCTCACGCCATCTTTGGGCATATTCATAGACAAATTCCTTGCTTCCTTTCTCCATGACTATTAAGCTAGAACTATCTAGGGTGATGCCTATGTTGAACTTGTATTGTTTCACAAAAACCTCTACTAAGTCTTTCCACCTATTGATCTTGGTATTGTCTAGCCTTATATACCAAGCTAGTGTATCATCACTTAAACTATCTTGAAAGAAATAGATCAATAACTTTTCATTATGTACCTTTTTCTGCTTTTTTATTGTAATATACCTTAAAGTGAGTTATCGGGCATTGGCTACCAGAGTATTTGATAAATTTTGGTACTCTAAATTCTTTCAGCACCATCATATTAGAGACCAGACACATCTTAGTAGTTCTTATTGGGTCATACGATTCAACCCCTTCAATTACTATCATCCTATCCTCCAAAACAACAAGTTTATCTTGATTATCCTCCTCCACTTCCCTTCCCTTAAGGGCTTCCTCAAAAGTCAGATCTACCATAGGTGGCACTCTTATAGAAGGTGCTAAAAAGTGGGTTATAAATTTAGGTTTTAATGCACTTATATTTTGAGGATCTATGGACTGTGCAACAATGACAAGTTGAGCTAAAGGTCCTTCTCCAAACCTGGACCTTAAAGCTTGCTCGAGTGGGCTAATAAGTCTAAAAATGGTGCTTTTCATGCCTTCTATCTCTCTTTTGTTCTGAGCTTCCAACTGAGTCATTTCCTTGTTTTCCATCAATCTTTTTCAGAGACGAGTATTGTGGATGCAGTGTTGTAGGGGACCTATATTTGAACCTAATTTTGTTTTTTGCTTTATTATTACCATGCAAGACAAATGAATGCAAAATGCTGAAGTGATTATGCAAATAGATTATTTATTTATTTTGATGTCATGAAGATATATCAAGTCAGAAGTTTTTAGGAAGTTCTCACTGAAAACTCCAAACCCACAGGAACTTTGGCCAATTTGAACAAGATTAAGAAAGGAAACCATGAATAATGAAAAAGATATTGTATTGCTCAATAATAGTTTATTACATCATATTAAACTACGTCATTCTATATTTTTAAAATAGGATATTCAGCCGTTATATTGACATCGTCTCAAAGTTGCCCAAAAAAAATCACAAGTTCATCTTTTATTACTATGTGATCGGTTGCCAAGTTTTGAATGGTCTCTCTCATTTTGATTGCACAGAACTTGGAATTCTCAACTTGGACATGGTAGCACATAGTTTTTGAAGCCCTCCAATATGCCTCTATTTTTGCCACCATCTTATCTCTAGTCAAGGTTTGTCTAGTAGAAATGGTTAATCAAAACCTTTCATTGATCGTCAAGTCTAACAGTCATCTCTTTTTGTTGTTGAAATAGCCTCTTTAGTTTTTTCCTTGACTGTTCCATTTCCATAATCTTTTCTTAAGCCTCAAATATTGCTTGAGTCATTTTTACTTCATCATCTTGTTCATTTTTGGCTTTTGACAACAAATTAAAATTTTATTGCGACTCTTGAAAAGCCTATTGTCTTGTTGTTATAACTGAGCCAATAAACCATCTTTCTCTTTTTCCATTATAACCAAAGTCTATCTACAAATAGCTAGGTTAGAATCCAATCTCCTTTTCTTTGCCTCCAGTTCCTCTAACTCTAGATTCAAATCCTCATTATAGGTCTCTTGTTAAACTTTTGATTCTTCTTGTATATCTTTCATGGCGTGAGCCATTGGTCTTTGAGGACCTTTATGTGGTAGGATTTGATAGCCTTTCCCTCAGGTTTTTTGCCACAAAAGTAACCTAATGTTGTCTTCCCATGTATTTTTTTAGCATATGTCACTATAACAAAGTGCTTCCAAGCTTGCTTAACTGTTTCAATCAATTTTCTAAAAGTTTTTGTAGAACTCACTCAACCCAACAGTTCAGGGTATGAACTCATGCAACATCGGGCTCCCATCAATGAGACCCAATGATAATCTCCACAATAAGCCAAGTATGTCCAAAAATAAGCATAATGAATCTTCCAGTGAAAAATTAATATTCTCAAACTATGAAACATAGATTCCTAAGTATTCTTTCCTAGTTCCCTTAGTAGTTGTGCTGTAAATTTTTCCAATACTAAATGACTGTTGGTCTATACAAAAAGCAATTATAAACAACATCTTAGATGCTTCTTTCCATTTTTTCGATAATGGTTTGGTGAATATAAAGTTTCTACTAAAATTGCTACAACTGGATTGATTTTGAGAGCAACCACACTTTTAAACACATTCACAGTCTCGAAGTCAATCATCCCTTTTGCCGATGGGAATAAGATCACATCATAGATGCTCGATGCTAATATTTTTAAGCATTCTTCATTTACTTAATCATGACGCTTCTTTTTTAATGCAAATTCTATAAGATTCCAATACTATCTTTAACTATTTCCTCATTTGATTGTTTGCTCTTTCGCTTGTTTCTTGCATATCTTAGTGATCCAGACATAATTAGATGGGGTTTGCTTTCTTAGCGTGAGAAGTACACTTTATCTAACTTTGTACAACTCAACAAAGACTCATATTCCTTGAGAGTGAGAGTCATATCTACTGTATCAAAAGTAAAGCACTTATATTCTGGATCCTAAGACTTTATCATGGTCTGAAAGCAAAAGTGTTGCATTCGGATCTTGAGTAGCTAGGTTATGTAAATCCCGAGATAATCAAGGTTGGATTCAATTAAAGAAAATAAACTAAACTAAAAAGAAGTGGGGGCAAAACGAAAACATTTAAAGAAAATGGGGTCTAAATGCAAATAAGAATAATTATATAGCATAAATACTAGTCTTGTTACCAAAAATAGATCTGAAATTATCGTGAAGAAAGAAGAGAGGGAGTTTCAGTATCTATTTTTACAGATCAAAAGAGAGACACCAAATTTCAAGAACCCATCCAAGATTTAGGGTTATAGGTAAAAATAAACACTGGTAGGCAAGGGATTAACAAGAAAAAAATTGAACAAGAAGAGAAGAGGAGAGGGTAGGCTGTCATTAGAAAGAAAAAAGAGGGATCGAGACCTTGATTCGTATCGGGTAAGATATTCTAAACATGGTCTTATAAGTTGTTTTAAAGTCGATTATGAATTGATGCCTACATGTTAAATTATAGATTTGAGTTCTATAACTCCAGATATATTTAAAAATATGAAGAGAGGTCAGACAGTAACAGTTCAAAAACGGACAGTAACAGTTGGACAGTAACAGTTCAAGTGTTTGTTGATGAGCGATTTTGATTATCTTAGAGGCAGAACTGGGTTCTCCTCAAGCATAGAACTTGTAGCCTCATGTCTTATCTTTCCAACAACATAAATTTTGCTTGAATCGGAGTTCTAAAACTCCAGATATAGTTAAAAATCTAAGGAGAGGTCAGATAGTAACAGTTCAAAAAAACGGACAGTAACAGTCCAAGTGTTTGTTGGTGAGCGATTTTGATTATCTTAGAGGCAGAACTAGGTTCTCCTCAAATCATAGAACTTGTAGCCTCATGTCTTATCTTTCCAAAAACATAAATTTTGCTTGAATCGGAGTTCTACAACTCCAGATATAGTTAAAAATCTGAGGAGAGGTCAGATAGTAACTGTTGTTACTCAATTTTGGACCCCACGTGCTAGAGATGGTGTATACCTGTTTTTGAACCGAGTGTAGGAGTGTAGCTCATGTTTGCTAGAAAATTGACAAAAGCGGAGGAGAAAGAAATATTTTTTTTCAAAACCCTGTTTGGAGCCTATTTTCTGCTATTTTTTTTATCCTTCCCCGTTACTACCAAAATCATCAGGTTTTCTTAGGTTGATCAGGAGTCTTCATAATGCTAAATTCATTTTTTTTTATCTGGTCTTTAAGGTTGAATAAATCCCTCAGAATTTGCTAAAAAAAAATGGTTCTGCTGCTGTCGCAATTGTTTTGTTCCAACTTAGGCTCTGATTCTGACTTATTTTCGTATGATATCTAACCATCCTAGGTATATTCTGTCACTCATGACATGTTGAAAAATTGACCTACACCTTTATTAGGTCCTAGGGATCATTGTTCTTAGGACAGATTCTCAATCAGATTTGGATGCTTAGCATTGTCAGATCAAGAACCTTTTTGACCAACTAGATTACTGCCAGATTCTGTTCTCTAAAACGATTTTATCTCACTTCGACTCCTTCATCAAAGTTGTAGTCCTAGACATGTAGATGATTTTGGGCTTTTGAATCACTTGATTTCGATATCAGAAGCTCAAGATATTCCTGTTTGAATATATAACGTGAAGGTAGAGAATTCTGCCGCGAGAAGGATATTGACCCGAGTCTGCACTAAAAAAATTCTATTTTTGGCCTAGTTTTTGTGATTTTTGTTCTTAGTTCATACTCTCAGTCATATCAGGATTCTCGGCATTCGTCAGTTTTTGAGTTAGACCCGGAAATCCCTTTTGACCAACTAGATTACTGCCAGTTTCTGTTCTATAAAACGATTTTATCTCACCTCGACTCCTTCATCAAAGTTGTAGTCCTAGACACGTAGATAAATTTAGGCTTTTGAATCGCTTGATTTCGATATCAAAAGCTTAAGATATTCCCGTTTGAATATCTAGTGTGAAAGCAGGGATTCCTGCCGCAAGAATGATTTTTTTTGCCCAAGTTCGCAGGACTGATTCAAAGGATTTTTTTTTTACCAAGGACTGAATCGAAAAGTGCTAAAATGAGGGATTGAATTGAAAAATGATATTGAAAGCTGGAGAGGGGGGTTAGATCATCATAAATGACAGGATTTTTACCACACCGAATAAGGAAAATAGGACCTTGCAGCTGCACCCTCCAGCTGATTTCTTTCCTTTTTTTCTCTGCTGTTTCTTCCTTTATCATAACGCCTGATTTTTGGAGCTGAAGACCACGTTTTTGTTGCCTCATTTCAAAGGGAGCAACTGGCCCTATGGAAGGAAAGAAAATAGCCACACCCTCCTCTAAAACTGGAAAGAAATTAGACGTAAAGAACCAGCACAAAATCAGAATATTGCAGCTTCCTTTTGCGTTTTTTTTACTGCAAATCAGTAGGGATTTACATCCTAGGATTAATGCATTAAATCCTTCCTAAATAGAGACATATTTAGACTATATATAAGCCCTTCTAATGACCTAACGGGGGCAGCAAAAAGAGAGCAAAAAATAGCAGAAAGAGAGCAGAAAAATAAAAGAAAAACGCAAGAGAGGCAGAGTAAAAAAAAAACGCAGAAAAGAGAGAGCATAAAAAGGAGACTGAAAATGAAAAAAAAAAGGGCAGCAAAGAGAGAGCAAAAAAGAGAGGAGAGGATAGAGAGAACACAGCAAAAGAAAGAGAAGGAAAACGCAAGAGAGGCAGGCGTCGGGGAAACCAGTCATTTACCAGCACATAGCTGAAATATTTTGTCCGTTTCAGCATCTCTATTTTCGTCTGTCATTTACCAGCAGCCAAGGAGGCACGCGTGAGCTGTGTCTTTCGGCCTTGGGTTTTATTTTCTGCAAACAGGAGCTGCAGTTTGAAGGAACACGCAAGAGAGACAGGCGACGGTATTCAAGGAAGCACGCATGAGCTGTGACTTTTTTGGTCCCTGGTTTCATTTTCTGCAAACAGGAGCTGCAGGTATAAGCCCCAATCTCTCCTCCTTTGTTATTTTTATACTAAGCATTCGGTTGTAAAGCTTTTCTTCCTTCTGAAATAATTGGTTTCTGTTTAGAAAAACCAACGCTTGCCTATTATTTTTTTCATGATTTTTGAGTTCAGTTGCTGCCCATGTAAAAAAGGTTTTTTCTTTCATGTTTAGGAACTTTTACATTTAGGGACTTTCCTTTTATTTTCCTTACACCCGTTGGAGAAGAAATCAGCCGGTCTTTGTTTTTTTTTTAGTGATTTCTCCCAGTTTTTTTTTTGTTTTTATTCTGGCTATCTGCGCATTAAGTTGGCTTTGAAATTTTTTTATTATTGCTTTAAGCTTATTATAAATCTTAGAATATATATGACGGCTTTTAGCTTTTATTGCGATTTTTATTTTGTGTTTAATTATGTTGCTTGTGTTTTCGATAAAAAAATATAAAAAAATGTTTTTTGTGTGTTGCATACGGCCAATACCCTAACATATTTTGAACATTTTTTTATATACAAAAAATATTGGAAGTGTTGAAAATGTGTTTTCGCATGGATTTCTTAAACACAACAAAAAAATTGTTTTCTTGCATTTCTAGATTTTACAACATGTTTGTAAAACTCCAAAGGGTATTGGCCAATATTCCAAAAAATATAAAAATCATATTTTGGGGGGAATTTATCTATTATTCACCGCTAATGTTTGGATAAAGAAATCCTTAAAGGACGAATATCCAAAATATTATTGGGAATAATTTGTTATTATTCACTGTTAATATTTGGATAAAGAAACCCGGAGTGGTAAATATCCAAAATAATTTTCTAGGAATAATAAATCCGCACACATCCTTGAAAGAAGCCTTGATTATAATCGAGGACATTTCAATTTTTTTTTACTCCACGGTTTACGAGCCGTGAGAGTATAAAACACTAAGGCAAAAATAGGCATTTAAAGCACCCTAGATTTCTAAATATTTTGTCCCTCCTCCTTGCAATTTACGAGTCGCAAACTCTTGAAATACCAAGGGAAAAATAAGCTTTTAAAGCACATGGAATCTCCTTGGATTTCTGTCTTAATAAATTTAGTTAGAAACTTAAAAAAAACTGATGGGATTAGAAAACCCCAACACCATAGCAATTATAAGACAAACTAAACACCAAGCAGCTTACCTTAGGTAGGGCGTACTAGGGGTGCTAATACCTTCCCTTTACGCAACCAGTCCCTTGCCTTAGAATCTCTGAAAGACCATTTAGGTTTCCTAGTGACCATAATACTAGGTGGCAACTCCCTTATTCACAATAAAACAAAAGACCCCGAAATCAATCGATGGTCGCCGCTCCGTCGCGAGGGTGCGACAGGATGGCGACTCCACTGGGGACCCTAGGACTAGGCTTGGTAATTTGTTTGTTTATGCTATGTTGGTTTTTGTTTTTTTTATATGAATGATACTTTGTTCAAAAGCTTTAGCATGCATCTTTACATTCTGTCATACATGATATAGTCATTCATCACTTTATGATTATTATCTTTTTGAGGGGGCACACATTAAACTTTAAGTTAAGTGGGGAACTAGCAGCTTGCCTTATGACTTGAGTCAAGGTTTAAGTTTGTGTAAACCCCAACTCTTTGCTGAGTGTTTAGACTGCTAGTGATTGGTACATGTGCCATCCCACTATCTGCTGAACCCCCATATTGCCTTTACGAGGGCGATCACTGGGACAGCAAGAGACCCTTTTTTAGAGACCAAGTAATAAACCTACCCTATGTCTCACGTAAAGGAACTAGAACCTATCCTTAGGGTGTATGATCCATAATATCTTTTGCATCAAAACAAGTCTAACCCCCAAGGCATTTTGAATAGCAGGACTTGTGAACGAAATGACCACCATTGCTAAATTTTCCACCATAGAATATGGGAAAAATTCTGAACTGTCACAATTGACTGAAGGAGACTGCTTTAGAAGCGATGCTAAGAAACTGTCACCAATCAAGAACCTGAATTGCATTATGAATGAGGTGAACAAGTTAACGACTCACTTTCATAATGTGGATAAGGATGCATT
The DNA here is from genome assembly GCA_007827005.2 of Populus simonii. Lineage (NCBI taxonomy): Eukaryota > Viridiplantae > Streptophyta > Magnoliopsida > Malpighiales > Salicaceae > Populus > Populus simonii. The sequence goes on from CM017467.2 coordinate 959,613, forward strand.
TTTTAATAAATACGGACGTTTGATGGAAATTGCAAGGGTAGAAGTTTTAAGCCCAGCTGTGCGAGCCATAGTTCATTTTTGGGATCCAGACTACCGGTGTTTTCTTTTGGAAGCATAGACCTATATCCCACTATGGAGGAATATGGGATGCTGACTGAGTTTCCAAACAATCTATATCGGATTTATTTGCCTTTGAGATCTGACAAGATCATCCCCGAACTGTCAAAACTACTCAGAATCTCCAACTTGGAAAAGTTTTTGGAAAAGAATGCTACCGGACTGAAATGGAGGATGCTAGAAATTGAACTGGAAAAGAAGTCAGGATTAGAAAAAGAGAGATTGATTGCCTTAGGCATATTTGGCCTTGTGTTGTTCCCAAGTCAGACGGGTTTAGTGAGTTTGGAGGCCGCTGCTGCTTATGTAGAGTATGAGAATACACAAATCAATCCAGTGGCTGCTATTTTAGCTGAAACCATCTTGACACTTAATCATTGTAGGAGGACCGGAAAAGGGGCAATGAGATGCTGCACGCAGTTGTTGTATATCTGGATGGTTAGCCATATCGAAACAAAAAAACCTGTCTTCAATAATTTTTGGTGGTTCACCCAAAGACCCCTGAAGTTGGTAGAAAAAGAAGAATGGGGAGATCTAGACAACCAAGGTTGGGTTGACAAATTAGAAGGTTTGCCTAATAGTGATTTCAAGTGGAGAGCCCCATGGGTAACGACAGTGAAAGTCCTAATGAGTTGTGGACAGAGACGTTGGGTGCCATTGGTGGGGATTACAAGCTATGTGAGTTATGCTCCTGCCCTGGTCGTAAGGCAACTTAGGGGCATGCAGTTTGTTCCAAGGACTATGGGAATTGCTCAATTCTTTGGTTTGTTCAAAGATCCCATTGCACAAGAAGTTTTGGAGATCATCAAACAAGATTGGAAGCATCTGGTTTTGGTTGAGATAGAAGGTTTAAAGGATCCAAGTGCAAGTGAAGAATATGCAAGATGGAGAGATTTAGCAGCTTCAACCATGCCTTGTGTAGGAGTCAAATCTCCCCAAACTGTAGAAGAGCCTATTAAGAGGAAAAGGGTCAATAATGAAGAGGAGTTGAGAAAACAAGTGGAAAAACTTCGAACAGAGTTGAGCAAAAGCAGAAAAGACAAGGCAATGTTGGAAGAAATGATGCTAAAAGAAGATAAAAGGAGAGCATTTCTAGATGAGCAAATACAATCTAGAGATGCGCGAATAACAAAGCTTGAGTTAAAGCTGGGCGAGGAGAAGACTGCTAGGGAAAGAAGTGAGGAGCTAAGAGGGATGAGCTTGGATTGGATGCAAAGTTGCTCTGAACTTGAAGCAATGGAGATTGACTTTAACGATTGCCAAGGAAGTGTAGAATATTTCCAAGAAAAATTTGCACAAGTCCAGTTTGAATTGATGGATAGGATTGGGAAGTATGAGGATTTGAACAAGAAATATATGGAGTTGGAAAGTCGTTCGATGGGGATTGCAAAAAAGGAAAGTAAAAGGAAAGGTTTTGAGGCTGTTGAAACAGAATTAGCGGTTAAGAAGAATGAGATAAAAGTTATGAGGATAAAACTTGACAAGGAACGTGAAAAGGTGAAGTATTTGGACGAGAAGCTAGCAGCAATGGAAAAACACAAGGATCAAATCGACGCCAACAACACTGCTTTGAACAGAACCAACATGTTGCTCATAGAAAAGATGACCAAGACAGATGAGCAAATGGAAGAAGCTGCTGCACATGCTCGAATTATTAGAATCAATGCGCGGAATGTGGGAGGGGACATCATTCGCTATTGCCGAAGCCTAGCTGAAACTGATGCCTTTCTAGAGAAGATTGAGAACCGCGGTTTTGCCTTCTTACCTTTGACTAGAGAGTTTGTGGAGGAAAGGGATTAATATTTTGTATTTCCTTTTTATTTATTAATGTAATAAACTTATCAAGCATTAATGAAAAGGGCGTTGACCCATTTTCTTATGCAAAGTCTGTCTCTTGGTGAATATGATTCAAGCAAATGACTTGAAAGGCAGTACTCCTAGCAATGTGACAAGAGAACCTATGTTTATAAGGTGGTGGCTATTATTCGTTCAGAAGAAGGTTACATCGATACCCAATATACAAAGCATTCTCAATCATGCATTTTCTCATACATCTATGCACGCACCTGCAGATTAAGAAACATAGGTCCCCCTTCTAGAATCCACAACACTCGACAAAGAAAAAGAATGGAAAACGAAGAAAGGTCACAACCAAAAGCTCAGTACCAAAGAGAGCTTGAAGGAGTTCGGAATGATGTGGCGCACCTGACCAGTATGCTAGAGCAAATGTTGAGAGCCAGAGATAGAGAGGGAACGTCTACTCAACCTGATGAGGCACCACCAGCAGCTCAAATCCCTGTCGCACCTATAAATGCGGATGCAAATACACCAAATAAGCAGCATCCTAATCTCACTCGGCCCATCCAAATCCCTATTACAATGGATTTAACAAATGAGGATCCACATGACGTCAGATTCTCTAATCATGAAGGGTATGATAAGTGGACTGCGCTAGAAGAGAGGCTAAGGGCAGTTGAAGGAAATGATTTATTTGACCTAGTTAGGGCCGCTGAAGTATGTTTGGTGCCTAACATCGTAATTCCAAAGAAGTTCAGAGTGCCGGAGTTTTTAAATATACCGGAATGGAATGCCCAAAGACCCATCTTCGTTCCTACTATAACAAGATGGCAGAAGTTATCCATGATGATAAATTGTTAATTTACTTCTTCCAGGATAGCCTGACAGGATCGACCCTCAGCTGGTATATAAAGCTGGACAACGCTAGGATAAAGAAATGGACGGACATGGCAGATACTTTCTTAAAGCAATACAAGTTCAATCTTGAGATTGCTCCTGATAGGACCAGTCTGATTACCATGGAGAAAAGAACTCAAGAGTCCGTGAGGGCTTATGCTCAAAGGTGGCGAGACCAAGCTATCAATGTACAACCTCCACTAATAGAAACAGAGATGGTGACACTGTTTGCCAATACTTTTAGGGCCCCATATTATGAACATCTTATGGGTAGCTCAGCCCAGCATTTCTATGATGCTGTGCGAATTGTTGAAAGGATTGAGCAAGGAATCCGAAGTGGGAGAATTGTAGAACCTATAGAGAAGAAGGGTTTTGTTGGGAAGAAAAAAGAAATCGAGGTGAATAACCTAGAAGGCAGGTACCAAGGGAAAGGAAAAAACTACCAAAACTACCAAACACCTACCTCCCAAATCACCAGCATTAACTTTTCCAAACCCTCCATCCCAAAACAACCCCATCAAATAAAATTCCCAACCAATAACCAAAACATTTACCAAAGGAGAGACAACCGACAACTAGAAGAACAATTACCACCTTTGCCAATGACCCTAAAAGAGTTATATGCCAAATTGTTAAGTATTGGACAGATAGCTCCCTTACCACTACCACCTATGCAACCACCTTTCCCTACCTGGTACAACCCTGAGTTGACTTGTGAATACCATGCTGGTAATACAGGTCATAGCATCGAAAACTGTGTAGCTTTTAAGAAGAGGGTATCACAGCTTATCAAAATCGGATGGGTCACTTTTGAAGATTCGCCTAATGTGAATTCAAACCCTCTACCCAAACATGCTGTAGGTGGTAGTGGAGTGAATACTATGGAGGTCGGTAGCAAAGAGAAGGTGCTAAAAGTGACCATGGCGAGGCTGTACAAGATGTTGGTACAATCTGGACATATGGAGAAAATGATTTTTGCCCATTCCATAAAAAGAAAGGGCATCACATTGATGAATGAATTGAATTTCATCAAAAGGTTGCGAGAATGCTGACTTTAGGAGAGCTAAGGATTGAGGCTGCAAGAGATAATGAAGAGATCGAGATGATAGAGAATCAAGGGAAATGTAGAGTCCAATCAACAGCTAATGGGCTCTCAAAATTGGTATTAACTAAGCCCTCATATGCAAACAAAGTAGACTATGGAGTGATGCCTGGAGATTATGGTTATACCTCGAATATTGAAACTCCTTTGCCGCTGTTCCGAACTGAGATAAGTGGACTAACTCGGAGTGGTCGTTGTTTCACACCTGAAGAACTAGAGAAACAAAGAAAGGCTAAGGGCAAGGAGGTGTTGGACCTCGATAAAGAGTTTGAGGTGAATAAACCTGTGACTGAGGAAGAAACAAATGAGTTTTTGAAATTGATGAAGCATAGTGAGTACTGTATAGTGGATCAGTTGAAGAAGACCCCTGCCAAGATCTCCATCATGTCATTAATACTCAGCTCCGAGCCGCATCGTAATGCTTTGCAAAAAGTATTGAATGAGGCCTACGTACCCCAAGATATTGAACAAAAGACTATGGAGCATCTAGTAGGGAGGATCCATGCTGCCAATTACTTATATTTCACAGAAGATGAACTTGACGCTGAAGGAACTGGACATAACAAGGCCTTGTATGTCACGGTCCGATGCAAAGATTGTCTCATCGGTAAGGTTCTCATCGATAACGGCTCGGCCCTTAATGTGTTACCAAGGCATATGCTGGATGAAATGCCGGTAGATCCTTCACACATGCAACCCAGTGTGATGACGGCTAGAGCGTACGATGGCTCACCAAGGCAAGTGATAGGGACAATTGAGGTCGAACTAGCTGTGGGTCCACAAGTCTTTCTAGTAACCCTTCAAGTGATGGATATCCACCCTTCCTATAGTATGTTGTTAGGAAGGCCATGGATACATTCCGCGGGAGCTGTCACCTCCTCGCTACATCAATGTTTGAAGTACATTGCCAATGGTGTTCTGGTTACTGTTAAGGCTGAGGAGACTATATCAATGGTAAGAAATGTGGCGGTTCCATTCATTGAAGCTGAAGATTGTAAGGATGAAAACCTTCATGCATTTGAGGTTGTGAATACCGAGTGGGTGCCCGAGAACACTGTGGTGAGGAAGCCAGAAATCTCGGAGGCCACCAAAATGGCTGCTAAAAGCTTTTTGAAACACAAGATTCCTTTCCCATATGACATTGAGAAAGGAAGGCTTGAATGGATGGATATAACCGAACTTAAAGCTGCAGAACAAAGGTTTGGGCTTGGATATAAGCCCAAGAAGAAGGATTACAAGCGAGCTGCTAATGCAAGAAGGGAGAAGAGAATGGCTAGGATTGAAAGAAGGAAGCCTGAAGAAGAAAGCTTAGTCATCCCTCCAATCAGGATTTCATTTCCAAAGGCCGCATATGTGATGCAACCTGATAAGGGACATAGAAACCTCCTTCAGAAGCTTTCTTCAATGAGCATAAACACTCTGGAGGAAAATCAAGTCAAAGACATTGCTGAGAAAATTGAATATGAAAGAAGGGATGAATAGCTGCCACAATTAACCATCCACACTTTGGAAGAAGTCACTGTCAAGACTTTTGTTCGAAAGCTAGCCGAATGAGAGACGTTCCAGAATTGGAAGACCTAAGAAGCTCCATTGGTTTTCAAAATGTAATCAACAATGATTTGTTGGATTATAATTTTATCTATGTTGTTTGCCCTTTTCTGTTTTGTTTTGTTTTTATTCATTAACAATCGAGGCTCAAGATGTCAATTGGATTTTATTTTTGTTTTTTTGAGCCAATTGTTTCCTTTTAATGAGATCATGCATTTTTAAAATTCATCTTGATGTCTTACTGTGCATTTACACATCACTTTCCGCTTTCAGGAACCCTGAAAGTGGATCCTCCACAACAACACCTGCACTTTACATTGAGAATGAATGGCCAAACTTTAAAGAATACATAATAGCGGTAGAAGATGAGGAATGGGAGGAGAAAAACATATGGGAATTCACAAAATTAATAGAACAGCACGAACAGGCTTGGAGGCCCGCTAAAGAGGAACTTGAAACCATAAATGTAGGTAATGAAGAAATCAAGCGAGAGCTGAAAATAGGGACTTTGATCACCCCTGAAGAGAAGGAAGAGTTGATTGCACTGCTCCGAGATTACATAGATGTCTTTGCCTGGTCCTACGAAGATATGCCTGGTTTGGATATGGACATCGTAGTACATAGGATACCACTGGTGGAAGGATGCAAGCCGATTAAGCAGAAGTTAAGGAGAACTCATCCGGAGATCTTTATCAAAGTAAAAGCAGAAATTGAAAAACAATGGAACGCTGGTTTTTTGGAAGTAGTCAAGTATCCACAATGGGTGTCAAACATAGTGGTGGTACCCAAAAAGGAAGGTAAAATCAGAGTTTGTGTGGACTTTAGGGACTCAAACCAGGCTAGCCCTAAAGATAATTTCCCTCTACCACATATAGATATGTTAGTTGATAATGCAGCACGCAGCTCCACATATTCCTTTATGGATGGATTTTCGGGCTACAATCAGATAAAAATGGCGCAAGAGGATAAAGAGAAGACAACCTTTGTAACACCATGGGGAACATTTTGCTACAAAGTCATGCCATTTGATTTAAAGAATGCTGGGGCCACCTACCAAAGGGCTATGGTGACTTTGTTTCACGACATGATGCACAAAGAGATTGAAGTATACGTGGATGACATGATTGCTAAATCTAAAGAGGGAGAGAATCATGTCCAAATATTGAAGAAATTATTTGAAAGGCTAAGGAAATATAAGTTGAGGCTTAACCCCGCAAAGTGTTCATTCAGGGTGAAATCCGGTAAGTTATTGGGATTTGTAGTGAGCAACAAAGGGATAGAAGTGGATCCTGAAAAAGAAAAGGCTATTCAATCTATGCCACCCCCCAAGACTGAGAAGGAGGTGAGAGGTTTCTTAGGAAGGTTGAATTACATTGCTCGGTTTATATCCCAAATAACCACGACTTGTGACCCGATCTTTTGTTGTTAAGGAAGAAGAACCCTGGAATATGGAATGAAGAGTGTGACGAGGCTTTTGAGAAAATCAAGCAGTACTTGCTAAATCCACCTCTGCTTGTTCCTCCTGTACCAGAAAGGCCATTGATATTGTACCTAATAGTAACCGAAATGGCAATGGGATGTGTGCTTGGGCAACATGATGAAACCGGAAGGAAGGAAAGGGCCATTTATTACCTAAGCAAGAAGTTCACGGAATGTGAGTCTAGGTATATTGTGATTGAGAAGCTGTGTTGCGCACTAACATGGGCTACAAAGAGATTACGTCAGTATATGTTGTATCACACTACATGGTTAATTTCCAAATTAGACCCGTTGAGGTACATTTGTGAAAAGCCCTATCTATCTAGCCGAATTGCAAGATGGCAAGTTCTATTGGCTGAGTATGACATAGTATATATGACAAGGAAAGCCGTGAAAGGGAGTGTTATTGCCGATCACCTGGCTGACCATGCTATGGAAGATTATGAGTCGTTAAACTTTGACTTTCCCGATGAAGATGTGCTTGCAATTGAGGAAGAGAAATCAGATTGGTGGGTTATGTACTTTGATGGTGCTATAAATGTATGTGGTAACAGAGCGGGTGCAGTGATAATCTCCCCTGATAAGAAGCAGTATCCGGTTTCAATTAAGCTGCAGTTCGGGTGCACCAACAACACGGCTGAGTATGAAGCTTGCATTCTTGGTTTAGAGGCTGCATTAGAGATGAACATAAAAAGATAGATGTGTATGGAGACTCAATGCTGATCATTTGCCAAGTAAAAGGAGAATGGCAAACCAAGGAAGAGAATTTAAGGCCTTACCAAGAATACCTGTCTAAGCTGGTTAGAGAATTTGAGGAAATAGAGTTCACCCATCTGGGAAGGGAAGGAAACCAGTTTGCAGATGCTTTGGCCACATTAGCATCTATGGCCAAGATAGACTTTGGACACAAGGTACAGCCGATACACATCAATATCAGAAATAACCCAGCTCATTGCTGCTCAGTCGAAAGAGAATTGGATGGAAATCCTTGGTAATATGATATCAAAAATTTCATCCAAAACCAGGCATATCCCATGGGGGCATCCAAAATCGACAAGAAGACCTTGAGGAGGTTGGCAATGGATTTTTATCTTGATGGGGAGATTTTGTATAAGAAATCATCTGACGGGACTTTGTTGAGATGTTTGGATGAATTTAAGGCAAAAGGCACGTTACGGGAAGTCTATGAAGGGATTTGCTCAACCCATACTAATGGACATGTAATGGCTAGGAAGATACAAAGAGCCGGGTACTTCTGGATGACATTAGAGAAGGATTGCATCGACTATGTCCGAAAATGTCATAAGTGCCAAGTATACAGTGATAAAATCAACGCCCCTCCAACTCCTCTGTTTAACTTGACATCTCCATGGCCCTTCGAGATGTGGGGAATTGATGTGATTGGACCTGTAAACCCAAAAGCCAGCAATGGTCATAGGTTTATTCTCGTGGCTATCGACTACTTCACAAAATGGGTAGAAGCCGGGTCATTTGCTCATGTGATGCAAAAAGTTGTGAAGAAATTTATTGAGAGAGATTTGATATGTCGGTATGGTCCACCAGAAAGGATTATAACTGATAATGCCCAGAATTTCAACGGCAAGATGATAATAGAACTCTGCACTAAATGGAAAATCAAGCATTCCAATTCTTCGCCATATAAACCAAAGATGAATGGTGCGGTAGAAGCTGCTAACAAGAATGTCAAAAAGATTATTCAGAAGATGGTAGTCACCTATAAGGATTGGCATGAGATGTTGCCATTTGCCCTTCATGCATATCACACCGCAGTTCGAACCTCAACAGGAGCCACCCCGTACATGTTGGTATATGGAATGGAGGCAGTGATGCCTTTAGAAGTGGAAATCCCATCATTGAGAGTACTGTTAGACTCTAAGCTGGAAGAGGTAGAATGGGCAAAAGTTAGATATGAACAGCTGAATCTAATCAGTGAAAAGAGGATAGCCGCAATCTGTCATCATCAACTCTACCAAAGAAGGATGGCCAAATCATATGACAAGAAGGTTCGACCTCGAGGATTCCACGAAGGAGATCTTGTACTGAAGAAAATATTGCCTTTACTTGGAGAAGATCAGAGTAAATGGGCGCCTAACTATGAGGGGCCTTACATGGTGAAGAAAGCATTCTCAGGAGGAGCTTTATTGTTATCTAGAATGGATGGAGAAGATCTAGTTAGGCCCGTGAATTCTGAATCTGTAAGGAAATATTACGCTTGATGTATTTCATAATTTCTCAATCAATAAAATAAAGTTTGGCCATGAATTCTCTCTGTAAAAAACTTTTTTTTTCCTCATAAAGCGCATGATCTCATAGCATTTGAAATATTTTACTTAAACAAACTCTTTTCTTACGCATGACTAAGGAAATGACTCCATCAATTAGAGGGAACCAAAACCAATTTTAAAACTAACAGGTATTGCACACCACACTGGGGGCAAGGAAAATGCACATAGAGGTCCATAGTGAACCAAAGCCCAAAAGGGTATCATCATAAAAACTTCTAAAATTTTTATGCGTATTGCTAATTGCATTTAAGGTTGAAGTTTTCATGAACAAAACCAAAATTTTTGAGTTTTCCTTTTTTTAAAAAAAATATAATAATAATAAAGGACAATACTCAATGGAGCAAGAAAGGGCCCCATAAGGAACCAAAGATCTCTTCACCAAAAGGATATGAAGTGTAGTGCGTGGAGCATATCCCGGTTCAAGAGAAAAGGTTGGACAAACAAATGGAAACAAGAGCTTGAAGAAGTTTACAACGAAAGGGGGACCTATGTTTCCAAGACAGGTAACAAAAACATGCATGCTATATTGTCATAACACTAACCTGGCAGGAAAGGTGGGACGAAAGCCCAAATTAATTCCAAGTTTTTAGGAACCACTAAGAGATAGAATCTCAAATCAACGAAGCTACGGAAAAGAACATGAATTATGAACCAGTACTATTTCATTTTCTCAAGGTAAGATTTTTTCTTTTGAATTTTTAAAATGGGCCGGTCACCGGATATTGAGACCGTTTCTTAGAAAAGCGTGGAGTTTTCTAAGAATCTTAGGATGGGAAGGTCACCCGATATTGAGACCATTCCTTAGAAAAAACGTGGAGTTTTCTAGGAATTTTAAGAGGGGCTAGTTACTTGATATTGAAACCGTTTCTTAGAAAAGCGTGGAGTTTTCTAGGAATTTTAAGATGGGCCGGTCACCTGATATTGAGACCGTTTCTTAGAAAAGCATGGAGTTTTCTAAGAATCTTAGGATGGGAAGGTCACCCGATATTGAGACCATTCCTTAGAAAAAACGTGGAGTTTTCTATGAATTTTAAGAGGGGCCGGTTACCTGATATTGAAACCGTTTCTTAGAAAAGCGTGGAGTTTTCTAGGAATTTTAAGATGGGCCGGTCACCTGATATTGAGACCGTTTCTTAGAAAAGCGTGGAGTTTTCTAAGAATCTTAAGATGGGCATGTCACCTGATATTGAGACCATTCCTTAGAAAAGCGTGAAGTTTTCTAAAGAATTTTAAGAGGAGCCGATTACCTGATGTTGAAACCATTTCTTAGAAAAGCATGGAGTTTTCTAGGAATTTTAAGATGGGCCGGTCACCTGATATTGAGATCGTTTCTTAAAAAAGAGAGTTTTCTAAGAATCTTAAGATGGGCAGGTCACCTGATATTGAGACCATTCCTTAGAAAAGCGTGGAGTTTTCTAAAGAATTTTAAGAGGGGCCGGTTACCTGATATTGAAACTGTTTCTTAGAAAAGCATGGAGTTTTCTAGGAATTTTAAGATGGGCTGGTCACCTGATATTGAGACCGTTTCTTAGAAAAGCGTGGAGTTTTCTAAGAATCTTAAGATGGGCAGGTCACCCGATATTGAGACCATTCCTTAGAAAAGCGTGGAGTTTTCTAAAGAATTTTGAGAGGGACCTGTCACCTGATATTGAAACCATTTCTTAGAAAAGCGTGGAGTTTTCTAAGAATATTAAGAGGGGTCAGTCACCTGATATTGAGACCATTTCTTAGTGAAGCGTGGAGTTTTCTAAGAATTTTAGGATGAGCAGGTCCCCCGATAATTGGACCATTTCTAAAAATAAAATAAAAACGTGGAGTTTTTCTAGATAGGCAGGTCACCTGATAGGGAAACCATTGTTTAGGAAAAGCATTGAGTTTTAGCATGATCAGACAATTTATCTTTCCAACACTTACTACGCGAAGCACTTGACAAGTTTTGCTTCGTAAGCATTGTAAAGAGGGGGCATCTGTTGTTACTCAATTTTGGACCCCACGTGCTAGAGATGGTGTATACCTGTTTTTGAACCGAGTGTAGGAGTGTAGCTCATGTTTGCTAGAAAATTGACAAAAGCGAAGGAGAAAGAAATATTTTTTTTCAAAACCCTGTTTGGAGCCTATTTTCTGCTATTTTTTTTATCCTTCCCCGTTACTACCAAAATCATCAGGTTTTCTTAGGTTGATCAGGAGTCTTCATAATGCTAAATTCATTTTTTTTATCTGGTCTTTAAGGTTGAATAAATCCCTCAGAATTTGCATAAAAAAAATGGTTCTGCTGCTGTCGCAATTGTTTTGTTCCAACTTAGGCTCTGATTCTGACTTGTTTTTGTATGATATATAACCATCCTAGGTATATTCTGTCACTCATGACATGTTGAAAAATTGACCTACACCTTTATTAGGTCCTAGGGATCATTGTTCTTAGGACAGATTCTCAATCAGATTTGGATGCTTAGCATTGTCAGATCAAGAACCTTTTTGACCAACTAGATTACTGCCAGATTCTGTTCTCTAAAACAATTTTATCTCACTTCGACTCCTTCATCAAAGTTGTAGTCCTAGACGTGTAGATGATTTTGGGTTTTTGAATCACTTGATTTCGATATCAGAAGCTCAAGATATTCCTGTTTGAATATCTAACGTGAAGGTAGAGAATTTTGCCGCGAGAAGGATATTGACCCGAGTCTGCACTAAAAAAATTCTATTTTTGGCCTAGTTTTTGTGATTTTTGTTCTTAGTTCATACTCTCAGTCATATTAGGATTCTCGGCATTCGTCAGTTTTTGAGTTAGACCCGGAAATCCCTTTTGACCAACTAGATTACTGCCAGTTTCTGTTCTATAAAACGATTTTATCTCACCTCGACTCCTTCATCAAAGTTGTAGTCCTAGACACGTAGATAAATTTAGGTTTTTGAATCGCTTGATTTTGATATCAGAAGCTCAAGATATTCCCGTTTGAATATCTAGTGTGAAAGCAGGGATTCCTGCTGCAAGAATGATTTTTTTTGCCCAAGTTCGCAGGACTGATTCAAAGGATTTTTTTTTTACCAAGGACTGAATCGAAAAGTACTAAAATGAGGGATTGAATTGAAAAATGATATTGAAAGCTGGAGAGGGAGGTTGGATCATCATAAATGACAGGATTTTTACCACACCGAATAAGGAAAATAGGACCTTGCAGCTGCACCCTCCAGCTGATTTCTTTCTTTTTTTTTCTCTGCTGTTTTTTCCTTTATCATCACGCCTGATTTTTGGAGCTGAAGACCACGTTTTTGTTGCCTCATTTCAAAGGGAGCAGCTGGCCCTATGGAAGGAAAGAAAATAGCCACACCCTCCTCTAAAACTGGAAAGAAATCAGACGTAAAGAACCAACACAAAATCAGAATATTGCAGCTTTCTTTTGCGTTTTTTTTTACTGCAAATCAGTAGGGATTTACATCCTAGGATTAATGCATTAAATCCTTCCTAAATAGAGACATATTTAGACTATATATAAGCCCTTCTAATGACCTAACGGGGGCAGCAAAAAGAGAGCAAAAAATAGCAGAAAGAGAGCAGAAAAATAAAAGAAAAAACGCAAGAGAGGCAGAGTAAAAAAAAAACGCAGAAAAGAGAGAGCATAAAAAGGAGACTGAAAATAAAAAAAAAAGGGCAGAAAAGAGAGGAGAGGATAGAGAGAACACAGCAAAAGAAAGAGAAGGAAAACGTAAGAGAGGCAGGCGACGGGGAAACCAGTCATTTACCAGCACATAGCTGAAATATTTTGTCCGTTTCAGCATCTCTATTTTCGTCTGTCATTTACCAGCAGCCAAGGAGGCACGCGTGAGCTGTGTCTTTCGGCCTTGGGTTTTATTTTCTGCAAACAGGAGCTGCAGTTTGAAGGAACACGCAAGAGAGGCAGGCGACGGTATTCAAGGAAGCACGCGTGAGCTGTGACTTTTTTGGTCCCTGGTTTCATTTTTTGCAAACAGGAGCTGCAAGTATAAGCCCCAATCTCTCCTCCTTTGTTATTTTTATACTAAGCATTCGGTTGTAAAGCTTTTCTTCCTTCTGAAATAATTGGTTTCTGTTTAGAAAAACCAACGCTTGCCTATTATTTTTTTCATGATTTTTGATTTCAGTTGCTGCCCATGTAAAAAAGGTTTTTTCTTTCATGTTTAGGAACTTTTACATTTAGGGACTTTCCTTTTGTTTTCCTTACACCCGTTGGAGAAGAAATCAGCCGGTCTTTGTTTTTTTTAGTGATTTCTCCCAGTTTTTTTTTGTTTTTATTCTGGCTATCTGCGCATTAAGTTGGCTTTGAAATTTTTTTATTATTGCTTTAAGCTTATTATAAATCTTAGAATATATATGACGGCTTTTAGCTTTTATTGCGATTTTTCTTTTGTGTTTAATTGCGTTGCTTGTGTTTCCGATAAAAAAATATAAAAAAATATTTTTTTGTGTGTTGCATAAGGCCAATACCCTAACATATTTTGAACGTTTTTTTATATACAAAAAATATTGGAAGTTTTGAAAATGTGTTTTCGCATGGATTTCTTAAACACAACAAAAAAATTGTTTTCTTGCATTTCTGGATTTTACAACATGTTTGTAAAACTCCAAAGGGTATTGGCCAATATTCCAAAAAATATAAAAATCTTATACTCCAAAGGGAATTTATCTATTATTCACCACTAATGTTTGGATAAAGAAATCCTTAAAGGACGAATATCCAAAATATTATTGGGAATAATTTGTCATTATTCACTGTTAATATTTGGATAAAGAAACCCGGAGTGGTAAATATCCAAAATAATTTTCTAGGAATAATAAATCCGCACACATCCTTGATAGAAGCCTTGATTATAATCGAGGACATTTCAATTTTTTTTTACTCCACGGTTTACGAGCCGTGAGAGTATAAAACACTAAGGCAAAAATAGGCATTTAAAGCACCCTAGATTTCTAAATATTTTGTCCCTCGTCCTTGCCATTTACGAGTCGCAAACTCTTGAAATACCAAGGGAAAAATGAGCTTTTAAAGCACATGGAATCTCCTTGGATTTCTGTCTTAATAAATTTAGTTAGAAACTTAAAAATAACTGATGGGATTAGAAAACACCAACACCATAGCAATTATAAGACAAACTAAACACCAAGCAACTTACCTTAGGTAAGACGTACTAGGGGTGCTAATACCTTCCCTTTATGCAACCAGTCCCTTGCCTTAGAATCTCTGAAAGACCAGTTAGGTTTCCTAGTGACCATAATACTAGGTGGCGACTCCCTTATTCACAATAAAACAAAAGACCCCAAAATAAATCGATGGTCGCTGCGACACCGTGCTCCGCCGCGAGGGTGCGACAGTAACAATTCAAAAACCGGACAGTAACAGTCCAAGTGTTTATTGATGAGCGATTTGACTATCTTAGAGGCAGAACTGGTTCTCCTCAAATCATAGAACTTGTAGCCTCATGTCTTATCTTTCCAACGACATAAATTTTGCTTGAATCGGAGTTCTATAACTCCAGATATAGTTAAAAATCCGAGGAGAGGTCAGACAGTAACAGTTCAAAAACGAGGCAGTAACAGTTGGACAGTGACAGTCCAAATATAAGAAAGGAATGATAACTAGGATTGGACAAACAACGACAATAATAATGAGTGAAATGAGAAAAACATAAAGTACTAAGTAATGACTGAAAGAAAGACTTATTGGCTGTTGATATGGTTATTATAAAACATATCCTTGAGTGAGGAAAATTTATGAGATAAACCTGTGATTTGCAGGAGGGATCACAGGCGTGGTGCAACAGCAGCAGCAGGGGAGCACGAGTAGAGCTTCTATTGCAGGTAAGTTAATCACACCTTTACCTTCTACGTAAATTCCATGTTTTAATATATATTACTGATGTGAAATGTGAATTACCGAATGTATATGTACTCAAAGGGAAAGGTTGTTGTGTGAATTGCTAAGTGATGAAATTATCATTGACAAATGAAATATGAGAAGTGTGATTTCAGGCGTAAACTAGCATACATTTAGTGTATGTTAGAATCCCAGGTAAGGGGATCGCCATGTTTCGGACTAGCATACATTCAGTGTATGTTAGGATCCCGAGTAAGGGGATCCCCATGTTTCGAACTAGCATACATTCAGTGTATGTTAGGATCCCGGGAAAAGGATCGCCATGTTTCGGCTAGCATATATTCAGTGTATGTTAGCATCTCGGGTAAGGGGATCGCCATGTTTTGGACTAGCATACATTCAGTGTATGTTAGGATTTCAGGTAAGGGGATCGCCATGTTTCGACTAGCATACATTCAGTGTATGTTAAGATCCCGGGTAAGGGGATGATGATGATGATGATACGAGTGAAAGGGGTATCGAAAATGGGTTAAACGAAGATAATTATGTTTGATCTTATAAAGTCTGGAATGGAGGTTAATAGTGAAAGAGGGAACGTCTATTAATAGTTTGAATGAGGAAGAGATTCTAATGAAACCAGAAAGGAAAAGGGATCAAAATATGAATGCATGTTACCCTTTTAAAATTGCTTGATTTCGTGTTGCTATTTCTTTTTATGTAATAGTCACCTTTCAATAATATGTATTTTGTTTCAGGAACATCACATGCACGACAAGAGTAGATCCTAGCTTATGTTTCCCTTGTAATTTAGGTTATAGGAGGTATACCCTTATATTTTGTAAACATGAAAATATTTGTATAACTTAATTTGTATAATTAATGTTTAAACTTGATCGAATGAACTTAATCTCTATAGTTCATGTAACCATCTTTCATGTCTAAGTAGTTACTTTTATTTTCATCCATAATGATGTTTGTTATATAATGTATATCATGAATATCATGGGTAATAGGTGTGAAAATATTATGGAAATTGAAACCCAAGATGATTGGGTCGGGATTAAGTTATGAAATGCGAGTTATTAGAAGTGTAAACAGGCTACATATCAATGACTTGGGACCTTCCGGTATAAGGGGGACTCCGTCGAAATTTTGGTAAATTTTAATATGAAAACCATGAATATATATATATATATATATATATATATATATATATATAAATTTCTATTTTCGGTTGACATAAGAGTGTTGTTTTTATCTCCAAGTAAGGGGTGTTACAGTTGGTATCAGAGCCTAGGTTGCTATTCTGGGGATAGGAATGATTATAAGATTTTGAAATGTGTTTCAGGATGGTGAGAACAAGGCAAGGAGCCAGAACTGATCCATCCCCAGTTCGGGGAAGTGACCAGAGTTTTCGAAATGAAAGTGATCCAAACTGGGATCCCTTGGCAGACACCTCCTCTCATATACCTGCAACGACAGTGTACTCTGAAGCTGGCGAGTCAGTGAGACTTCGAGATGATTCGTTGTCCCGTCAGGTAGATGTGTCCATGCCCGAGGTATCAGACAGATGGGGGGAAGATAATATACCCCCACTAGTGGAACCGGTAGCTGGATCAAACCCATTTTCAGATCTTGCTTTTATGGAACATATAGTCAGAGCTGTAGCAGCAGGAATGGTAGCGGGAGCCTTGGGTACAACTCCTAGAATAGGGGGAGTAATCACTATAGTGCATTGGGTGAAGGGTATGAGAGAGATGGGTTGTATGACTTACGGTGGTGAAGAGGATGCTGAAGTTGCTGGGCATTGGCTGAGGAAAGTGGAGAGAGTTATAAATCAGATGCAGGTGCTAGAGGAGCTACGAGTGGATTGTGTGACTCAGCTATTGGTTGATAGTGCCCACTCTTGGTGGGAGACCATTAGAGAGAGGAGATTAGGGGAGGTATTGCGATGGAGGGACTTTCGTAAAGAGTTTGAGGAGAGGTACTATTCCTGGGAACATAAGAGGGAGAAAGAACAGGAGTTCTTAGATTTGAGGCAGGGAGATTTGACAGTTCTAGAGTATGAGAGGAGATTTCAGGACTTAACAGTTTTTGCCTCCACCTACCTTCCCACGGAGCGCCACAGGGTAGAGAGGTTTCGTGATGGACTGAGGCGGGAACTGAGAATGATATTGATAGCCATACAGTTTCAGTCTGTGCGGGAGTTGGTACGAGCAGTTCAGGGTATGAAGAGGGTAATAAGGGATACCCCAAAACCAGTGGTTGAGTAGAGTCAGGTAATTGGAGCTAAGAGGAGAGATTTTAAGTTTTTAACTGGGAGACCTCCTCTCCCAAAGAAAGAGAAGAGTGGGCAATCATCAAGTCAATTCCAGAAAAGGGGCGGGAGTTTCATCCCAAGAGGGAGCTCAAGAGGATCTAGACAGGTCAGTGGAAGAGGAGCTTGGGGAGGACAGTCTAGACAGGGAGTCAAAACTATTAGTGGGTCTACAGAGCAAAAGGGACCAGTATATCCATTTTGTCAGAGGTGTGAGCAGCGACACCCTGGAGATTTCTTTGCGATGCCTGGGAGATGTTATATTTGTAGAGGTGAGGGGCATCGATGGAAAGAGTGCCCACATGTAGGAAGAGGCTGTTACTATTGTGGGGACACGAGTCACATAAAGAAGGATTGTCCTCGTAGAACTACCGAGGGAGCACATGGTTAGAGGATTGAGGTTCAAGGTCGGGTATACCACATGACCTACGAGGATGTGGGAGCTGTACCAGATGTGGTGGCAGGTACCTTACAGTTAGATACAATGCACATTTATGCTTTAATTGACCCTGGAGCTAGTCATTCCTTTGTATCTTATAGAATTGTGAATGACTTGCATGTGTTATCTAGTAACTTGGGTGTAGGAGTGATAGTTAGTACACCTCTAGGGGAGAATATACATATTGATGATATTTATATAGGGGTAAAACTATATATTGGGGGGTTAGAACTGAGGGTAGATCTTATGTCGTTAGAGCTATATGATTTTGATGTAATTCTAGGTATGGATTGGCTAAGTAAACATAAGGCACAAGTAGATTGTTTCACCAAGACGGTGACAATCTAAGGAATAGGTGATAAAAGAGTAGTGTTTAAAGGAGAAAGAAAAATAATTCCAAGTTGTGTAATCTTAGTCTTGATGGCTAGAAAATTACTGAGGAAGGGTTGTTCTGCTTGGTTAGCCCATGTAAGAGAGCTGGAAAAGGGAAGCATAGATTTGACTAGTATTCCTGTTGTAAGAGAGTTTCGAGATGTATTCCCAGAAGAGTTGCCGGGATTACCTCCAGTTAGAGAAATTGAAGTTTCCATAGAAACTATTCCAGGAGTTTCTCCTATAGCCCAGTCTCCTTATAGGATGGCACCTATGGAATTGGCGGAACTGAAGGTCCAGTTTCAGGAATTGTTAGATAAAGGCTTCATTCGGCCTAGTAACTCGCCCTGGGGAGCTCCGATATTGTTTGTAAAGAAGAAGGATGGCACCCTTCGTCTATGCATCGATTATCATCAATTGAATAAAGTGACGGTGAAGAACAGGTACCCACTTCCATGAATAGATGACTTGTTTGATCAGTTGAAGGGTGCTAGGGTGTTCTCTAAGATAGATCTGAGATTTGGATACCACCAGTTGAGAATCAAGGAACAAGACATACAAAAGACTGCATTCCGAACCCGTTATAGGCATTACGAGTTCTTAGTGATGCCTTTTGGGTTAATCAATGCTCCGGCCATGTTTATAGACTTGATGAATCGGGTGTTTCGGCCTTACCTGGACCAATATGTGGTTGTATTTATTGACGATATCTTGGTGTATTCAAACTCTCACTTGGAACATGAACAACATCTAAGGGTTGTGCTGCAAACCTTAAGGGAGAATCAATTATATCCCAAGCTGGATAAGTGTGAGTTTTGGCTTCAGGAAGTGATATTTTTAGGCCATGTAATATCCGCAGAAGGAATACTTGTGGATCCAAGAAAGGTTGAGGCCGTATTAAAATGGGAAAGGCCTACTAATGTGACTGAAATCCGGAGTTTCTTGGGCCTTGCGGGATATTACCGGAGGTTTATTGAGGGGTTCTCCACTATAGCATCACCTTTAACAAAGCTAACCCGCAAGGAAGTCAGGTTTGTTTGGTTGGAAGAGTATGATGCGAGTTTTTAAGAACTGAAGGAGAGGCTCACTTCTGCTCCTATACTGGCCCTTCCATCTGGGACAGAAGGGTTTGTGGTATATAGTGATGCCTTAAAAAGGGGCCTGGGATGTGTATTAATGCAACACGGGCGTGTGATTGCTTATGCATCAAGACAGCTAAAGTCGCATAAGGTGAATTACCCGGTTCATGACCTAGAACTTGCAGCGGTGGTGTTTGCCTTAAGAGTATGGAGACATTACTTGTATGGGATACAAGTTCAAATCTTTACAGACCATAAAAGTTTGAAGTATTTGATGTCACAAAAGGAGTTGAACATGCGGCAGAGAAGATGGGTAGAGTTAATAAAAGATTACGATTGCATTATTGACTACCATCCTGGTAAGGCTAATGTAGTAGCCGATGCCTTGAGTAGGAAGGGAAAAATGGTGATGAATGATATGGAGCTGAAGGAACAAGAAAGTATAGTGGAATTTAAAAAAAAAAAAAAAAGGGCTTGCAGCTAAGTGTAGGGCCCGAGGGGTCACTGTTAGCTCAGTTAAAGATCCGGTCTGTGTTTCGAGACAAGGTCTTGGTGGCTCAACAAGCGGATGGGAAAGTAAAAGAGATCAAAGAGAGGGTAAACAAGGGTATAGAGACATCATTTCAAATGCTATCCGATGGGCTAATAGCTATGGGAAGGCGAATTTATTTGCCTAAGGATAAGACTTTGAAAGATGAAGTATTAAGAGAAGCGCATGAATCTCGATTTGCTACTCATCCTGGGAGTACAAAGATGTATAGGGATTTAAAGGAATACTACTGGTGGCTAAATATGAAGAGGGAAATAGCAGAATTTGTGTCAAACTGTGGGATCTGTCAACAAGTAAAGATAGAACACCAGAAACCTGCAGGGGAATTACAGTCATTATCAATTCTGGAATGGAAATGGGAGGATATTTCTATGGATTTTGTGACAGGATTACCTAGGGGAAAGAAGGGGAATGATGCCATATGGGTGGTCATGGATCGACTAATGAAATCTGCTTTGTTTTTGCCTATGAAGATGACTGATTCGGTGGATAAACTGGAAAAATTATATGTAAATGAAGTAATCAGACTTCATGGAGTGCCAGTTTCAATTATATCGGATCGGGATCCTAAGTTCACATCGAGGTTGTGGCCTAGCTTACAACAGGCAATAGGGACAAAGTTGAATTTGAGCACGGCATTTCATCCTCAGATGGATGGTCGATCTGAAAGGACCATTCGAACTCTAGAGGATCTCCTGAGGTCCTATGTGTTGGAGTTTGGACGGAATTGGGAGGATCTTCTGGCCTTGGTGGAGTTTACTTATAATAATAGCCACCAAAGTACTATTGGTATGGCTCCATATGAAGCATTATATGAGAGGAAATGTCGTATCCCAATTTGTTGGGAAGAAGTAGGAGAAAGGAAGCTTTTGGGACCTGAAATGGTGCAACTAACAACTGACAAGGTGAGGGTGATCAAAAAAAGGATGAAGGAAGCCCAGGATAGACAAAAAAGTTACGTAGATCGTCGAAGAAGGCCCTTGGAATTCCAAGTGGGGGATAAAGTATTTTGAAGGTGGCTCCTTGAAAAGACATCATTCGATTTAGAGTAAAAGAGAAATTAGCCCCGAGATATATTAGCCCTTTTGAGATTAAGGAAAGAATCGGGCCCGTTGCTTATCAATTAGAATTGCCTGTATATTTGGATAAGATTCACAATGTGTTCCATGTGTCATTGTTGCGAAAGGCCAATATAGACCCTTCAAGGGTATTGCCACAGGTTCCTTTAAAGATTAAAGGGGATTTAACCATGAAAACTAAGCCTGTCAAGATCTTAGATCGAGATGAGAAGCTGTTAAGGAATAAGAGAGTTCCTTTGGTGAGAGTATTATAGAGAAGCTCTCGAATAAAAGAAGAAACATGGGAAAGAGAATCCGAGATAAAGGAGAAGTTTCCGCACTTATTCTCCGACATAGGTACGTAACTTGAATTTCGAGGATGAAATTTTGTTATTAGGAGGGGAGAATGTAAATCCCAAGAAAATCAAGGCTGGATTACATTAAAGAAAATAAACTAAACTAAAAGGAAGTGGGGGCAAAATGAATACATTTAAAGAAAATGGGGTCTAAATGCAAATAAGAATAATTATATAGCATAAATACTACTCTTCTTACCAAAAACAGATCTGAAATTATCGTGAAGAAAGAAGAGAGAGAGTTTCGGTATCTATTTTTACAGATCAAGAGAGAGACACCAAATTTTAAGAACCCATCCAAGATTTAGGGTTATAGGTAAAAATAAACACTAGTAGGCAAGGGATTAACAAGAAAAAAATTGAACAAGAAGAGAAGAGGAGAGGGTCGGTTGTCACTAGAAAGAAAAAAGAGAGATCGAGACCTTGATTCGTATCGGGTAAGATATTCTAAACATTGTCTTATGAGTTGTTTTAAAGTCGATTATGAATTGATGCCTGGATGTTAAATTATAAATTTGAGTTATATAACTCCAGATATAGTTAAAAATATGAGGAGAGGTCAGACAGTAATAGTTCAAAAATGGACAGTAATAGTTGGACAGTAACAGTCCAAGTGTTTATTGATGAGCAATTTTGATTATCTTAGAGGCAGAATTGGGTTCTCCTCAAATCATAGAACTTGTAGCCTCATGTCTTATATTTCCAACAACATAAAATTTTCTTGAATCAGAGTTTTACAACTCCAGATATAGTTAAAAATCTGAGGAGAGGTCAGACAATAACAATTCAAAAAACGGACAATAACAGTTGGATAGTAACGGTCCAAGTGTTTGTTGATGAGTGATTTTGATTATCTTAGAGGCAAAACTGGGTTCTCCTCAAATCATAGAACTTATAGCCTCATGTCTTATCTTTCCAACAACATAAATTGCGCTTGAATCAGAGTTCTACAACTCCAGATATAGTTAAAAATATGAGGAGAGGTCAGACAGTAACAGTTCAAAAAACGGACAGTAACAGTCCAAGTATTTGTTGATGAGCAATTTTGATTATCTTAGAGGCAGAACTGGGTTCTCCTCAAAATAGAACTTGTAGCCTTATGTCTTATCTTTCCAACAACACAAATTTCTCTTGAATTGGAGTTCTACAACTCCAGATATAGTTAAAAATATGAGGAGAGGTCAGACAGTAACATTCAAAAAACGGACAGTAACAGTCCAAGTGTTTGTTGATGAGCGATTTTGATTATCTTAGTGGCAAAACTGGGTTCTCCTCAATCATAGAACTTGTAGCCTCATGTCTTATCTTTCCAACAACATAAATTTTGCTTGAATCGGAATTTTACAACTCCAGATATAGTTAACAATCAGAGGAGAGGTCAGACAGTAACAGTTCAAAAAAACGGACAGTAACAGTCCAAGTGTTTGTTGATGAGCAATTTTGATTATCTTAGAGGCAGAACTGGGTTCTCCTCAAATCATAGAACTTGTAGCCTCATGTCTTATCTTTCCAAAAACACAAATTTTGCTTAAATCGGAGTTCTACAACTCCAGATATAGTTAAAAATCTGAGGAGAGGTCAGACAGTAACAATTCAAAAACGGACAGTAACAGTCCAAGTGTTTATTGATGAGCGATTTTGACTATCTTAGAGGCAGAACTGGGTTCTCCTCAAATCATAGAACTTGTAGACTCATATCTTATCTTTCCAAAGACACAAATTTTGCTTGAATCGGAGTTCTATAACTCCAGATATAGTTAAAAATCCGAGGAGAGGTCAGACAGTAACAGTTCAAAAACGAGGCAGTAACATTGGACAGTGACAGTCCAAATATAAGAAAGGAATGATAACTAGGATTGGACAAACAACGACATAATAATGAGTGAAATGAGAAAAACATAAAGTACTAAGTAAGACTGAAAGAAAGACTTATTGGCTGTTGATATGGTTATTATAAAACATATCCTTGAGTGAGAAAATTTATGAGATAAACCTGTGATTTGCAGGAGGATCACAGGCGTGGTGCAACAGCAGCAGGGAGCACGAGTAGAGCTTCTATTGCAGGTAGGTTAATCACACATTTACCTTCTACGTAAATTCCATGTTTTAATATATTACTGATGTGAAATGTGAATTACCGAATGTATGTGTACTCAAGGGGAAAGGTTGTTGTGTGAATTGCTAAGTGATGAAATTATCATTGACAAATGAAATATGAGAAGTGTAATTTGAGGCGTAAACTAGCATACATTTAGTATATGTTAGAATCCCAGGTAAGGGGATCGCCATGTTTTGAACTAGCATACATTTAGTGTATGTTAGGATCCCGGGAAAGGGGATCGCCATGTTTCGGCTAGCATACATTTAGTGTATGTTAGGATCCCGGGTAAGGGGATGATCATGATGATGATCGAGTGAAAGGGTATCGAAAATGGGTTAAACGAAGATAAACATGTTTGATCTTATAAAGTCTGGAATGGAGGTTAATAGTGAAAGAGGGAACGGCTATTAATAGTTTGAATGAGGAAGAGATTCTAATGAAACCAGAAAGGAGAAGGGAACAAAATATGAATGCATGTTACCCTTTTAAAATTGCTTGATTTCGTGTTGCTATTTCTTTTTATGTAATAGTCACCTTTCAATAATATGTATTTTGTTTCAGGAACATCAATGCACGACAGGAGTATCCTAGCTTATTTTCCCTTGTAATTTAGGTTATAGGAGGTATACCCTTATATTTTGTAAACATGAAATGTTTGTATAACTTAATTTGTATAATTAATGTTAAACTTGATCGAATGAACTTAATCTCTATAGTTCATGTAACCATCTTTCATGTCTAAGTAGTTACTTTTATTTTCATCCATAATGATTTGTTTTGTTATATAATGTATAGCATGAATATCGTGGGTAATAGGTGTGAGAATATTATGGAAATTGAAACCCAAGACGATTGGGTCGGGATTAAGTTTATGAAATGCGAGTTATTAGAAGTGTAAACAGGCTACATATCAATGACTTGGGACCTTCCGGTATAAAGGGACTCCGTCGAAATTTCAATAAATTTTAATATGAAAACCATGGATATATATAATTTCTGTTTTTGGTTGACATGAGTGTTGTTTATCTCAAGTAGGGGGTGTTACAGGTTATATCCCCCATATTGTTGTTGAAAATCATTTTGGTCGTCAACCGATAACATTTCCTAACAGTTTACAAGCTGACAATGCAAGAAAGCTTTTCATCTAGTTTCACTTGTTCTAGCAATTCTGATTTAAACCTTATTGGTAGGTAATCTCCTTTATCTTTTCTGGCCTTGCTATTCTAGTCCTCAATGTCCTCAATGGCAATGTGTTTCCCCATCTCTCACTTCCTATGGATCGATAGAGATAAAAGGAGAACATAATATATTTTTTAAAAAATGATATGTATGTCATGACATGCAATTATCATGTCCCATAAAAGGTCAGCCCTAACAGAAAGGATCTAGCTCATAAAGGTTTTGTGCTCAGCTGGTTAACCTAAAGACTTTTGAAGTTCCTAGATCGTCCCAATTACTAGTGGGGTACCTAGCCTTTAACCTTATGTGCTATGAGCATGAGAAAAAAATTCCATGATACTTGGTATATAGGGTGAGTTCCAACCTAAGCGAGAGTCCAAATAAGCATTAATGGACATAAGTCACACTCGCCTTTGAATCTCCCTTTCTAATCTAAAGGGACGAGCTCAGGTCCAAAGCATTTTTTAGCTTTTTGCGAAATTGTGTGGAAATTCACAAATAAAATGCATGTGTATGCATGATTAAATAACATGAATAAAAATGAATATCATAAAAAACAATATGTACAAATAAAAGAAATAAAATAAAATGAAGTTCATAGGAAAATATTACGAAAACAAATAACAAATCCTTACAGAACACATAAGTAATAGGCTCAACCCTAAAGTTTTCAGTGGAGTCATCATTCTGTTGCACCTCGGTGGACATCACGCTAGGGGCCAAAATATATCTTGAAAAATTAAGGAGTCACCACCTAGCATTTTAAAATGAAACTAAAGATCCTAACGAACAACACTGGTTCTAGAGATTCAAGTTAGGAGTTCTTTATGCATGATGAAAGAACGATGGCACCCTCGCCACATCCTTTCTTTCAAAAGGTTACCTTAACTATGCACCCTTTGTTTCTAGATTTGTTCTCTCTTTTTTTTCAGCCATTAAATATCCTAATATAGTTTTATTATAGAGAAGGATTTTAATGTCGGTCTTAAAAACATCATACATGTTGATTTAAAATTTAAAATAAAATAAATTATGGAGACATGCTAATTTAAAAATTAGAATAAAAAAATTATTTAAAGTCCAAAAATCAGAATACAAAACTTACCAAGAAAATGAGCTTGACACAACCCGATAGGGTCTCTCTTTAAAGTTTGAAGGCTTAGCCCAGAAAAACATTATCTAATGACCCCCATTGTTTTAAAGATCACGGTTAATTAAAATGGAGGCTTCCCCAGCCTCTCTTTTGCTTATCTTTTTTTATTTACAGGTTATGCAACTAATTTAAAGGAAACTTGTTAGGTGACAAGAAAAGGCAGGGTATAGTTTCAAAAACTTGTTGTTACTTAAGTTAATTAATCATGAATTCATTATAAGCTTAAGTGATTTTAAATTTTTTTAATTTATTTAAAATAACCCAAGACCTAGCATTGGAAGTAGTAATTGGTGTGCATGAGGGTCTTGGCCTGGTGGTGGGAGGGGCTTGTTTCTCCTGCTGCTCCTGGGTTCGAGTTTTTATGTGCACGCATGTCACCCCCGCGGTGCCTTACATACCCACTGGGTTTGCAGGGTGTTCAGTGGGCTGTGGGATTAGTCGTGGTGCGCGCAAGCTGACCCGAACACCCACGTAAATCAAAAAAAAAAAAAAATTGGTGTACGGTAACCCCAAGTATCGTTTCAAGGGTGTCGGCTTGAGTCAAGAGTTGATGGAAGCAGACATCGACAACACTTTCATGAGATCAGGCTCATCTTGAAGGATATTTGTTGCTTTCACATTCCCAACATGTAATGGCACGATCAAAATAGAGATAGTTTAGGCATTGTAAAACATTTGTTGCTATTTTGACCCTCTGATTCCTCATTTATTTAACATTTAATTTGACAAAAAAAAAAAAGGGGGGAAAGGGTTTTACTGTACCTTTCATCACATTATAATATTCACTGTAATTTTTTTCTTTATTTTTTTATTTTTTTTATAATTTTAATTATATTTTTCAACATTAAATTTATTGAAGATTATGCTTCATATTTTTTTAATTTACTTTTTATGAAGTTATTCCAGACTCATGATCCGAACTGCATATATGACGGGTTGACTCAAGGTTTTTTATATTTTTTAATTGATTTTTTTTTCAATTTCATCCTTCAACATTAGGTTGATTGAGAATTAAGCTTGTGATTTGTTTAATTTATTTTCTATGAGGTTATTCCTATCTTATAACTTGAATCACGAGTTTGGTGGATTAATCCTAATTGACTCAAGTCGTTTTTGTGTCCTTTTAATCATTTTTTCTTCAATTCATCTTTCAACAATAGGTTGATTGAGAACTATGCTTCGTAATTTGCCTTAATTTACTTTCTATTAGGTTATTTTGGTCTCATAACCTTAGTCGTGAGTTTGACATGTTGACTTGAGTTATTTTTGTAGGCCTTTTTTATGGATTTTTTAGTTCATCATTCAACATTGAATTTATTATAAATTGAGTTTCTTATTTTGTTTGGATTTGGTTTCTATGGAATTATCATGATCTCATGACTTAATATGTGGATTGGTAGGTCAACCTGAATCGATCTAATATATTGTCATCTCAATATTCATTAAAAAGATCTCATCTTAAATATTTATTTTGAGTCAAACTATATTTTTACATGTCATCCGATTTGCTTTTGGATCCGTCAAGACGACTAAGTCATGACTTAATTTTTTTTTGTACTAAAAAACATTAACAATGCCTAAAGATTTTTTTATGTTAAAAAAATTAATCTGATTCGTAATATAACAAACCAAAATAATCTAGTAGAATCTAAGAGGATCATCATTAATCTAGATAGTTTAGCCTCTCTCTTTTTACCCTTTAATTTTATAATAGCTTGAATTCAAAAGCCTAGCCTATAAGTCGAGGTCAGGCTTAAACCTAGATTGAAACTTGAATAACTAATTTGGGCTGTGAAAAAGTCATTGAGCCTGGACCCCTACTTGAACCCAATCTTGACCCAATCCCAACCTACCTGTCTACTAGCCATGCACAACAAAGAGAAGTTATGCAAGGCATATATTAGAGTTTTTTTTTTTCTTTCAAAGTAGCATAATAAAAAGGAAAAAAAGAAAGAAAACAATTTAAAGTTTATTTAGAAAAAAATTAGTATAAAAAGCCACATGTGATATATATGCTTCGCAAGTCGCAAATGCCATATACACCTCTCTTAAAAAATAGTATAAAAAGTTTATAAAAAAAAATTATAAAGCTATTTTAAACTTTGAATTTAATAAATAAATATTATCTTTATCACAATTGTGATAAAATGTAATATTTATTTATTTATTAAAAAATAATATTTTTAAAATAAATAAACATAGATAACATTTATTTCAATTTAAAAGCAATTTTAAGTTTTGAATTTAAAAATTAAACCAATCTCTATTCTTACATAAAAATAAGTGTTTTGTTCTTATACAAACTTTATAAGGACGAGTGTTAAAGTCGTGTAAATTTAAACGCTTAAAATTAATAATTTGTAGTATAGAAAGTATGGGTATTGTCCCATAAAGATACAAGTATTAGAGCTTAATTACTCAATCAAGACAAGCTATTTTATATATGAGTACACCAAGTAAAAATGCAAATTTTAAATTCAAACACTATTCATTTTGAAAGTAAATAAAATCTTTTTCGATCTAAACAAACTAAAACAACTTAGAATCTAAATAAACAAATAAATCAATTATAAAAATCAGAGGCAAATCAATAGATAAAAAAACAGAAAGAATTTTTTTTATAAGAATTGTTTCTCAAGGATAACTAAACATTACTCATTGAATTTAGATATGTTCTCTAATTTAATTTGTGATAATAAATAAATCAACCATGAAAAGCAACAAGTTTTTCTACATATTCTTACTTTTTAGTTAACTCAACATTCATGCATTAACTAACCCTAATCACATAATGACCTTCATTAAGTATGCAAGATTTAATTATGTGACAACATTAAAATCAAGATAGATACAATTGATTCATGATAATTAAACATGCATGTGGAGTTAATTAAATCAAGACTTATGTTTTTCAAATAACAAATAATTAAACATGTGTTTGAAAATTAGATACTCCTATTACTTAAGTTAATTAATCATAAATTAATCAATAACAATATATTTAAAACCAAAAACACATGTAGCACATCATATATCATTTAGTTCATCAATCATTAAATTTAATCATAGAAAAATACAAGATATTAA
This sequence comes from Populus simonii, assembly GCA_007827005.2. Classification (NCBI taxonomy): domain Eukaryota; kingdom Viridiplantae; phylum Streptophyta; class Magnoliopsida; order Malpighiales; family Salicaceae; genus Populus; species Populus simonii. Next base: position 988,396 of record CM017467.2, read on the forward strand.
TGTATCATAATCAAATATAGAATAACTTTAAGCACAAAACCTCATGATAATTTAAAACCCAAGAGTACTAACCTTTTAAAATTAAACTAAAATTGTCATAATTTCATAAAAGGAAAAGAAAAAAAAATTCTAAAAACAATAAAATCCCCTTGTTCTCTTCTCATTTCCTCTAAACATGATCGTTTTTTTTTTGTTAGGATTGGTTATTTATGGAAGGAGGAGGTGGAGAAGTTTTCTAGTTAATACCTAATTCCTAATCATAGTGCTTTATAGTTTTCTTATACTAATATAATTCTAATGACTTGTGTATGGATTTTGACCTTTTAGAGAGGTTTCTTGGTCATGTAAGACTTTTATCATGTTATTAATGAGTTGTCATGTCATCATTCTAACATGAAAAGATGGGCTGGGTTCACGTGAGTTTACTGACAGACTTTAAATCCAACTTCAAATATATCGTTTTTTCTTATCTAAATGAGTTACTAGTCCTACCATAAATGAATGAAAAGCTTAAAATATTTTGTTTTTATAACAACTTGAATCAAAATAAAACTCCATATGCAGCTTCAAATGATCCAAAAATAAATAAAGATCTAGTTTGATAAATTTACTTGACCAATCCTAATCTCACTAGGATTCCTTATTCAAGTTGGATTCCTAATGTAATTAGGATATGCAATTCTTAGTTTCAATGATTTATACAAATATGTTCTTTCTAATTATTTGCTTGAAATTATACTAAATTTTTTCATTTAGCTCTGTTTTATATTATGTATCTTCATAACACTGTTAAATACAAAACAAGTTAATTAAACTATTGTAAAGCATAGAATAAGTATAAAAAAACTTAAAATAAGATACTAGAAAGATAAAATAATATAAATGTATCAATAAGTAAAAAAAAGTTACTTTTGGTGTAAACTTTTGACATAAAATAGGATCAAAACTGTTTTGGAAGAGAAAAAATACAACAATTAAGTTAAAATAAAATCACGTGCATCTGTGTCTTTTTTAATGAACAAATATTTATTAATAATAAATAAAATGCTTTTTTATCTAATCATATACAAAATAAGTAAATTATTCTTATAAAAACATATTTTACAACAATGCTCTTTATAAGCTGTAAATATGTGCTAGAAGTCGGAATTGGAGAATGAGTTTTGGTTCTATTTTCCGCTGTTGATTTTTTTTGTTAATTAAAAAAATATCTTTTTTAACCATGTTAAACTACACTATTTCTTAAATAAAATTTTGAATTGTGTTATTTTTTTTTCCGTGTGCTTATTTGAAAAAAAACAACTCCTAGTTGGTAACATGGGCAAAAGAGGACAGTGCGGGTTAGGCACTAGATAATGCAGGTTGGATTTTATTTTTTTGAAATAAAAAAAAACTATATTACAAGCTTTTTCAATATATTTTTGTAGTTAATTTTTTTTAGTGAAAATAAAAAAATTTATACATACATATAGTTAAATAAAATCGAGAATCATATGTGTTAATAAAAAAAACCCACAAACGATAACTAAAAATAAAACTAAAAAAATCAAGAGATATGTGTAAATTAACATATATAATCTTGTAATATGTGATATTTACCAGATTATGTTTGCTAAATTTTTTAATTAAAATAATATTTTTATTCATCAAACAATAATAGAAATAGAAATACAAATTAAATTGATTGAATAAATAAAAAAGAAAAACATATTATTCAAGGCTGCACATATTATAAATATTATCTGAAAATATTTTTTTTATTTTAAAAAATAAAGTTTATTTATACAAAAGATAACAAAATTATTCATGAATAAGAAAAACTCTTCCAAATTTAAATGCATAACAAAAAAGTACCCATAATTTAAAAGAGGATCTCTAAACAAAATAAAAGAGAGAAGGAATATTAATCTACATATCAAAAAAACAAAATTAAGAAAAAAATAATAAAAAAGCATTAATTTTAAAAATGAATTTGAAAAATAATAATTAATCTTGTAAGACAAGACATTTACCCGGTTATATTTACTAAATTTATTTATTAAAATAATTTTTTTATTCAAATAAACAATAATAGAAATAGAGACACAAATTAAATTGATTGAATAAAATAAAAACATAAAATACTATTTAAAGCTACACATATTAGAAATATTATTGAAAAGATTTTTTTTTATTTTCAGAAGTAAAGTTCATCCATACAAAAGATAAAAAAAAAATTATAAATGAATCAGAAAAATTCTTCAAAATTTAAATACATAACTAAAACAATATTAGTAGTTTAAAAGAGATACTTAAATAAAATGAAAGAGAGAATAGATATTAATTTACATATAAATAAAAAAATGAGAAAAAATATAAAAATTATTAATTTTGAAAAGAATTAGAAAAAATATAATTTAGAACAAAAATATTTAATTTTGTAAGATAAAACATTTACCTGGTTGTGTTTTCTTACTTTATTTATTAAAGTTTTTTCTTTTATTCAATCAAATGACAATAAACTAGAACACAAATTAAATTGACTGAATAAATAAAAGGAAACAAAATACTATTTAAAGGTGCACATATTAAAAATATTATCTAAAAAGACATTTTTATTTTAAAAAATAAAATTTATCTATACAAAGATATATAAAAATATATAAAATGGATCGGAAAATCTCTTTAAATTTAAATGCATAATAAAAAAAAATATTTTTCATTTAAAAGAGCTCTCTAAACAAAATGAAAGAGTGAAGAATATTAATCTACATAGAAATAAATTTTTTTTTAGAAAAAACAATATGACAAAGCATTAACTAAAAATAGAAAAAAAATTTAGAAAAAAAAGAAAAAAGCAAAATTCAAGTACTACTAGGCTTTGAAAGTCAGGCTAGTTCGCATAACTGAGCTCTTATTTTTTTTTATTGTATTTAGGGCAGATGACATGTTGTCCGCTTTAATATTTTTTGAAAAAAAACTAACAACATGTCGTTTGATTTACTATGGTTGCTCAAAAATTGAGGCTTAAGGTTTTTGGACACAAAATCTATTTTTCAACCATTTTGATCCAAAAAACCTACAAAAACATTTTAGGATCCGTGATAAACCTATTCATGACTTGAAAAAAACCAAAAACATGCCACTAATCCAAAATAAACCCTAAAGTAAAAATTTACCTGAGTTCAAATATGTTTTTTCATGAACTTTCAAGGTAAAAAATACCTAATATGAACTCCCTCATCAAATCAAACAATTTAACATAAATATTGACTGTTTTAGTGGCATAAATCGGTGTCAACGACTTTTCTCTCTATCTCTGAAATCCAGCGACCTCTCTTTTTCCTCTCTCGACCAGGGATTAAAAAATAACAAAATAAACTTTTGTATCAAATTGAATTAGAGAAAAATTGAGGTACCAAAATTTAAAGATTTGTGTAATTTTTAAAGTTAAAGGACCAACATGTATCTTTTCCAAAACTTTTAACACGCGATCCATGTTTGATGCTTTTTTTTATCCCTATCCTCTTCTTTCAATTTCACCATTGACTAATACATCAAAAGTAATTGGCTTTCAATTAGGATTAAATTGCACAAAATAAACCCTTGAGGACCGAAATGAAATTGCAAAAATGCACGCCCACAGTGTTTTATACCTCCAGTAAAATTACCACACATTTTAGATTTCTAGTTAATAGTTAATTAATAGTTAATTATCTTTGTCACAAACAGTAACAGTAATGGCAGGGAACAAGTGGAGGATGACACACACAAGTCACTGATTTCTTCAAAAGCTAAGCTAAACTAACAAGACTTGTCACTTAACTAAAACGACAGACAAACCAGGGTCATGCATTGTGCCCACCACAAAATTCAACTAGCCTATGGTTTAATGGTTTTTTAACAATGTCATTTTCTAACACCATAATAACAACTGTCATCCATCCCATTATTAAAATCAGTCAACTAAACTCATAAAATCTATGTACTGAAAAGGAATTTTAGACAAATCCAACCCAAAAAGAAGCAAAATTTAATGGTTTTTTAACAATGAAAGCAATTCGAGTTTGCATTTTCTTCACCAAAACGTGTCATTGGAGCATTAAAGAGGGTTTAAAAGTCCGCTTTTTAGACCCTAAACTGAGCTAACAGCATTAACAAGTGCCAGCCAGTTAGTCGTCACCGTGTTCTTTACTCTTTTTAGTTTTTTGGGTCTTTGAACTAAACAAAGAAACAAGTAATCAAAACATACAACATAATCTGTGTGTCAAGAAATGGGCTTTCGTCTCTCC